>WEIV01026211.1:10110-22145 GCA_013390005.1 Calyptomena viridis | reverse complement strand
CGGGCGGTCTGAGGGAGCGGGGCGGGAGCGCCTGGGAATCGCGGGAGAGGAGCCGGGAGTCAGTGCCCGCCACCGGCCTCCTGTCCCACTGCCGGGCACCTCCCACCCCCTCCCTTCAGATATTCGTACACATTCATAAGGTCGCGCTGCTGGCACACTTTAAAAACTCCTTTTCACGTTAGTAATACCAGCTGCTGATACTATTGCTGAGCAGGTACATACACATACACGTGTTAAGTTATATGAATATACATACATACAGATATACATACATAATCTACCTCTAAAATCTGCCGAAGGAGAAAAATAAGAACAAACCGCAAGAGTTATTTTTTATTTGTAATTAGACTTTTTCTGAGCCCAGTAGAACAATTACAAAAGTGCTATACCAAAACAGAAGTGATTTTTCAAGGTTTGGAAGATGACAACAAAATCCATGCTATCTCAAGTATAAAAATCACACAGAAATTTAAAAATCAATGCATATAGAGTGGATTTATTTTTGTCCTAAGCTATGAGCAAAAATACATGCTAAGGTTGTAATTTTGTCTCAATTATTGTAACCTTCTCCTATCCCCAGTCCTCAAAATGCCACTTTAAAGCCCTCAGTTGAATAATGCCATTATTCTGGCCAAGCCACTGTTTCAAGTTTCTAAAACTCTTTGGCAATTTCCTGTTCTTTACTGTTTCAAATGCAAGTTCTTTGCCCACACCACTGAAGTGCTCCACGACTTCCTTGTTGGCTCATATCCTAAACTATCTACATTCCCAGAAATCTTTTTTACATGATTACCTGTATCATTGGGCTTTTTGGACCTAACTATTCCTCAGTGTCTTGCCTCTGGTCCTGATCTTGCTGAGGAATGAAAAGTGATAATGAAATCCTCATTTACATGTTATGCAGATGCCACAGATCTTATACTGCAAAATTTTGTGTCTTGAACAACATTTTGGTGTTGAGCGTACGTGTACAAGATGTTGCAAAACTATATCACAATGGGAATAACATTTTGACTTTGATACCAAGGATTGTGAGAATTAGTTTATCAGTACTTTGGACACACCATTGTTAACCCTCCTAACCCCACTATAGCCCAAAGTTTCCTATTTTTCAAACAACAGAAATAATACTCTGACAAGAAAGAGGCTAACTTTGGTCTAACGAATTTTCTTAAATGCTTTTTTTCAGATTCCATTCCTAATCATACTAAATCTGAATGAATTCTACTTAACAAAATCTTCGTATTTTGACCAATACAAGAGATTAATCAGGCCTAGAATGCTTTTTGTGTATTACTTACCTCATGAAGTGTTTCTTTCACTATAGCTCGGTACCCATAGCAAACATTGTATGATTAATGCACGTCTAAATAACCCTGAGATACCCTTTTTCCTATTTTTTGATATTTTGTATGTGTTTCACCCAGAAGTCCAAATACTGTAAGGAATTTTTCCACAATATGCAGTTTCATACCCTAGAACCATACATACTCATAATCCAAACCCTAAAATTGCCAAGCACCTCCTGCACCTTTGTGGGAGAAGGGAGAATGTGATGGTCATATTGTTCAAAGCACGTTCAAGATTACATTTAATTGTTCAGTGTGTGACGACTCTGCATTGTTCTGACTGGGCCAGAAATTCCCCTTGTGGTGGCAGTGGTTTTGAGAAGAAATCTGAACTAAAAAGGAAAGTTAAAATAAGTCTGTAATTAGCTTGGGCACGGCACCACTAGATGGTGTCCTGCAGCTGCTACAGTCACATATCACAGTCTATGGGCAGGTAAGGGAGGAAAACACCTCACTGATGGCAATACAATATCTGCTGCCGACGAACAGAAATGATCAGCCCGAGTGCTCTTGCTCATCTCCACTGAAGTGCCCGGTAGTTCTGCAGGGAGGCTAAAGAATTTTAACAAATAATCTGCACAAAATGTTACCTTACTTGGTAACTACTCATATTAACATGACTTTTTGTTCTGAAAAATGCAAAGGTTAAAAATGGTGTTTTCTCTTTTTCAAAGCTAAAAAGCAGAATTACAAACATGGTTAAAAACTTGAACATCTTTGTTTATACTTTCAAGTGTAAGAAGGAGAGGAATTGAAAAATTTGAAAATACTTCAAGGAAAGAGTCCTTTGTGATCTGTATACTAGAAGAACATACTAGCAGCACTTTATAGAACAATCTAAATAAAATAAAAGCAGTCGAGTGAACAATTTAGATTTTATTGGTTTTCTTTTTTACCTTGGTGAAAACGGTGTATTGTCTGATACAGGGATTGTTTTCAATTTCTCCATGCTGATCTCTGCTTGAACAAATGCTGGTAACATCACATATCCTTTTGGTAAAACAAGACAGAGAAATTCCTAGATATCTAAAATACATTGATAAACCTACAAGACTATTTAAAGATGGGTGTTTTCTATTTAAATACAACTACAAAGCAGTGAATGGAAGGAGGTGATTCACAGTGCACAGGAATGCATAAGAAGGAAGATATCAGGTCACAGTTCTCATTCTGAAGGGCAATAGTACAAAATATATCTGACTACACTGTTTGGAATAGATATTTGCTGGTAAGGCTGGAGTTATTGGATGGCTCTGGACCTTGCTAGATGATGACAGTACATACCAGAAAGGTTCCACACAGGCCTTCAGAGCCTGACAGAAAATGCTGTCCAGGTCTGTGGTTCTTGTAACCTGTGCTGGGGCTTTGAGCTGCTTTGGCACATTGTTTGGATTTGAAATTAAGCAGTTCTTTGTAGTTTCAGCCACACTGACCTGAGCCTGCTAACAAAGTATAAGAATGAAAGGACCCAAATTAGTAAAGATTAATTAAGAGTTCTTTTTTTTCAGGAACAAGGTTGGAAACTAACAGCAAATCAAATAAAAAAACCCTCGTCTAATTTACACCTAACAATGTGTGATATTTCTCTATTTTCTTAAAACCAAACATAAAGCTGGAAATCTTTTCTTATAATACTGTCAGACAAAGATGATGTACTTATTTTTCCTATTTTTTTTTATTACAATGAAATTGCCAGAATGGATGTAGCTATAGATGCATCAATATAAAAATGCTTTTGACTGCATATTTATTTTCCCTGAGGAAGGGGTAAGACGAAACAGCACTAACTGCATAATCAAAATTTGTTATTTAGTTCTTAGGGTAGAATCACAGGATTTACTGTTGGCCTCTGCTCAGTCAGTAGCAAACTCACTATTATAACCGAAGGACAGAAATATTAAATTTATTTATTCCCCATAGGTAGCCTCCTGTCTTCCTAGATTTACTTCATATGAAAAGAATATAAATGTATATAATATTTGCAAATATGTATATTTGCATGGCTGTCAGTGTGTTTCACAATATGAGAGATTGGCTGTTATTAATGGTTCCTGAATAGCAGAAGCTACTACTGATGACTAAAGATCAGATCACAGCCTTCAAACATACTTTCTTCAGTGTTCCCACATTGTGGAAAAACTACAAAAAACTACATTAAACATTTAAATCTGAATGTATTTCAGATTCCTTTATTTATGAACTAGAAGCCTTAGTTACTGTGAGTCCAGCTGTGCAGAATTCAGAACCATGAAACTTCTAAAACTGTCCAGTATTCTTTTTATTCCTTTTTTATTTGCTTACCTAAAAGCTTTTACTGGAATGGTGAGAATTACAGTTCTAAGATGAATTTTGATTCTGCACAGCATGATTTTGAAAGTAATTTCTTATTTTGAGGAGAGGAAGGCAGTTTTATTAATATTTTTTAAAAAAAGTTGAAGAATTGAGTCTAACTAGAGGTTTATAATGTCAGAATAAATCCCATTAAAGAAAACTTAAATCACAATTGCAGAGGTTTTCTACTTATAGGAATACTTGCTTCTATGTGAAATATCCCAGGAAAGATAAGTGAGAGGCACTCCATTTGTTGGTCACACATTTTGAAAATACATTCCTTGGCTACCAAAATCATTTGAAACCTCTGTTTGGAAATGCTACCATGTAAAATTTATCTTAAAACTACATATCCGTACAACTTACTTGCAACAGAGACATTTTCAGGATAAAAGCCTACATATTTAATTCCTAGCTTCGTGTATCTACTGATGAATTAAAAATCCTCATTTTAGATTTTTTACAGCCATTCTTGGAGGATTTTTTATAAGGTGTTAATCTGACTAATTTGACTTACAGCTGTAATTACTATTTCCTTATGAGTAAGCTTTTCTTTTTTTTTCCCCAATACCTTCCTTTCATGGAACATTTTGAATAATAATAATGTAAAACATACTTTTAAACAAATATGTAGGTAATCCCACACTCTCAAGAATAACTAAGATTACAGAGTAATCAGATTAAAGAATCTTTTTGAAAAATCAGTTTTGCAGAGAATAGTCATTAAAGTGCATCTGTTTGAGACAACTTTGGCAAATCAGTGAACACAGTCCATGTAAACAACCTTTGATCAGCAGTTTCTACAATATCATTATGAACTCCAGTTTCTGCTGTAATGGTATGATATGATGAGTGAAAGGCAGACCAAAACCAATTCATAATTTTCAGATGGAAAATCACAGTTAATTTGTTGACTGAAAAATAACTACATAATTTCAGAGATGATAAGACATAATAAAGTAGGACTATTTTTCCCTCCACTCACACCTTGAGCCATATTTCTACACAAAAGTCACTTTCCTCCTTTCATCTTCTTATTACTTTCCTGGTAAAGTGACATATTAAGCAGATATGTAAGTGGTTGGTAATTTTAAAACGCTGAATATTTAAAAAACTTAGCAGATGACTGATCAAAGAACTGAATATGAAGAGTAAAGACTGGAGAGAGAGAGGGTGAATATGCAAAGGAAGCCATCACATTCAATGGGAAACAGTTATGAAAAGCTACCAAAGACTGTGCCTGCCTAGCTCAGCTAGGAACTCAGCAGTTCCAAACAGAGATGATGTAGGGCTCTCTAGTCCAGAACACATCAGTAAGAATTAGAAAGATCTGATACTTAGAAATATAATGCAGAATGTCCTCTCTATGTGAGAAAGAGACCAGTTAACCTCCAGCTCAAATATGAGACTTTAAATGTTCACACCCTCTGTCTCTGTTCAGCTGATGGAACAAACACATCTCAACCATGTGAAGCACTGGGCTCCTTGCTTCCAGGGCAGAAAGAAAAAGCAGGATATGAATATGTCATCCAGTAACCTCCATGCAGAAAGAGGTGTGCTTGGATAAACAGCTGCCACTGAGCAGCACTGTACAGCCCACGCTTCCAACCCACACCACAACATCCTCCAAGCCCTCGGGGATCCTGTCTCCATCACACCTGCCCTGTCCTGCAGGCCACCGTGTGAGGTTGGTGATCTCAGTATTCCAATAAATGAAAAGCTTGTGAATAAGACACTTTCCCTTCTCTCCAATCCTCCAAACAGAAACTGTAGCTGATGCTGCTGAGAGTTTGTAACTGGGGACAGAAAAGTGATGGTTGCAAACATAAAGGACTGAATGAAACTCAGAAACCCCTCTCAGCCCCCAGTATTTTTATTTTCCAGTTCTATGTTCTGTTTATACATTTCTGGCTTAAACACTTTAGTAGGTAGTATATATTTAGTAGGTTGTATACAGAGAAAACAACCATCACATTAGGTCTTTCTAAAGCTAGACTGAACACACAGGATAAAAAAAGACCAAAAGCTTAGCATCTTCACACTGCCTGTGCATCCTGGCACCTGGAGTAGATGTAAATGTGGTACAGTCATTCTTTCACTGGAAACAGGCAGGTAGGAGATGATTATGTCTCAGATTTTTTATCAGATTTTTAGCCAACACAAACTGAACTGACAGATGGTGTGGGAAAAGAGTAACATTTTGGTTCTACTGCAAATGGATCTCTTGCAATGTGCAAGAGAGTCTCAAGAACAGTCTCAGATGACTGACTATCTTGGAAATGCAACTGGACTTAAGATCTGTCTATTCAGTTATAGATTAAGAGCCTCAGAAAAATAAGCACTGGTAGATGGGAAATCAAGTATCTGCTCAGTAGGAAGCAATCTGAAGTCAAATGAGGTTACTGTTACCTTCTACTGCATCATGACCAGGATATAGGAACTTCAGTCTGCCTGCCAGTTGGGACTATTCACAACCAATTTTACTAGTCACAAATTAATGTTTTAGGAACACTACAGACCAATTAAATTACTGAAAAAATTCCTGTTAACTTCAACAAGATTTCAGTTGAGAGATATTTAATCTATAAAAACTTATGCTGGCAAAAAAACCTCAATAGAACATCTCTGTCCCATCTGTTTCAAGTGGTTTATTTTTTAACTGAGTTTTGGTAGCTTTTCTATGCCTCCTGCAACCTTTTCTTTTTAATTGTACCTCCCATTCAGTTCTGTTTCCTCAAGATAATAACTTAATTCAGTCCTATCTTCTATCCAGTTGACAGTTACTAAAACCACAAGAGGTTGGGAGGTTTGATTTTTTTTCTGTTTTAAGGGATGCAAGTAATGTCTCTGTAGTTTTGAAATGTGGCTTGGCTGTTTGTGGTTTTATTATACAGCATTTCATTCTAAAAAGCAAGAATATGAACTGAGATTAGATTTAAACTGAGTCTTTCCAAACATCATGAGAATTCCTCTGTCAAATAAAACTTTCTTCTTAATTATCCTTAATAATTTCCACTTTGGAAACATAAGGTCCCTTAATGCCTTTGGAAAATGAAGATTATGAGAGACTATACAAAGATAAACATGTCTTATTTTGCGGAATTTTAAACCTCTTCTTTCAGATAGTAAATCTGATGTTAATTAATAGCAGGGTGTGATATTAGATTTCTTTCTCTTATGAAAGTCCTGGATAGAATGTTCCCCAGTGCAGTATTTTCTTTTTATTTTATATGTTAGTTCGAATTTAAAGCACAGCATATTGCTGAAAAATGTCAAGTAACTTTATTCAATAGTCAAGCAAAGAACTACAGTCACAATTTAATTAATTTTCATTATTTCATTACAGATTGTTTAATTTTTATTTTTAGTACCCCTGAAAATCCTGCCCACCAATGTTTGGAACACAGGCATGTGCTTTGAGTACTTGGGCTGGACAGAATTTCCCTGTTTTCTTTAATTAATGACAACCTCAGTCTGTATGTCTGTGTATATACATGCACAAGGTGCTAATTCAAACACATCAATACCTTTCTTAAGTAATTGAGGCAGCTGCAAACCAAACTAAGCACTGTATTCTTAAAAAAAACCTAATATTACTTTTACTACTGCAATACACAATTCAATATGCTAATTTGTCTGAAACGAAGATATCTCTACAAAAAATACAGGCAACCGTTTCTTTTTAGGACTGTTGCTACTTCCCGTTGTAAATTGCACAAGCATGGTCTCCAAAAGGAACATGCAGTGGATTGTAGACAGAAAGGAGAACATGAGCCAATGTTCAAACAATAGTAACACAGCAGCTGTAATTCCATGTGAGAAAACCATCACACATACAAGAGTTACAATAGTTAACATTTCTTCCAAACACTCATTACATTTCATAAAACCAAATCAGCCACCATGGCAAAATAAACACATTTAGAATTAAGATATTTTTAATATTAGAGATTAGAAAGGATCAAAACCCACCATAAGGACAGGAAAATGAAACTCTCCTTCCTTCCTCCTCGAATGTTTTTGTGATTAATCTGAAATAAGGATTTTGTTTCAAAGCAATCTTTAGGGTTTGATGTTGAAGTCTTCCATGGCTGGCCTTTTTAGAAATCTGTTTTAAAACCTACCTACTGTTGATTTAGCAGAAAATATTTTGAATATGCTCCTATTGCCTAAAAGGTCTAAAATTAGCTAAAGGCCTAAAATTAGCTAAGTAGATCTGTATTTTTACCTCCTCCCAAAAAAACCCCTCTGTAACCAAAAAACCAAAACAAGCAAACAAACAAAAAAAACCCCCAAAATATTCCTTATCAAACAATGACAACAGATAATTATATAAATTATATAAAGATCTTTTGCAAGTCATATGGCACTTCTGCATCCTTGAATTACAGAAAGGATGAGGTGGGAATGGTCCTCTGGAGATTGTCTGGTCCAATCCCCTGCTCAGAGCAGGGCCAGCTGGAGCAGATTGCTCAGGACCACATCCAGCTGGGGTCTGAGTATCTCCAAAGATGGAAAGACACCACAACCTTTCTAAGGAACCTGTTCCACTACCTGATCCCCTTTACAAGGCATTAAATTTCATGATCTGTCTCTATAGGCTACAGTGTAGCAGTAGCCACAGCTATTTGGGCCAGAACACAATCAGAAAACAGCAGTAAATTATGGAAGAGACCAGGATGACAAACTGCATTCTACAAAAAAAGATACAGTGTAAACTGTAACAGCTATGCAGACTGGTGAAAAGATCTTTAGTAGTCTCAAGAGAAAGAAACTCTCATCTCCCTTTCCTGCTCACTAGTTCTCCAATTGAGGGCATTTGAATACCTGAAGGAAATACATGTGATTTTACCAATTTCCTTTGATGAACATTTTGTTATTCAGGAAGGAGAATGAGAGTTCTGAGCTAGAATAAATCTGCACTGCCATGTGTAATGTAGAAGGTGAGTATGCAAGATTATTCATGACGTAGAAGCAGCACAGGCAGATCATATTGTGGCATCTAGCTAGAATATGCTTCTGATACATGAACATTTCATGTTTGGCAATCTCTCCACAACACTGCAGCACATAGTCCAGCTGAACTCCATGGCACATGCTGTCAGATTTAGAATGTTTTATATCATGGGTTGATAACAGACCTAATACATTTTTCCCTAGGAAATAAGTTACAAGCATACTTGGATAACAGAAATATTCAATCTATTCCACAGTAGTAAATAATGATCAAGATACACAGCCAAAGGATGATCACAACTGCTTCAGAGATGTGCTCATACAAAATAAAATCCTAACCAACTACTAAATAATATAGCAAAGAAAAAAAGAAATGCAGCCCTTTCTAATACTAAAAAAAACCACTAAAAAACCTCAATAGTAGCTGCCCCTTGCAACTGCTACTACTCCCTGCCCCCTGAAAAACGTTACTTTTACACCAAACACTGCTCAGATATCTGACATTACTACTTACCTGTGATAAAAGCAAAGAGCCCTGTACACCTAGAAAGCTGGTGAAAAGACACATTAAGGAATATGTTAATTTTGCTAAAAAATACTGAGAAAGAACTCAATTACAAGACAATAAAAGAAGAGCAAAAATGCTGGCAGATAAATATCTTTAATCTAGTCTGGAAAGCCATAATAAGAACAATTTCAAACAAGACATCCAGTATTTTAATAGCGAGAGTGATTAACCACTTCAGCTACTGAATGGAGTTATATTACTCGATTTCTTCAAAGTGAGTTTGAAAATCTCACAGTATACATTTTTTTTTTATCTAGCTAGTGGCTTTAATATCCTGTTGACTGGATGAATTGTAATGGCCTACGACAAATGCTGAGAGCGACTTAGTCCTTTTTGGGACTTCCATTTAAATGTGGACTTTCTGGATTCTGGCAGCAAAAGAAACCATCTCCATATTAATATTAGAGCTAATCACTCTCTCTTTCTATACCTGAATACTATTAGATCGAGTTTATAGAAATAAAAAAGAGATCCTGAAGTTCAACAGCTTTAAAGCATTAGCACTTCCTCTGACCTACCAACAGAGTCCCAGTTAGGCTTAATGCAGGACTTTGAATAAAAATAGGAAAGCTGAACATAGAGATATTCTCTCATAGGTAATGTTAGCCTGGTTTTTAATTTGCTTTAAAATAAAACATTAAGTGCTTGTTGTTTGGAATAAATTTAAATATATGAGTATTTTAGGCTCCTAATGAGCACACCACTGAGGTGGAATCACCCCCAAAATATGGGATTGTGATTATTATCACCTGGCAGTGACTGCTTTATTAAGTGTGTGGTGAAGGAGCCAAGGTTTGTGTTACGCAGACAGATTCCTCATTTTCACTTCCACCACCTGTCATAGTAGAATCTACTGGAAAATGGAGTACAAATCATTCAGGAATTTACAACAGTAAGTTGAGCTGCTTCTGTGCTATATCATTTCTGGAAGTGAATGCCTTTGTTTTGCACCCTAAGGGCTGCTCATATGCATAAATAGCCCCCCTTTTTCTGTTTCTGAATCACAGTGTCCAGCCAATACAAAAAAGATTATGAAGTATGAAAACTGCACATATCTCCACCACAGAACAATAACAAGATCTATACTTTGATTTCCTGGGAAATAAAAATTGTAGCTATACTTCCTGTCAGCCCATTCCTTTGAACGTGTTCTCTTCATAATTTGGATTTTGAATCAAGTTTAAATGGCAGTTAAAAATCGTATGTGGCAGTACACAATGAAATTTAGCTTGACAGCTTGGACATCAAAACTAAAAATAAATGACTTCACATCCAAATAATAAGTAATAACAATGTTAGCCTGCATAAGAATAGCAGGACTGGATTCAAATACAATATTAATTTTAGGGATATGAGTGACTAGGGAGAGACAGAGGCAAAGAAACAAATCCTTCATATAGCAATAGTCTCTTCTTATCCCCCAGGCAACTGGCTGCCTTTCACCTCGGCGGCGGAGCAATTATGTGGCATAATGACTGCAGTGCAAATAAGCAGAGAGATTTTATTAAACCAAATGAGCAAATCATCTGCGTATTATTGCGATTTGATTGACAGTGACAAGTGTCGAGCAGACACGGATGTGAATATGATAAAGAAGCTTGCAGGAAAGCTCTTGATAATGTTACTCTTGATAAAGTTGCTCTGCAAACCTCTCTAAGTAAATAAAGGGGAAAGAATATGATGCATATTAATTCACATAGTTTGCAACCTGCCACAGGACTAGAGGAAAAGTTGCAATAGGTTCAGCGCATGGCATTTCATATGAATTCTAAAATTGCATTTATGAGTCTCCTAGACTTTACAATAATATATTAATATTAAATGTAAAGGTCATTCCACATAACAGTTAAGCTGCCTGAGCTTCAACCTTTATATCAATAACAGACTCGAGCTGGGGGCCCAAGGAGGAGGAAAACAAGTGGAATTATTTGAATAAATGTAAAATGTTACTTAGAAAGATTGCTGCCTTTTGCTGGGATTTCTATTTACACATTTGTATTTTCAGTGGACAATTACATTTCTGACAGGCCTGCCATCAGAATGATTAAATCAATACCTTTCATATGGGAACGTGATTAATTGGCATGGCCTCCATGTAAGCCACTCTTACATTAATGACTGCCTTATGACATCAGAGCTGCACAGAGTCCAAAGTTTCACATCATTGCAGGCAGCATGGAACTTTGGATAATTACTTTTGGCACATGGAATGAATTAACCAAGGTGACTGGGAGGCTTTGACAGCAACACCCATGGAAGAAAAGCAGCAGGGATAAAATCTCCTTCACTGTAATGGCACTAACATCATGAATAAATTTGAGCTTACAAGTTGAAATTGTTTTAGTGGATAAACCATGTGATAAATAGTTCTCTTTCCTCCACTCCTTCATATTTTTATTACTTTAAATTTGAACATGAACAAGCCACAGCATTATGCCACACTTCAGTGAACATTTTTTTGCCATCAAGTACCATCAAGTTGGAAGATTTTCTTTGAAAAAGAATCATATCTGAGAGGAAATGTTCTTGTCATATGAAGTACACTGTAAAATGTGGAAAGCATTTCTNGAACATAGTGTTAATTTTTATTCATTTTACTGAGATGCTGTTAATTGCATGGCAAAAAATACCTAAAGTTATTATAGAAAGTTAAACAATGAATATTTATTAAAAATCATAATAATGCATTCTCCTGTTTCTACCACAATGTTAAGCTGGAGTACTAAAGAGTTTCAAAACTTTGTCAACCATTGCAAGAAAAAAAAATTAGTATAACATTCAACTCTTTAGTACAAATATTTTTTGTCACTTCTATCATACTTCAAACAGAA
>WEIV01026208.1:129924-140318 GCA_013390005.1 Calyptomena viridis | reverse complement strand
GTTTTGGTATCCCAAATGTTTTGTGTTCAGACATCTCCACTAGACCAAATCCATAGCAACTAAAGGGTCAGGTGAAATTCAATTAGCACTAATTGCCTTCCATTAACTTGAGACACAAGGAAATTTGACTGTTCAGTCATTGCCTATGAAAGCCTCTTTTCCTGGTGTCACTGCTAACTACCTAAATATAAGGTAATGTTTCACATTTTAGGAAAATAAGTGTGTGTCTTGCAGCTCACCAGGATAATATCAAAGGCTTTCTTTGGTTTTATTTGCAAACACATTTTTTGGCACTCTTGGAGGTCTGGTTTCATGTATTTTGCTNGAGGTCTGGTTTCATTTATTTTGCTTTGTGCTGCTGACTTCTGGTCTCACAGGGAAAAAATTAATCTTTTAATACTATTACTCAGGGCTGTTCAAATTCTAAAAGCTACCCTCTCACACAATTGCTCTTCAAACATTAAAAATAAAGTTTAGTAAAACAAAAAATTCAGTAAAAATATCTGTGAAGTATCATAAATAATTCAGTTTCATACTTTGTCATCCTAGCAGAGCTCAGAAAGGTTCCAGAAGAAAAGGAAGGGTTATTTATGCCAAGATGTTAGTGAAATCCATCATATTATTTGTGAAAAAATGTAATTATCTTTAAATATAATCTTTTAACTTCAACATTTACCACACATCCTCTTTTTTGTTTTCCCACCTCCTGTGTCTACAGTCAACATTTCCAAAAGTCATAACTAGTGATAATAAGGCAGAAAATAAAGGAAATCAGGTAGATACAACCTGGTTTTGCCCCTTTCTCACCACACTTATGACAGTTTGAACATAAAGAGTTATAAACCTCTACATTTAAAGATAAATATTCCATACAATGCATCCCATCTGGCCAACTGCCTTTGTCCTGCCAGCTCTCTGTGCTGCCCAGGGACTTGGTAATGTAGCCTTAAAATCACAAGATAATTCAAGCCCCAATCAAGAAATGTNTGCTAGACACTGTGTAGACAGACTGTCACCTCACCCTGGTTTCAAAGGGTTTAAAAACTAAGAAACTGGCTCAGAAAATTCAAAGGGTTTAAAAACTAAGAAACTGGCTCAGAAAATAGAGGGATATAGGACTGGATAGAGAGGGCAAAGCTGGCATGGTGAAGGTGGGAGAAAGAGACTTCTGGAGAAAAATGACAAAAAGCAAGTCCTGTTATTTCTCCTGGACATGTTATTGACTTGTTTCTAAGATCACATGGTGAGGAGTTGCATGACATTTTCTCTGTCCAGTCACTTATTTGAGTTGTGGAGACTTTTCTTAAAGAAAGAATTAAGGCTCTGTTTGGTACCAGAAAAAGTTTCATTTCAGAAGAGTTATCCCCTTAATCCAGGGAAACCAAGTCTGCCCGAAAACACANAAACAACATTGTACTGCCTATCTACACTCTGGATAATACTGAATTTCAGTGAGGGGACATATGTTACATAAGGTGCATAAGAAAACTTGTATTGCCACCTTAATTAATCATAGCATTTTTCCTTTGGCATGTTTGATGTTAGAAAAAGATGGATGTAGATTTCAAACATGTATTGTACTCCATAATACAGCTCAATGGTCACTTGCAGAATTTGTCTACTGTTAAAAATAGATTAACAGCTGGTAGAAATGTAGTATTATTCAGTTACTGTAAGAGATGCATTTCATAGGCACTCAGAGACATGCTTCAATTTTTACTAGTAAGCTAAAATTAATAATTCAAATCATGTATTAATTTGATTAGTAAAATAGCAAACATGAGACTAAATAGATAAAAAGATAAATATATAGGACAAGAAAACAAATTTTACAATACAAATAAATCATTACATATTGAAAAAAGATCATGACTGACTCTGAATCGTCTGTTTTCTATACTTCAGGACAAACAGTAGTGTTAGATGAAGACTCACACTCCAGAAGAAACAAGCAGATTTCCAAAAGCTCAGTATGCTTTCCCCTGTGCCACCTGAGCAGTAACAAAATACAGTATTTTGATGGCTCCTAAAGGAATATGAAAAAGAAGCACTGAAAAAGATGGAGCTATTCTGGGAATGGTAGAAGGAAAGTAAAAAAGATAAAAACAGAATCAATATATACATCTTAAAAAAAAAAAAAAAGTAGTCCTAAAAACCAAACCCCAAAGCCCACTCCTAACCCAAAAAACAGACCAAACCAAAACAAAATCCCACCCTTTACTCCTGTGATATACAAATTAATATTGGAAATTGAAAACATAAAAAAGAAAATTACTCAAGAATTAAAAGACACTTCAGTGGCACAGAAGAAGTTTAACTGTCTGCATTTCTACAATGTGATGAATTTCACACTTAGAGTAACTCGTTGGTCTTCACACAGGAAGTTTTCATCAAAGCCTGGAAACTGAGTTTGTTCACCGGGGCTGAGATCTACATCCAGGGGAACTACACTGGTGCAAAAATTGGGGTGAAGACAAAGCCAGTCTTTATGCTTTATACCTTTCATTCTCCAGCATAAGAACCTCACAAAACAAGCACATTGACAGCTGGGAGGCCAAGTCAGTACAAATAAAGCTCAGGTGCCAGCTATCTACAGATCACAAAGGACTTAGAAAGTGAGAGAATTAAGAAATTAATACATATGCAGTTTGTCTTAAAGTTGGGGGTTTTTTAATCAGTAGAATCATGATGCACACATTAAACATACTATGGATAATCTCTCAAATGTATCAATTCAACAACCATACTGTAATTTCAAAAGGCACACAACATTCTGGAGTGTATTAATATAATTTATGATGATGTTCAAGATTTCATGGCTTCATTAAATTAGTAGCTTAAGAGTTTCTATAACGGACTATTTTTGAGAAATATTCCATATTTTCAAGCCATTGTTCCACTGGAGTGGATTAAATATGAGATTGATACATCTGCAGTGCTAGTTTTAGCAGGATTTCTTGGATTTCATATACTTTCACATCTTTAGTGAGCCTTCATTTACTATCAGACAATAACATAAACCATTAAATATGAAGAAAAGAGCAAACCAAACAAGATCTATAGAGCCATGCTATTATATCTGTGTGCATTTTTCGCTTTCAGTTTGCAATCTTCACAACTAAATCCAAGATAAGCAGTTTCAGTCTTCAGGCTGCAAGTACAAATGAAAAAATTATATCAAATGACAAAATGGTGCTCTTCATTTCCCTGCATTTTTTATGGCAATCTATCTTTTCTGTGCTTAGCACATTCTAAAATGTTCCACATCTCATCTTTTAATTCTGACTTTCATATCTCTTATATCGGGCGAGGATAGATTTCTTGGCACTAAAGAGTATTCTGCTGAATATTAAAAATGGTGGGGAGGTGTGTTCTCTAGCTTTGTTGAGTGATATAATGAATTTTTGATGTATCAAAAGATGAAGAATGTTTTGCAGAAAGTATCCAGTACTACTTTTTTTGTTATTAAGAAAAAAAATTTTCCTAAGAAGTAATCAAAAATGAATTACAGAAATAAATTCCAACCCACTGAAAAATGGAAATTTTTCAAAAGAAAGTTTTATTTTAATTTTTTTTCCTTTGACTGTTACCTTGCTTTTGAGATCTGTATCATAACATTAATGAAAAGAGTAATGATTTTTCATTTGTCTTAATGTGAAGATTTTTCCATTTTATAAGTTTCAATCTCTTAGAAAATTGTGGAGTGGAAACTAAATAAAGGCAAAAGAATTCTTTTTTTTTGGTTGTTGCATTATGTCCTTGCACAGGGAGACATGACGAGAGTATTTTGAAAGACACTTAAAAGTTGCTGTTGACACAACAGGACAAATGCAGATGACAGCAAAAACGTTTTGCTTCTAGAACATTCTCAGTGAACAGCAATATTTTTTTGGCAAACACACTGATCTTCACTAACACTTTTTGCTTGAAAGTTGTATAATTGAGAAAAGCTCTGCCTTTAGTAATTATAGAGATTTTTCAGAAAAAGCTGACACATGATAATAAAATTGTAGGTATGTGAAGGACAAGATTAAATTACACTTATATGATTCTTTCTCTTCACCCAGTGAATTCATTACATTGTTCATTTCACATTCAATAGCAGTTTAATACCTGACCTTGGTTTTGCTTAATGCTCCTTTTGAGTTCAAAAAGACCTATGCTGTCACCTGTCAAAAAATCCTTGGGAGCTTCCCATCTTCTATATGTGGGACACACACTTGTTTCCCTGCAGTAAATCACTGCAAAAGGCAGGGAGCTGCACCCACAAATCTTGTGAACTCATGTTCTGGGACATGGGATTCTAAGATGTATCACTAGAACTGTTATGATAGTTTAAATGAAAAAATGCAGTTCCATTACTAAAATTTGTGACCAACTTGTATAAAACCAAAGGAAAATAGAGATCCAAACACAGAGACCAAAAGCCAGAAATAGCTGACCTAGTTAGGAACTGCATAAAACATCTTCTCTTATAAATTTTATTTTGGACAGAAAGTTAAAAGGGAGTCTTTTAAGATGTTAGGGTGGTTCATTTCCATTCAGCACTTTACATGGGGGTTTTACGGTCCGTTTTGACATGATAAAGGCTTAAGCATGTATTTAAGTGCTTTGCTGAATGATACACCCTGATGCAGATTTCACTTCATGTCATGGAAAAATTGGAGTGTTTTTCATAGGGGTAAAAAAATTATCTATTTCTGGCAGGTTTATCTGGCAGGCATATGGGATGTATGACTGGTTTTAGTGCTTGTGCTCCTTCAGGGTTCATAACAAGGCCTGTTATGGTCTGCTGAGGTATCTGAGAACTTTTAGCACTGCAAGTGCTGTCTTGATGCCCTTGGCCATTTTCCCTTCCCAAATGTCCATCTTGTCCAATGTGTTACCATTACCTCCCTGAATCCCTCAGAGATGGCTGAGGTTCAGTGGTGTTGCACTATTCACCCTGCCAAGTTGATAGGGACCCCTTGGTGAAGGGGTGAAAGTTGCATCAGCTTCACATTTGAGAAAACACTCTGGGGGCTTTGCAGACAGAAAGTCCCATGAAGTGATGCTGAACAGAACCCAGACAGACTGAATGTCTGGGTATCGGTTTAATGCCATAAACCTCGCACTTCTCATGTTTTAAAATATAAATATGATGAATACTGAGAACATTTAAAGATACATGTTACACATTAATATCCTAGTTTGTTTTCCTGGTGTGGGTTTAAGCACTAGGTCTGTGGAAGAAATTAGGATCTAATCTCTTTTTTTTAATGAATCGAAAGAGATCATCTATTTTTATGTGTTCTTTCACATGGCTACCTTGCAGGTGCAAAGAAGTGCAAATGTATTTGGTTGATGATCTTAGTTAAGATGGTTATTTATATATCACTCCACAGAAAAGCCCCATAAATGTCAAGTTTGTCTGAGCAGTTTTATTAAGCCAATTTTACTATGCTATTAGGGAATTCAAAAATAGTTCTTTATTAAGAATGTTTGCTTGCATATTTATTTTGTGAGTTTGTTAAAGTAAAATCTTCCCTCCTCAACATCAACAGCCTGTTCTGATATCCTTTTTGACAGGCTTTTCTGCCTGAATTTGTCCTGAAAGTCCTCTAGTAAATTCAAATATCAGGATGAGAAAAAAATATTAAGTGTGAGTTAAAAAAGCAGAACTGGATCCCTTCTGAGTAACTCTCTGCAAAGAACCTCATTATTCCCAGGTATAGCTGTATAACTAGTTCACTATTAATTTGCCTGCTTTTAGCTTTCCGTTATCATAAGAAGAATTTGATAATGTGTCCTATAAAGTATTGACTAATCCAAAGATATAGAAAAAGAGGCTCAGCCAGGTAACTGAGCAATTGGAATTGCCTTTATAAAGAATAAAAGGCTTTGTTTATTCAGGAAACCAAAACGATGCAGGTTGAAGGTAATGGTACTCAGAGGCTGCTGAATTCAGGCCCACTGTGGGTCAGATACCAACTTAGCACCTTGGCTCTGCCTTCCCTGCCTTGACTGACCTGCGAGCTCTGTCTCTGTACACAGGGACTCTTCCCCCAGGCTTTCTTGCACCACCTTGGTTAGGTCACTTTGGTTCAGATGATAAAAGCAATTTCAGTATCTGAAGCAATGCTTAGGGAGCTGAAGTCCAAAACTGCACTCTAAAACACCTCTTCTAAGTACCTGCCTAAATTTAGAAATAAAACAAAAAAAAACCCTTTCAGCACTACCAGAGCTGACCTTAGCCTTGCAAAGCAGTTTTCCAATATATAACTTTTCACCAGAACTAACTGAAACCTCAGCAATTAGAAACAGATGTATAACAGAGGTAGAAATAGAAATTATAGAGACAAAGGGGATAGGTCTTGTCTACAAAAATCAAATTAAAAATGTATTCTAAAAGAATACTTGTTTTACATAATAGTCTAAATTTCCAGAGAACAAAAGAGGGAGGAGAAAGGGGGAAGCCTGGGGGGGTTAGAAACCCAGACCTTCTACAGCTTGACAGGAGGGTAACTTCAAACACATCTTCCCAAAATTACCAACAGTGGGAAGAGAGATAGTGAAAGCAAAGCAGTGTATGAGACCAGTGCTTAAGTTTCTCTGCTAAGACCCAGGAGTTCTGATTTTCTACCCACTTTCCCCAGATCCTCCTAATTATTCAGTTACTGTCTAGTGTTAAAGTACTCAATATTTAGGTAAGCAAGTTCAGCTGCATAAATGTCCTATGGAAGATGAGTGTCTGAGCATCACTTCTTAAGCTGCTCCTACATATAGTTAGTTAAAACTACTCTTCCTTCAATAATGGGCAGAAAAAGATCCAAAGCCCAAGCACACAGGAAGCTCAAAGGATGTACCAGAGATTCAAATGGAAGCACAAGGTTTGGAAAAGCCTTTTTAATATTTTACCTTAAGTCAGAGGACAAGATTGAAGCTACACATCCATGTCTCATTGAGACTTCTGTCCTTCAGCAACTACCCTCAATATCAGCACAGAAAACTTTTGTTCTCTGTTATGTAGATAACGAAAAATGGAGGTTGTTTGATATGAAGCACACAATAGAATCAGAAACGTCAGGGTAAATGTATTGCAATATAGAGGTCAATTGATTTCATATGGCCTTGAGACAGTTGGCTGCCAGAGAACACAAACAAGGGGTTTCTGTGCATGAAAGGCTCCATCTCTTTCTGTGTTTCAGACTTCAGTGACTTGTTTTCATAAAAATCCAAATGTGAATTCTTTGGTGTCAGTGCTGCTGCCAATATGACATCATATAACTAAATGAGAGTTTCATGCCAAAATTTTCTAGTGCAAGTGAAGTAATAAACTTTCACCAAATAGGTAATAGCTGAGAATTTATGTGCCATAGAGAATTTATTCTGTCACAATGCTGCTAGCAGTCTTGGGTCTTTTTTTACCTCAGGGCACACCTCAAACACCTAGGCATGAGGATAGGGAGTAGTACAAACGCATTCTTGTTCTCAGTCTTCATCTCCAGCTAGTAGATGTTTCCTGGTCTTTTGTACTTCCTGTACTTCCTGTACTTTCAGATAGTCAGTTTTCACCCTGTGTGATGAGCTGAACTGCAAATCAGTTCTCACTCTACAGGCAACTTTGTAATTCTTTCCATTTCAAGCAAGGGACGTAAAAGTTAGATGCTGCAATACTTCAAATCATTATTTGGCCTGGGCCAAAAGTGTTTGTTTTGGTTGGTTTGTTTGCTTTTTTAAAATGTTATGCAGTGTGACATCGTGCAGGGAATGATGGTCGCCGCTTCTATGTCCCGGCTAGCGGCGACCACCTCGGCCGCTGACAGTGGGGGAAGCCATTCCCGATTTTGAGAAATGGAACGGCTTCTTGGAGCCTTCGCCGCTTACTGGCTGGGGCTCCACGCCGAACCTTATTCCCAAGCGACTCTGGAGAGCAAAGACGAGGAGAAAACTTATTTGAGGTGTTTTAATCCAGAGCTTTATTGAGCTTCTGAGATGGCAAATTCTCAGAGCTCCCTTCAACTTCATGGGAACAAACTCAAAAAGCGAATCTGCTCTCTGTGCAGCGACTTTTAACTGGGGGTGGGAACACGGGAGGGATTTGGGATTTGCCGAAAGACAACTGGGACAGGAGGGTTCACGCAGGGATGGGCATAGGAGAAGAACCAATAGTAACCAGAGGTGGAACTGGGAGAGTCTCAGGGCAAATGAGAGACAAGGTTTAAGGTAAATGTCATGCAAAGATCTGGAACACAGGGTGGGTATCTGGGGGGATTGACAGAACTGGAGGGTGTAGATTTTGACAGAACATACCATTCTAACAAACGGGAACAAACCATTCTCAACTCCATGCACACAGCACCACAGTGTGACTTAAGGATCTTAGATTAAACTGCTATTTATGTCTGCTAAGAATGGCCTTCCAGGTGCATGCCAGTACCAATCAACTCTGCTTCAAATACATTTTGAAAAGTAATTGCAGTGCCAGTGACCGGTAAACATTACCATTTAGCCATGTTCCCATAAATAAACACGGCCTGATAAATCTATATGGGAACAGGTCGTAGACTGATTTAATTTAGAAATATTACTGACAGAATCTGGCTGTGTACAATAGGGCCATCAGTGGGTTCTGACAAAATGAAAAAAAAATTATATAAAAATTAATATGCTATTTCTGTATTACCCAAATTACAGTTTCAACATACACAAGGATCAAAAAAACAGTTACCTCTTAAACGGATGAGTATTTTTATGCCTCCAGGACAAGCAAAGCTTCAGTCTAACTCTGGCTGGCTGGTTGAGTGCTGCACACATAGGTAGATCTTTTACTTCTGCAAGCCTTGCCGCATTGGAAGGCTTTTGTTGAGGGTGTTCTACAGTCCATCAATGGTTCACCAGACAGCACAGCTCCATTCTCAGCAAATTACTAAATATCCTTCCCCAGTGTGCTCAGAGAGCAAATCCTGTGACCTGTGTGGCCATGTTGAGTGGTTGTGCATGTCTTCAATAAGAACTATAATGCAGAGTTTAAGTAGATTTGCTTCCCAAGTCTGTTATTTTTGAGTATTTAACGTCCATATTTTCAGTGAAATTTCTCATTGTTCTTTTAAGAATGCTGAATCAATTGCTCATTTTTTGTGGAACAGTAATTTGGCATTTATTGCAAGACTCTGGACTACAAGTACCCAATTATTGCCTCTTTATGGAACAAATACACTCAGACGTTTAAAAGGAAATCAAATACAAGTATTCTATAAAATAAATAATTTGGTTTGCTTTTTATGGAGTCATGGAAATAGAGGTCATATAGCTCAGCCTTACACTTGAGATAGAACCATTGCCAACACGAGATCAGGTCAGCTATGGCTCTGCTTAGCCAAATGTTGAAAAAACTTCCAAGGACTAGGACCGCATAGACTTTCTGGGAAACCTGTTCCAGGACTGCACAAGCTTCTCAGTGGAAAAATCTTTCCTGATATTGAATCTGAACCTCTCTAACTGCAGTAAGGAATGATCAGCATTCGACATAACATTGGGCAGTACCAAGAAGAGTATTTATATATATATATCTATCTTATAATTATATATTTTATATATATTTATAGTTACATTTTTATATATTTTTCTATAATTTTCCAGTTGCATATTTTCAACTCCATCTAAGGCAATCTGCATCACAGGGAAAGAATGTTTTTCATTCATTTCATGGTTCAAAGATCTCATGAGGTGAAGTTCAGTCATGAGTAGTTTCAGCGTAAGGTCCCAAGATTTCTGATTTCTGATAGTTTCTGGATGTCTTCCAGGAGTTTGAAAGGTAACTAAATAAGAAGAAGAGTTTAAAAATCCAGTAGTTTTTGACCCATCATGAAAATTACAAACTTCCATTAAAAAAAAACCATGAAGAGCTCTGCTATCTAAAGAGAAATATATTAAAAATCATGTTTCGGTGGTTAGGACTGTTGAACTCTACTCCGGTTCTTAGTCTTACTAAGTCTTTCTGTTAGATCATAAGCAAATTATCAGAATTCTATAAAAATTCTTCTTCATTGTAAAATTAAGCTATAGCTTACATTCTTTATCTCATTAAAGTGTCATGAGGAAAAAATATAATTTCTTTTTAAAAGTCTCATAAACTTCAAAAAGAAGAAAAAGCTCAGAAAATTCAAAGATGGAGCCAGGTAAAAAACCTAAGAAAGATATAAAGATAAAGAATGTGGGGTTTTGTTTGGTTGGGTTTTGTTTTGGTTTTGTTTTTCTTCCATGTGGGCAATAGGAGTCTGCATGTGACTTCAGTGGGAACAATGGAATGATGAAGTAGAACAGCACGGTGAGTCATGTTTTACAGTGGTAAAGACTGGCTAAAGGTTAGCATTTGGAAAGCACAGGGGCACTTCTACTGACTTCCCATGATG
>WEIV01026208.1:44219-129704 GCA_013390005.1 Calyptomena viridis | reverse complement strand
ATTAAACTGCTATTTATGTCTGCTAAGAATGGCCTTCCAGGTGCATGCCAGTACCAATCAACTCTGCTTCAAATACATTTTGAAAAGTAATTGCAGTGCCAGTGACCGGTAAACATTACCATTTAGCCATGTTCCCATAAATAAACACGGCCTGATAAATCTATATGGGAACAGGTCGTAGACTGATTTAATTTAGAAATATTACTGACAGAATCTGGCTGTGTACAATAGGGCCATCAGTGGGTTCTGATAAACTGAAAAAAAAATTATATAAAAATTAATATGCTATTTCTGTATTACCCAAATTACAGTTTCAACATACACAAGGATCAAAAAAACAGTTACCTCTTAAACGGATGAGTATTTTTATGCCTCCAGGACAAGCAAATCTTCAGTCTAACTCTGGCTGGCTGGTTGAGTGCTGCACACATAGGTAGATCTTTTACTTCTGCAAGCCTTGCCGCATTGGAAGGCTTTTGTTGAGGGTGTTCTACAGTCCATCAATGGTTCACCAGACAGCACAGCTCCATTCTCAGCAAATTACTAAATATCCTTCCCCAGTGTGCTCAGAGAGCAAATCCTGTGACCTGTGTGGCCATGTTGAGTGGTTGTGCATGTCTTCAATAAGAACTATAATGCAGAGTTTAAGTAGATTTGCTTCCCAAGTCTGTTATTTTTGAGTATTTCACGTTCATATTTTCAGTGAAATTTCTCATTGTTCTTTTAAGAATGCTGAATCAATTGCTCATTTTTTGTGGAACAGTAATTTGGCATTTATTGCAAGACTCTGGACTACAAGTACCCAATTATTGCCTCTTTATGGAACAAATACACTCAGACGTTTAAAAGGAAATCAAATACAAGTATTCTATAAAATAAATAATTTGGTTTGCTTTTTATGGAGTCATGGAAATAGAGGTCATATAGCTCAGCCTTACACTTGAGATAGAACCATTGCCAACACGAGATCAGGTCAGCTATGGCTCTGCTTAGCCAAATGTTGAAAAAACTTCCAAGGACTAGGACCGCATAGACTTTCTGGGAAACCTGTTCCAGGACTGCACAAGCTTCTCAGTGGAAAAATCTTTCCTGATATTGAATCTGAACCTCTCTAACTGCAGTAAGGAATGATCCGCATTCGACATAACATTGGGCAGTACCAAGAAGAGNTTTTGTTTTTCTTCCATGTGGGCAATAGGAGTCTGCATTTGACTTCAGTGGGAACAATGGAATGATGAAGTAGAACAGCACGGTGAGTCATGTTTTACAGTGGTAAAGACTGGCTAAAGGTTAGCATTTGGAAAGCACAGGGGCACTTCTACTGACTTCCCATGATGCGAAAAAGCCTTTAGCAAGTCACTTCTCTGTTCCTTCCCTCCTCTTACTGCAGCAATGGAATAATACTATTCAACTTATATACAAAGTAGTGTGTGGAGGACAAGTGTGCTGTAAAAACTCAGAGTATTACAAAACCAACAAACACAAATACAGGCAATGGCATTGAAATATTTTGCTTTCTCCAGTCTTTTTCACTTTTTTCTCAAAATGACATGTGGGATACTGACTACAAGATCTCCTGTCTGCTAAGTTGACATTTCTGGATAAAGTGGTGAAGGGTATTGTCATTAAAGATTTTTCTTTTCCAAGTATTTCAGCAAGGATTTGATGGACAGATCACTGACATTCACTTGGAATGTTATAAAATATAGGAACTGCAAATACCTCACATACCTAAAAATTTCCCCATGGTGGAGTTAGGAAAATGTGTTATTTTGCTAACTCCAGAACAATACTGTGTATTATATTACTGAGAAATAGACCTGGATATTCAATCAAGATTCTATTAAGCATTTGTAGAGGTTTCCTAGGACTCTTTTCAGTACTTTTGTTTGTCAGGAGGCAAGAATGATTTTCTTTTTTTTTTAATTCTGAGAAAAGTTTAGATTGGTTTCCTTTCTTACCTAAGTGTATATCAGTTATAAACTTCTGTAAAATATTTCCTTTACATCATGAAGTAGCATTTAGATGGTATACTTCTTCCATACAGAGACAATCTGCATGAAGTATCCACAGTATAGAATAGAAGGAAATAATGGTATCCAACCTGAGTATTTAGACTCAAATCTCTTCATTAATTTTGATGAAAAACTTAAATGGCTGCAGCTGCAGGCCATAGGCATACTGAAAGTGATCTTCACTTTCTTAAAAGACTAGTCCATTTTAAATAGACATATTCTGTTAAGTCTTTCAGCATAGTTCCTTTAGCCAAAGACATAAGGTTAGTACCCAAAAAACCCAATAAAATTATTATTTTGTACCCACCTTTATGATCATGTTTGCTCAAAATTAATTAAGATTATTTTCCTCCCAACTTCTTTCGCACCTCCATCCTCCCCTCTGATGGATCAATATGAGGAGCAGAAAAGATCCTGACGCTGTGTAAGTATTGCTCAGGAATATAAATAAATGAGACATCCGTGTGATATCATCAGTTTTCTTCACGGATCCCAAACATAACCCCATACAAGCAACTATGAAAAAAATTAACTCTATCTTAGTCTAAACCGGCACAGTATCAAAAAATGCACACAGATATTCAACATCATCTTGTAAATCCTAACTTAGACCTAGTTTAACTGTAGTCCTTATATTTATGAAAGAGAAAGGATGAACTGTTGGATTAATTTGCTGGGGTAGAGGAAATGATGTTGAAGGAATTGTAGTTTTTACTGAATATATTTACCTTAATCATTGAATGCATTACAGTTTGATCAACTCTTTTCCCTGAATGATACCTAGTCAATCTAACAAGGAATCAGAAGGATCTGTTCAAGAATGTTAAAGTTAAATCTGTAACCGTTCCCAGTGTAGAGCTGGAGACACAGTGCTAATCCAATTCACCCAAAATTCCCAGGTAATTTTTTCCTCTCTGCTTTTATGGATCATGCAAGATTTGCCAACAACAACAGAAAATCAGCTCTAATTCAGAATGTTTCCCCACTTTAAGGATTGGTTTAGAGGTAAGGATAAATTTTGTTCAGTGGTGCAGGAGTCCATGGGATCCTCTGGTACTGAACTGAATTCAGTTTTAGAGACAGCCAAAACCCTGTTACAAATAAAAATTGCTTGCTTTGAGAATCGCTAAATTGAAGCTGTGTGTGTGCAAAGATATTTGTTATGCAAGAGACTAAATATTTACAGAGCAGTAGCCCCATTCTCAAAGTTATGTCAACACTGAATTACACAGCATTAAGGCAATTTAAAAACTTACGGAGTTTTAACCTTCACCTAGACACAATATTTTAATATCTTATCTGGCCAGGTCTACTTGCTTATGTTGCGTATTAATGATTGATTACTGTGTATTAAATGTTATGCTGATGTTTTAAAAAGTTTGGCCTATTGCCTAGATTGGCCTATAAAAATAAACATGTATATGAAATTTTTCTTTAAGATATTCTGATAATTAAATAATTTTAAAATGGAGCTTTTTCTCTCTCTCATCCCCACTAACATTAGTGTGATAAACAATTAATTTCTCACTGGCTGTTAGATAGAGAATAGGGGCAATTTTGTTCAGATTATGGGCTTCTTTTCTGCTAATTCCTGCTCCTCACAAAGCAAGACTATTGATCTTTACCTGCACAAGCAGATTCAAATGCTGTTCCGTTGCAGTTCATCCTGCTAATGTCAGAGATCCGAGTGTTTCTAATGTGATTCACTGTAACAAAGAACACAAATAAATGAAAACAAACTATATTCAGGAAAATCCCCAGGTCCATGTTTGGAGCAGAGTCTTTTGCGCTGCATGATATACAAAACAAATATTTCTTCCAATAATTAATTATTATTGTTGTTGTTGTTATTATTATTATTATTGTTATTGTTACTTTTTCTTAGCTATATGAACCCTAAAGGTCATTGGTTTTTTAATACGGATTTTTTTCTCAGTAGTAGGTATCTAGTGCTCCCTCCATGGAGAGAAATTAAACTGAAACTGAAAGTCATAGCCAGTGGCAATTAAACAGATATAACTCAGTTAAGTTTGCCATGACAATTTCTGACTGTAAATCATGTATTTTGCTAAGTTAAATTTTCTGGAACCTGAATCCTTGTTCAATCCATGTTAAATCCTTGTTCAAATCCAAAGAATTGTCATGAATCATCATCAGCTAGGGATGATGGAGAAACAAATTAAATGAGTTTATTTCCAAAGTTGAACCACAACGTCCGAATTGTTATTTTACTTTTTAAAATTGTGCAATTTCCTAGTTATGATTACTTTTTTTCATAAGGAGGTGACAGTCCCCCGGGCTTATGATATGAAAAACTTAATCAAACTGTTAATTAATTCCCTCTATTCCTGATAAAAATTAGGTGACTGGGTGAACAGTCTCACTGAAACCCACAGGAATGCTCTAAGAGGGAATAATTGTTAAATTGTAAATGGCACTACTGTAAAAAATCTTACCTACCATTAACAAACTTCTGCAATAACAGTGTAGCTGTGTTAGCCTTGTGTTTAACGAGCTAGAGGTGGATCAGATATGTTAGTTATTTAAATCTCTTTCAGCAATTTAAACTTCACTTATCTGCACCATAAATGAAAATCTTGTGTGAGCATGGGGGAAAAGCTTACTTTCCATTTCAGCTGCAATAATATCTGCAAGGACTATAAATTTAACATTTGCAATAGTCAAATGAGCAGCTGCATTAAGAAAGAAGCATGTGGGAATATATAAGCATAGTTGAGAAATATAGATTGAAAAGTGTCTAAAACTCTCAGTTCTCAAGTATTTTAATTTATACAAATTCTGGTCATGTTTGGACTAATTCCAGATTTTATCAAGCTCTGAGAAGCCAAAATAACTCCTGCTTTTATCCATGGTAGGATGATGTAATTAGGAACTGGAATTGGTTCATGGTCTTTATTTTGCTTTAAATAATGTCTTTTTTTCTTAGGATAGCGAAACTTTGCACCAAATTCATGAACCCAACAGCCCAGACACACAAACAGGTGATTATGGCTTAGCTCTCAGCATCTGCAAGGCTTGGCATTGTGTGTAATAAAAGAGGTTTTGGTAAATGGCACTACCCTGTGTCCCCTCAGGTTAAGATCATGTCCATGAGCTGTTCCCAAAGGAGAGCAGATGCACAGTAACTTCCTCAATGGTGACACTTACTCATGTGTGTGAGCGACTCTAGAGTTATGTTACCTGTCTTCACTTTCTTCCTTTGCCTGTGCCCTTGCTCTCTAATATGTATCAAATCTGTACAACAGCACTGCAGTTATAAATGTGTGTGAAAAAGTAATGTGAGGATCTGGGCCTTTTGTATCTCTGGAGATATTTCAGGAATGCTGGATGTTAGAATGCACTTTCAATGATTCATGGGTAAGTCATTTTTATGGCCCAAACATATGAGCTCCAGCTTTTATATGTTGTATTAATTTGTTCCCCACTTGTGGAGTCAGAAAGCTACAGAGTATTACATTGATCTATCACATTTTTCTCTATTAAAATACAATAAACAACTCATACCAGCCAATATTTGCTTCAGGTGTTGCCAAATAGATGGGAATCATGTGTTCTATTCATCACCAATAAAAGAGAGGAAAAACATTCCTTTTTCACAAATAAATGGTTCATCATTGCTGCAATTTATATTTTGAAGAATGGTATAGTCTTTCAGCCACCGATTAAGTCTGAGCTCAGATTAACGGGTTGAAGGGATACAGATTCTTATGCAATGATATGATATTAAGCCTATGAACAATTCCATCTGGGTTTTTTTCTTTAAAAAAAAAAGTGCCTTTGAAATAATACTTTGTGGTTTGAATGTGTTTTAGTTCATCTTTATAACATCCCTGATGCACAAGAAGTTCCATCTGAATAGGAAAAAGAACTTATTTTCTGTGCAGGTGACTATGTACAGGAATAGATTGTCCAGAGAAGCTGTGGAATCTCCCTCACTGGAGATATTCCAGAAGTGTCTGGATTCAATCATGTGCAATGTGTTCTAGGACCTCCTTGAGGAGAGAGGTGGGACAAGGTGACCCCAGCAGTGATCTCTTCCAACCTTATCCATTCAGTGTTTCTGTGGTTATGTAGATTCTGGGGTAAAGAATTGTTTAATTCAAATTCATATTGGCAAAGGATGTACCTACTGGATGTACCTGTGGAGTTCTGCTGGGTTTCAAAAATCTAACAGTTCTGTATGTAAAATTACAATGCCATAGCCACTAGTAGGCTATGTAAAGGCAGGCAGGCTAGTAGAGGCAGGTAGACAGGTTAGTTAAGTTTAAACAGGGTGCAGAAATATAAGTTTTCAAAGCATTCTCTTCAAACATCATTGGTTTTTCTTAAAGGTAGTTTTTTCCTCATCAGACCTATAGCAAAAATAAGGTAAGATATCCACATGCTTAGCACTGTGTCTTTCCCATTTCTACCTAGTCACAATGGATCTACACCATAGTAAAATGCTCTTGGCAAACTAAAAAGGCACTTTTTTTTTTCCCTGTAAAGATGCCAATACATCAATAAGTTTTCTGTTATTCCTACATGTTTTTACAACTTTGTGAAAGAGATCTGAAGAATAAGTCATTATTTCATACAGAGCTTGTCTGGGTAGTTTCAAAATGGGATCCAGCTTAATTTTAAATGAAACTTGAGATTAAGTAGGATATTTTCACCCTCTTCTTATATAATCAAAGAGGAGACATTATCTGTGTAAGACTTCTGGCTTACCTACTTAGGGACATGTGTCAGGTCATGAGAGTTGTACTCAGATGCCCTGCATTATTTCTCTGAAAATCTGGAAACAGAAATAGTGAAAATGACTAACAGACCAGACATTTAACTTCAGGGAAATAAAGTTACAGGAGATCAATCTTACCCTCCATATCTATTTTCAGTCAATAGCCATAAGCAGCAACGTTCATAAATATGCCTTACAAGAATATAGGCAATTACTGTGTTTAGTATTCCTAGCGTATCTTGCCTCATAGTAAAAGTTTTTCTTGGTCTATCTAATTGATTAAGACTCAACTCTGTGTACAAACCAATCACTCATTTTTCTCATTCAGAATTATATTTATTTTGTTTTTATTTTATTTATTTTATTTTATTTATCAGTGTAAGATCTTTGCTGATGCCCAAACTGTGATTGACTGCATTTGTTACATCTCTCTTCAGAAAGAGAAAAAAATAAAAGAGACTATTTCAGCTGTAAAGGACCTACAATAACCATCTAATTCAACTGCCTGAACACTTCAGGAATGAGCAAAAGTTGAAGAATGTTTTTAAGGGTATTGTCCAAATGCCTCTTAAACACTGACAGGCTTGGGACATTGGCCACCTTTCTAGGAAGCCTGTTCCAGCATTTGACCACCCTCTTGGTAAACAAATGCTTTCTAATGTCCAATCTAAACACCCCCTGATACAGTCTTGAAGCATTCCCATGTGTCTTGTCACTGAATCCCAGGGAGAAGAGCTCAGCACCTCCCACATCTCCTTGTCAGGAAGCTGTACAAAGCAATGAGGATCCAGACTAGACAAACCCAGAGCCCTCAGCTCCTCCTCACAGGACATTCCTTCTGGTCTTTTCACCAGCTTTGTTGCCTCCTCTGGACCTATTCAAAGACCTTCACATTTCTCTGTCCCAGAAATGCACACAGTCCTCAAAGTGTGGCCACACCAACCCTGAATGAGTTGAAAGTTCATGAATATTGCTGTGGGACTGATCTCTAATTTTTCATTTTCTCTTTTCAGTATTTCATGAAGTCAGTATCAATTTTTGCCCCACTCTGGATAAATAGATGTTTGTAGTTTGTGTACTGACAAGCATTTATCTGGTAACACCATTTCTCAGTGGCAGACCAAGAGTGAGGGTGGATGAACATTCAGTCTGCTATGGGAGAGCTCTGCAAGTCAACGTCTGTCAACACATCCTTTGCAATTTGGAGTGTCCCAAGTGTTTTGGAGCAATCAAAGTTGACATGATAGAACAAAACCTAGTTCTGGAAAGAGGCAGATTTATTAAATATTTGCCATAGCTAATATAACTGTTAGTAAGATGTCACTGGGCAGTTACACTGTAACAAAATTGTAAAATACAATTTATGGGAGCAAAGTTAGACATCAAACTATCCTGACAAGTTAGAAGTTTTGCAAATTTTCTCTCATGCTTAGATATTACTCTACCACAACAATAAGCCATAGACCCTTTCTTCTCCTTTCCACCACCTCTTCTGTCCCCATCCTTTCCCAACTGCATGTCATAAATAGAACTACTCTCCTTGCTGGAGAACAAGAAAAAAGCAGCTCTGTCATCTCAGGTCTCAGCTCATCCCATCCCTGAGGAACTGTGCAGCTTCCTTCCAAGCAGCCGTGAGCTGGAGACTTCAAATTTGTCTTGCCAGGTACAAAATAAAAACTATAATCCTGGAAAAAAAAGTCCATGACTATTCACTCTTAATATCACCGGATTTATATATTTATTATTCCAATGTTCTAAATGCTTGAGGTACTTAATCAGTATAAATACATTACTTATTTGTGAATTTTAACTAGAACTCAATCTAAATTAATACATGAACCTTTACACAATACAAGAGAGTCAACAATAAAATAAAACTTAAACTACTGAACTTAAAGTCTAAAACAATTTTCCCATTGCCCTCCAATCTTTACAAGGGACAACGCCAATAATGTAAACCCTGAGAGAAATTCAGAAAGTGAATCTAAACCTCCTGGCATATCTGTAAAGTTTTTTGTTAAAAACATGTCAAGGAAAAAGGTTTGAAGGGTGTGCTTTGTCATGAGAATGTGGGCTCGGAACATATTTTATCCTCACTGCAAATGGGAAAACAGCATCTTTTTCACTCAATGTGGTGCTCTCCTTTAACTAATAAAAGGCATAAAAATCCCAGGTTAAGTCTGCACATACCAGACAAGTGTGTACAATAAACAACTAGAATTCAAGCACTAACAGAACAGAATGGTAACACAGCACATTGCTACATTAATTACACTTTTCAGAGTACTTCCATTCATCATCCTGCTCACCAGCAGATGGATGGGAGGGATAGGTTACTTTTCATTTCAGTACATCACAGTGGAATAGGCAAAACAGACATCAGAGAGCTCTGAAGCACTGCACTCAGCAGTCACATGCGTGCTGGAGCAATACTTTGTACTACCTCAGCTTATAGCTTAGCCATAATTAGCCAAAAAAGTATTATAGGTGAATAAATTCCCTGCCTCCCCCCCACCCCACAGATAAAGAATTACTTCCCGTTGGCAGACAAGGAGCCTTAGGTGGGTTGGTCTTCAGAATAGAAAAATAAAAATGTCTCTGTAAAAATTTAATTTATTTTTGTACACTTAACACAGATTGATGTAACCAAAAACTAGTTACATATAGATATCTTACACATGAACACAGATGGATGCACAGAGGAGATAAAATGCTGCTTGACATGGGTTTTCAAAAAAGTTTTTGCCATTCTTTTGGGTGGTGAAGGAAGGTTCCTTCTTGTCCAAGCTTAGCACTGGCCTAAAAATACACAACTAGAAGGTGTATGACTTTACCCTTTTTACTGAGTTCGTAGAAATCATGTGTCCAGTCCCAAGAGAAAGTATGGAATAGGGAATGGCAAACTTAATGGTTAGGTGTGGGCTGCAGAGGAACATTATAGAAAAAAACATTGTGTCTTCTCCTTCATAAGACATGAAAAAGAGAAGAAAATGTTTGTTTGATTGGTTCCCCAGAGGTTTCCAGAGGCTGTGCCACAAGGACAGGTCCTGAGAGATCAGCTGGTGCAGCACTGCTGGGGCTGGTGGCAGGAAGGCACTTACAGTAGAGCCAGAGCACAAATACAGGGCTGTGTCCCTTCTGCCAGAGCAGAGTGAACCTTTGCATTCTGCATGGTTGGGTTCTTGCAGGAATCCCATTGCAGACAAACTAATGCTTATTTTGAGAAAAGAAACATCTGATGGTAACAGTGGTGAAATGTTCTCTCTTGTTTGAGTTTTAGTGCAGCAACAAATACTTTGTCCTATTTGAATTTTTTAGTGTATTGTTTCTTATAAAAAACTACATCATAACCCTTAGCAACAAAAGAGTGAAGGCCTCCTTAAAAATGAATCACTAGGAGAAGGTGACTGCACAGAGCTGAAGGTATTAAGCTGTATAGAGAATAGGTAGCTTGATAAAAACTTCTTGTCAGAGAAGTGGGTCAGGTGTTTTGCATGTCACCGTCAGCTTTAATCTTGACGAATGAACTCGAGGATTTTTAAAATCCTTTTGTTTTCAGTAGCTAACAAACCCTGTTCATGTTCTTTTCACTGAATAACACAAGAAAAATCTTACATCTTCATTTTGAAATTCTCCTTCACATCTCTCACCAAAAGAAGGAAAGACAAAAAATGTGTTCTTATGCTAATTTTGCAATACTCTGCACAGCCTTAATTTACACTCGGTCACAGAGGTAGGTACAGGAATTTACTAGGTGTTACCAGCTCATCAAAAACACTGATGTTAAGAAGTGAAGTGAACTAATTAGGTCCTAAAAAATATGTGGTGTAATTTAAGACACCACCAAGATGCTCGGAGCAACAACAGAAATGCCAGAGGCTCTTGGATTGACTACAGTGTTCTGACAAGTTTCCAGAAGCCCAGGAAAATATTCTAGGGCAAAAGTACTTATCTTTGTAAAGTAAAATGGAGGTTCAGACTCTGCTATGCAAATGAAATAGACACTACATGACAACATTGATATAAAGCCTTAATATTTAGATGAAAAGAGCTGTGTTTATGGAATTTCAAAGGAGAGTTTGTTAAGTACCATGGTATGAATGCAAAAGTTAACTCTGCTCTACAGAAAAGCAGATGCCAACAAAAGATTGGGATTCACATTCCTTTCTTGCATTTCTATCTTTCAAAAGAAAGGTCAGAACTACTCTGGCAAAGGAGAGTGAGGACATTCTCTCCTGTATTCAGTGAATTGCTGACTAACCAGTCCATTTGGGATTAATTTTTATTCTTTAGCATGGGTTTCATGGTTTTCACAGTTCATCAACTGAAAAAGATACAAATTTTTATTTTCTATTTACATGGAGAATATACCTGGCTGGTTTGCAAAGTGATTACCATGTGCTTCAGTAATTCTGCTTTGCAAAAAGAAACTGAGGTTTTCTGGGCTGAGTGCAAGTGTCCCAGGATTCTAGCTTTTGTCATGAGAACTACTATAATTTTGCCTCATATGGGATGCATAAGCAGTCTTTACAATAGGTATCAGAACCTATAATTCCCTGATCAGACCCTAAACTATCACTTAGCATATTGTCAGAGTTCCTGCACTGGGAACAGAGCTTGTCATAGAACATTTTTATTGTAGAAATTAATGGAGTTGCCTAAAACTGACTTGAATATCTTGCAGAATTTCCATCTAAAACTCTCCAACATTATTAATTTGAGCTTTTGTCCCACTAATAAATTCTAAAGATAGTCTTAATCTTACGCTTCACTCTGGTATATTTCTTTTATTATTGCTTTCAAGCTTGAAATAGCACACGGGATAAGTGAACACAAACACATGGTCAATATCAGCTCATTAATTGGCTCAAATAACTCCTAAAAATACTGCAAAACATTAATTCTTCATGAATAGCAATAGAAGATTAGTTTTAATTAGGTATGTTGGCTGCTACATATTTGCAAAAGGAGAAAAAGATGGATAAAGGTACAGTAGAGCCATAATGCACCGCTTCTAAATTCAATTATATTTCAAGCAATTATATTTTTATTTAAATTTTATATAATACATATAGTTTTATATGTATGCTCTTACATAATAAATTAGTGTATTGTCATATATTTCACATATGGTTGTATTTCCTGCTGTAGTGGTTTGACCCTGGCCGAGTGCCAAGGACCAACTATAGCCAGCTCTCTCACCCCCCTACCTGCAAACGGACAGAGGAGAGAAATAAAAAACCAGAGGGTTTCACAACTTTGATATAAGGACTATAAGAAACTCCTTACTGATTATTTCACAGGCAAAACAGGCTCCAATTGGGGATCTTAAGAATTTATTACTATCAAGATCAGAGCTTAATAGTGAGAAATTCCATAGATCCTACAGACACCTTTTACCTCCACCACTCGCTCTTTCTGAGATCTACCTCCTTCTCCCAGCAGCCCAGGAAGACAGGAGTGGGTGTTGTAGTCAGATTTTGTTTTTGCTGCTGCTCAGAGAGAGGAGTCCTCCCCTGCTTCCCGTGGGGTCTCTCCCACAGGAGGCAGTTCTTCACAAAACTGCTCCAACGTGAGTCTCTCCCGTGGGCAACAGCTCTTCAGGTGCTGCTGCCACGTGGGTTATTTTTCCATAGGGTGGAGTCCTTCTGGTATAGGCTGCTCCAGCATGGGTTCCTCACAGGCCACAAGTCCCATTAAGAGGAATCCTGCTCTGGCGTGGGCTCCTCCACAGGCTACAGGTGGATCTCTGCTCCCTATGGTCCTCCATGGGCTGCAGGGGCACAGCTGCTCCACCATGGTCTTCACCACAGGCTGCAGGGGCCCCACTCCAGCGCCTGGAGCACCTTCTCCTTCTCCACTGACCTTGGTGTCTACATTGTTAATCACAACTTCTCATCCTGCTCTTCTCTAGCGGCCATCTCCATCTGCCCCCTACCTACCTTTTTTCCCTTCTTGAGTATCACGGAGGCATTGCTATCACTTCTGATTGGCCTGGCCTTGGCCAGTGGTGAGTCCAGCCTGGAGATGACTGACATTGGCTCTGCTGGAAATGGGAGAAGCTTCCAGCAGCCTCTGGAAGAAACCTCCCTCACAGACTCCCCTGCTACCAAAAACCTGGCTGCTGANTGCCTTTCTAAGTAACACTCCAATGTCATTTAGCGGCTTAAGGGTATCTCAGGCCATTAGCAGGCAGCATGACACTGAGCAAGTGTCTGGATTTGTTACCCAATTCTCTGTATTTCAGGAAAGAGAAATCCTTTAGAGAATAAACTCATCTAGTCATTCAATGCCATTCTTCCTCTCTTCCACATTAAATGGTGAATCAGATGCTTCTAATCAACTGAGTATTACTAACTTCCATTTAGCACTGTCAATTAACTCTGACTGAGGATCTGACTTGGTTTTTAAACCACTGCAATTTTTTCCTTCTTAATGAGGACTTCACTGTTAGTCCTGCTGGTTTTGAAAGCTGTGTGGAAATACTGGGACAGAGAAGATATTCTCTTTCCCTTTTGCTGTGTAACACTTGGGCTCAGCAAAAGCAGAACTGCCTGCTATATGTATCATCTGAGGATTGCAGACAGTTTTGTACTGAATCCTAAATAAAAAATTAAAATTAAGAAAATTAAGAAAACACACAAAACACTGTGACTTAAATTTTCATGCTCATACTTGCTTAGAAGCAGAGTAGCATCTCTTGAGGGAATTTAAGTGCTCAGCCCAAGAAACAACCTTGAATGGTCACTTGTACACATATATATCCTGCATAGATATTATAGATAATATTTTCTTTACTAACTCAAAAAAAGATTGGGTGGAATAAGCACATTACAAATCTTTGATTCTTTATATGTATTTCTACCTTGAGATTATATATTATCACTGCATTTTATTCTTTTCCAAGGAAATTAATTCATATCCACAATCAGCCACCTGAATAAGGTAAATAGATGACTGTAATTCAAATTAATAAGAATGCCATTTTAACAGTCATAGATAGTAAGGAGAATAAAGATTAAATTTGGAGCTCCTTCTCCTTTAATGAGATAAAAAAAATTAAAAATGCTATTGTTCAAAAGTGAACTCTGCTGATGAAAATAAATAATCCACTTATTGGTTTGGTAACACCCCATTAAAATTTAGGGTGACTGTTAGTCTCTGCCAGAGTTTTACACATTTCTTCTAGTTCTCAGCCCTGTGCCAAGCTAAGGTCTGAAATCAGTCACACCAACACCAAACAGATTTAAAACCATTCCTAGTGGTAATTTACAAGCAGTCACGTTGTCTTGGGACCCGGAACAGGCCACCTCTGGTCACAGATCCAGAAAGTGTACTCTAACACTGCTTAGTTTACAAGCGGAGATTTAACTTCTGATACCACTCTACCCATGAATCACAAGTCTTGAAGCAGCCACATTCAGAGGATTTCTTTATCCTGCCCAAGTTGCAACATGATCTGAGAGTGACTATGCAATGATCTGCAGCTTTACAAATGCAGAATTCAATTTGAGGCTCAAAGCAGGCTATTGCACCCACAACCCTGATTTAAGGAGCTGATGTAACTGTCATTAATGACAATGGAAAGATTCTCAAGGGTTTCATAAGAGAGTAAATCATGTCCCAGACAATACAGAAGGGTGTAAGGCTCAGGGAGTTCTCTAGGGAAAATATCTTGGCAGTTGAATCCAGTAGGAGTTAGCAAGATTTAGTTATACAGTTATAATGAATTAGGATCTAAATATGAACACAATGAATCGGATGCCTCACTTCACAGGTCAATATATTGGCAGAAGCATTTTCATCTCTAATCTAGTTAAACCATAGACATAATACATGTCTTTTTTTTAAAAAACTTTTCTGTCCTAACCACAAGTCATTCCAGCTGAGTTAAGTGAAGTGATAAATCTGTCTCTATTGTTATTTTACTCAATTGATTAGTTCTGTTTCACTCCACAAAGGATGAACATGAAAAAGTACCTTTTTGATAACTAGATCTAATCTATTGTAGGTTGAAAATAATACTAGGTTAAAACGTAGAATTTTTATAGGATTCATTTTGAAAGCAGAACAAATTATATTTTCCAGGTTCAGATACAGTCACTATCATTACAAAATTACGTCTCATCATTCAATATGTCTTCTAAATTTTCATGCTTGTTTTGCACTGTTAAGGGTTGAAAATGCTTTTTTACAGTGGACATCAAAGCCAAATGATGCATAACCACATCCTAGGTGAGAGGATGATTAGGAGTCAGAAAGTAAGCTCAGAGAATAATGAATTCAGTGACAGGGCAATCCTTTATATGTAATATGGACAAATTGTGTTTTCCCATGAAAACTTCCTGCTGGATATTTGATAAATTGAGGCATATGAGAACCTATATCAACAAAAGGACTTGTGTAACAGCTCTGTTGTATATGGCAGAAGTTTTCTCGCAGGAATGCCACAGCCTTAGAATTTGCTTCTATCTATGAAATCAGGTGTTGTGAATGCAATAATCTTTAGGACATGTTACAAAATCCATTTTTTCACCAAACTTTTTCAATGAGGAAGATTTCAAAGACACTAAAGAGAACTATAATCATACAGTAAAGAATAATTGTTGGGATGGGAAAGGAAAAGAATGAGTTTTGTGATGGATTACCTGAAATTCCTTCACTTTCAGTATAGCTGTACTTTCTTTGAAAGCATCAAGATAGGAGCACTTTTGGAGGCCTTTATAAAATCAAAGCAAGCACATAGAAATAAAGCCATGGATAGCCTAGAGTTGATTTGGTTTGGGGTTTTTTGGCTGTTTTGTGGATTGCCAGCAACAAAACTTGCCTCTATTTTCACTTGAAAGACAAACTCTAATTCTGTAATAAAAACTGTCCCTACTTCATTCTCAGGTTTCCATCTGCACTATTCAGAGTACTAACTATTGAAGCCTTCAAAACACGCAGTTGCAGAAGCAGCAGCTTTGAACAAAAAAGACTTTATGGAATCACAGAATATGCTGAGTTGGAAGGGATCTCTAAGGATCGAGTCCAGCTCCTGGTCCTGTGCAGGACCATCCCCAAGAGTCACACCATGTGCCTCAGAGTATTGTCCAAACACTTCATGAACTCTCTCAGACTTGGTGCTGTGACCATTTTCCTGGGGAGCCTGATTGAGTGCCCAACAACCCACAATCCCCTGGGTGAAGAACCTTTTTCTAATACTCCACCTAAACCTCCCCTGACACAACGTCAGGCCACTCTCTTAGGTCCCATCACTGGCCGTCACAAAAAAGAGATCAGCGTCTGTCCTTCTTCTTCCCCTCACAAGGAAGTTGTAACTGCAATGAGGTCTCCCCTCAGTCTTCTCTTCTTCAAGCTGAACAGACCAAGTGCCCTCAGTCCTTTCTCACACAGCCCTTCACTATCTTCATTGCCCTCTTTTGGACACTCTCTTACAGCTTAATATCTTTCTTATATTGTGGAGTCCAAAACTGCTGCAATATTCAAGGTGAGGCTGCACCAGTGCAGAGCAGAGCGGGACAATCCCCTCCCTTGACGGCCTGATGCACTCCAGGACTTTAAAACCTCAGCTGGAGTTATCACATGTCTATTGTGAGCCATGTCCATATTGGCCTTCACCCACGCCAGCAGTGCCCATAAGCAGTGTGAAAAGCCCTCCTCTCAGTCATAGCAACTGTCCCTGCTCTCTGGAGCCTGCTGCATGTGAGGTCAAGGGCAGAGGTGTGCAGTACTCACACCGTGCTGGCATTGCACAGGTGACATCTACAGCAGCATTTTGTTCAGATCACGAATGTATTTCACACATTTAAAGTAAATCTCTCAATCCTCCATGTGTACTCAGAGGTCTCAAAGTGGATAAAGCAGATTCCTTTCAGATTAAACCAGACCAGTAAATGAGGACTAGAATAAACCTACTCCAGGCATGCATTAGCATTTGGAGAGGAGAAAGACAGTCTGAAGGAAACCCACTGAAACAGACATAGCAGATGTGTCAGGTTGGCAGCACTATGTCTCTCCAGGACTACTACTAGTGCTCCATAATCATAAAATCATTTATTCTGGAAAAGACCTGTAAGATTGTTTAGTCCAAACGTTATCTTGACACTGCCAAGTCCGCCACTATATCATATCCCTAAATGCCACATCAATACACCCTGGCTCTTTCCCTTCTCTTCATACAGACCCACAAATCTAAGAGGAACATCATCCCTCACCTCTCTGTCATTCACAGACTACCGTTTCTTCTGCTGAAATCAAAGACCACATATATGTATTTTTAATTCAAAATAGATTTCTCCAAAAGATATGTTTCTTCTCAAAGTTGCTATGTTTCATAAGAAACATGATGTATTTTAGAAGAAAAGCTTAAATCTTCTGATTTTTTTTTATAATTTAAATTATAAAGTTGAAAGAGTGTTCATTCCATTGTTTTATGCTCATGTTTTTGTTTTATGTTCATTTTTATATATTAAAACACTCATTTTACAATCAAGGGATGTTATAAAAATTGTCATGTTAAAACATGAAGAAAAATCACAAAGAATCATGTAACAAAATCCAAAACATTACAAACCTACTGAAATAATAATTTCCTTTGTTCTTTCATATGGGAAGACATGGCTAAAAATGTAGGTTACTTATTGAAACACTGTATTTTCAGAGAACAGACATTTGTATTCTCTATTTAACACTAAATACTCTAAATATGTTTTCATGCCACCTAATTGTGCTTATTATTTTAATTTTTTTCCTATCTCAAATGCATTTAGAAAATTTTAGCGCTTGCTACCTTCCCAATGTGTTAATTTTACCCTGTATCCTTCCTACTGAGCAACAAATGCACTATTTAAATTCTTTCATCCAGTCCATCATTTGCACTTTTTATTCATTGCATTCTCACTAGTATTATATCCTGGTTACCATTGACACAACATTAAATGACATGAAAGTAATTAAAAAAAGCTGAGCTATCGAGATACAAAATGTCATTTAGTATCTTTGAATTTTTAATAAAATTTTTGTTTTATTATTTTGCTGCTTTTCTGCCAGAACTTCATCAAAAGCAAAGCCATTAGGGGAGAATAAATGTAGTATAAATCACCTCTGTTTCAAAATGAATTGTGCATTAATGATAATTTTTCTCTCTTCTCTAACCTAATATACACCTTGTTGATTTTTCAGCGCTAAATGAACTTTTTGAAGTGAATATCCAAACAACAGAAGGAGTTCAAATCCCTCCCACAAAGTAATAAAATAAACAGATGCCAACCATTCCTTAACATCTGTCCTTTCTATGGCTGCCTAATTGGATGTTGAGATACGTTGTGGATGCTGGGAAGAGCTGTCAGATAGAGGACAGTTTTGTTTGCAGCTCTCAAGGTCAAAACATCTGTTAAATGATACACTAGAATCATAGACTATCAGGTTGGAAGGAACCTCAGGGCTCATCTAATCCAACCTTTCTTGGAAAAAGCATGGTCAAGACAAGATGGTCCAGTATTCTGTCAAGCCAAATATTAACAGTGTCCAGTGTTGAGGAATCTACCACTTTCATGGAGAGTTTATTCCAATGCTTGCTTGTTCTCATTGTGAAAAAATTTCCTCTTGTGATCAATCAGAATCTTCCCAGAAGTAACTTGTACTAGCCCTCACCTTTTCCATGTGACTTCTTGCAAAAAGGGAGTCTCCATCTTCTTTGTATCCACCCTTTAGACTGTGGAACACAGTGATAAGGTCTCCCCCAAACCTTCTTTTCTAAAGGCTGAACTAACCCAATTATCTCAGCCTTTTTTCATGTGTTAGATTCCCCAGTTCTCTGAACATCTCTGTGCCCCTTCTCTGGACTCTCTCCTGCCCGTCCACATCTTTCTGTACAGAACCAAATTCGAACACAATATTCCAGGTGTGGTCTGACCAGCACTGGGCAGAGTGGGATGATAACTTCTTTATCTCTGCTGGTTATGTCACTGTTGCTGCAGTCCAGAATCTTGTTGGCTTTCCCTTCTCCAGCAGCGCATTTCTCCCTCATATTGAGCTGTTGTCCACCAAGACTCCCAGGTTTGTTTCCACAGAACTAACTCAACAATTAGACGGGGACCCTAAGTCCCCTTCCGTTAGAACTAATCTGTAGGACAGACAGCTGGCCTGTTTGTTCCTCTGGTTATGGATTGGATTTGGGCCTAGCTGTTCTGCGTCCTTAAAAGATGCTAATACCACCAGTACAGCCTTAAAGCTACATGAGTCAGCATGTCCTGTTAATGGTGGAAGCTGCCTACGTGATCTCTCCGCTTCGAGTTAATGGTGGACTGTTTTCATAAATGATCCAATTATGCACATGTTTATATTTCATTAACACCAATATTAATGTGCCACATATTTAGTGACCAATTAGAGTTGCCCATGTATTCTCAAGCACTCAAGTGGAGTCACTGTATATAATGGGTTAATAAACGAGCCTCTGGGTTCACCATTTTCCTGCCCATGAGGATCTTCTGATATCTTGTCTTTCATCTTTTTGCTGCAAGAACCTCCCTGTACCACAACACTAATCCAAAACTGTAGATGCATATTTATGAAGCAAATGTGTGAATTAATATCTGGTTTTACCAATGAAGACTTCAGATTTCAAATGTTTTGGATTTTGTGACTTGGCACTGGTAGTACATTGATTGTGCTGTGTTGAACACAGATAAGGAGCTCATTTTAATTTTTAATAGTTAGGCTAATGTATAAACATTCATTCATCAATAGTCAAGAGACATTATTCTTCTTTTAAAATGGAAGACATTTGTCCCTTTAAATTATATCATCCTTTGGGATTCACTAACCTTCCAATTGTGTATTATGTTTGGGAGAGAGAAAGCAAAAGTAGGAAATAACACATTTTATGTCTCTCAGAAAAAAGTCTATGACAGTCATTCATGTGTCAAGTCTAATGTAATTGCCCACTTTCCAAGGTTTATTACTCCTATGTCAACTGCCATGTTATGGCATATGCAATGCAATCTTGGGCTTTACAGAAGAAAACAAAAATCCATTCACTAGAAAGACATTTTGGGAAACTACAGGCATATACAGTGCACTCATTTTTATTAGACTCTTATTGACCTGAGTGTTCTGAAAAATCTTTGCCAAAGAGAGGAAACCTAACACAAGGCTCTTAGTTTCATCCAACCCAAACTCCCTTCTATTTTTTTTTCATTGCTATCCAACCTTAAGTAAAGTGTCTTGACCTTCTAATGGTCATTTGATGTAAGCCTGAGCACCAGTGAAGACTTCCATATGACTGCTGAGATGTATGTTGTTCTATGTTAGGAAGCCAAATTTTCCTTATGGTAGCAGTTCTGGGTAGAAAGGTTCCATCCATTTTAGTGTTCTTGTTTATTCACAGGACATGGCAGGAAATAATAGTTCAATTCTGTCACTTCCAACTCTGTTCCATCTTCTATTCTCTGTCAGTGAGACCAAATCCCTGTAATTCATCTCTTTCTCTGCACTGAGCTGAACTTCTCAATTACATTGCTTTTTCCACAAGTTCTCTCCTGTGGTATTATGGGTTTTATATCTTCAGTTATTGTTAGTCTCAAAGATTTAACCAAAGACTTTTATTAATATTAATTTTTGCATCCATATATCTTGCACTCCACACATACTTCTATTATATCCAGGGTTCTTTATAATGGCTCTCTCATGCTTCTCTCATGGTTCTCTCTGTCTTTTCAGTTCTCTCTAGATCTTTCTAAGAACATTTCCATATGTGGAAAACAGTAACTAAGTAACAAAATAGTTAACTTTTGGTTGATTGGATAAGTTTTGTCACAGGTAGGTCTTGAGTGACAAGTTCGAGTCACCTCATTACCACTGCAAAAGCTATGGCTCCTGGCTTGATTAGAGTTACCTCAGAGCCATGGGCCAGTCTATTCATGTGTTAATAAAACTTAAGGCCAACACTCTCCTTGTCCTTCTCTTCTCACCTTTCAATGTGTTCTTTTTCTCATTCCTTCCCAACAGGTTTTTCCTTCCCTGGGACTGCACTTTTGCCTTTTCCCAATATTCGCTGTACTAAATTCAGTGGGGAGCAAATATAACTTTCTAAGAACTTTAGTTGCTTTAGAAATTGTCAGCCTTGCACACTCCACTTAAGTATTTGAGGGAAGACACAAGGGTGTCACAAGACAGAGAAGAAAATAAGAATAAAAAGACACCTCATGTGGTTTCCACCAGCTTGGCTGTACCTTTAGGATTTTGAAATTATGTGTTTGTATTTGTCTTGCTGGGTTTGATCTGCCAAGGTAATAGTAGAACAATATTTATGCCTTAGTAATTACACTATTCCCCTTCCCCCTCCACTCCTTCCCAGTAGCATAGCTGTAGTTTATAGTTTGTCAGTATTTCCATTACAAAATCCATTTTTCTGAGGTCAATAACTCAGCCATTTAAGACTTCATCAGCTCAAAATTAGATATACACGTTCTCAGAGACTCTTAATTCATTTTTTATCTCCATGATGGAAAGGAAACATTTGTGGGTTTGGGGGTTTTTTGTTGACTTGGTTCTTTGGTTTTTTGTAATGAGTGAGATTTTTGTTTTATTTTTGAGCTAAAATTTGGCTTTTGCTCTAAAACTGGTATGTTGGAGACAAATTGTCACTTATATGGGATAAACATCTCAGTATTTTTCAAAGTATAACTAAACAGTCAAAATTTCCTGATAAAAAGTACAGTTACCAAGCAGTCAATGCCAACGTTTTTTATCCCTTTTTTAGACTGCAGAGAGCGTTAGTCTTAGCTGCCACCTCACTGGTAAAATGGATGCTATGAGTTTTTTAAGAAAAGCTTGTTGTGAAAAAAAAAGGAAAATATAAGGGCTCTGATTCTCAACTTAGGCTGCTTGGTGCAATTCCATACAAGTGCTGGACTTGTGCCAGTCTATGTCACTGGAAATATTATTCCATGCATTACACAGATGTAAAGATATTTCTGTCAAATTTTCATCCACAGTAGGTCTTTCCAATTGCATTAGGGAAACACAAAGTCAGGAACTCAAGTATGATGCCTAAGATGTCTTACTACAGGGAAGGTGTACTTTGAGTTATTTTGCTTATATAAAGGATTTATTTCTGTGATATCTGAAGAGACACCTTAAACTAGCAGTGTGGTCACTTGGTTTTACTATGGGCTGGTTAAGGGCTATCTGAAAATTGATCTCCTTGCATAAGCACATCTTTTTATGCCAAAATATTTTGTAGAACAACATGGGGACAAGGGCTATAGAACAAAGCCAGTGAAAGATGTGGTTTCTCTGTGTTGACAAAGAAAACATAAAAAACACATTGTCTGTAGATTTATGACAAGTTTTCCAGACAAGGAGAATGTCTTTAAATCACTTGGAGGATCCAGGTGAAGTACTTTTTCCTGCTAACCCACACTACATTGTGACAGTTAAAGATGAACAGACACAGACAAGGAAAAAACTGACAGAATAAATTAATGTGTTCTGTCACAAATTTGTCCTCAGCAGTTTAATGGGTGTGTATTTGTTATTGGAAAGATCATATTAGGCAATATAAACCTTATAGAACATTGAAATCATCGAATAGAAGGTGCTTATATTGCATTCACTCTTGCCTCTAGAAAAATAAAACTGAAGAAAAAGCAGCTCCTGGGTAAATGAAAAATAAGAGCAGCAAGAAGTGTAAACAATTGGTGACTACAATTGTTCTCAGTAACTGCTAGGATAAAGCTCATATGTTTAATTTATAACCCGTGTATGAAGTCACAGCTATTCTTCTTTACTAAAAATTAGCTTACTTGCACAAACAATGGAAGTATGGATTTATTTTTTTTTTAGTTTTAGCTCTTTTATTCAGCCAGTTTGCACATGCACCAAAGCACAGTCACCTGGAGGAAAGCCAATGAGCATTAGAAATAGTTTGCTTCTGCTTCCTGAGACAACCTGAACACTTTTTATTCTACACTTTCTCATGTCAGCAATGTGCTGCCATACAAGAGTCATAGGACTTCAGGCAGCTGGCTCTCTTCCTCAAAGCCCATCTGGACATTTTGGCATGGAATATGCTAACCTGTCGCGGTCCTTTGGTCCTCACACGGGGCACCAGTTGTCGCGGGACGGTCGGCGATGGAAGAGACGGGGCAGATTGCTTGCATGCAATAAGCCGATTTTATTGATACAGAGTGCAGTATTTATACCTTTTTTGCAGTTACTAAAAATAGACCTTTATATAACGGTGTGTTTCTCAATACTATTGCAAAACTAGAAGCTAGCACTGACCAGCACAGATACATACCATGCGTGCCTATCCTCTATGCTGTCTTACTTGTAGATGGGCTGCACTGCCTGCCACGGTTTGCGGCCTAGCAGAGTTACTGCCTTCACTCCTGACATGAGTTCAGTAGTGCTCTCACTTCTGCTTTCTAGCTGTATATCCACACTAACCCACTATCAACTAAGCTTGTCCTTTAGGATATGTTGTAACTCACAGAAGAAATGGAAGTACTGCAATGTATGTGAGCTATATGCAATACTGTGCAATATGCAATGATCCATTACAATTCACCAAACCTCTGAAAGCCCTATGACAAAAGGAGACTGTCACTGGCAGATGTGAGTTAGCCTTCATATAGTTTAATTTGAAAAATGTTGTGTAAATGTTTATGCATATTTACTCATGGTTCTCATTAAATTCATTTATAAATAATCCAGGGAAAAAAAAAAGATAACATAAGTGGCTTCAATTTCTTCAGCACTCTGTTGGAAAAATGTCTTACCTTTTTTAGTACTGCAAAGTCATCAAAGGAAAATGGCAGTAAAATCAACGAATAGTCATTTTTACTAAATGTTAATTGGAAAATTTCCTAATTAGCTCAAGTACTATCACTTTTCACATAAAACCTATAGATTGTATTACAGAAGACAAACTGTCAGAGTTCAACTGCAAAAATCCCAGTGAAGTGTCAGAGCAAATTTTCAAAACGGAAAATATTCTTTTTGTACTTTGACAGAGTTAATTCATGTCAAAGCATTGTGGGCAGGAAGTTCCATTCTGAATAGGATTTTATTAGTCTTTATAGTTCATATTCATACTGTGCCGAATATATAATTGTGGAAAGTATGAGCCTCCTCTGAAACTGCTAACCAAAATTATTTTCCACTTACAATAAATTAATCACACTCAGTATTAGTGTCTGAAAGTGTATGTATACAATCTAGGAAGTTGTTTAGCCTTTTCCTCTACCCACTGGACAGAAACAGAAATCCCAATGTTCTTCATTTTATCTGCATAATACCCTACCCTTATGAAAGAGTGCATTTTTCTCCATCTGTAACTGACTTTTCAACTAACCAGAGTTTAGATCAGGTGCTTAACTGGAAAGAAGGTAAAGTTAGATGAAATTAATCAAAAATGTCTCATTTTCTTGGTTTGTATTAACTTCCTTCTTCTGATCACTAAGGAATAAACTGGAATAAACTTGAAGAACAAACATTTCCCTCCCCCCCATCCCTCAGTTCCACAACATAAACTAGTGGCCAACCTATTACTACTTCTTCACTTTAATACCATCTAGATCATTCTTGCAGATTAACGACTATATCTTTGTAGCTGAAAGCTTATTATAGATGTCCAACAGCAATATCTCAGGTATATCCCACATCTTAAACCCATTTTGCCTGCTCAAATGATCACTTTGCTTGCTGGAGCTGGGAAGCAGGATGTTACTCTACCCGTCTAAATCAACACAACATTAAATATGCACATTTAACATGTCCAGGATGCACTGGATACACTGAATATAGGTGATTTGTACATGGACAGTCCTGGTCACATGAGATTTTCAGGTATCCAATCTAGACCTCCAAAAACTAATCTGAGTTTCTGCTACCAAGATGACAGAGCAGTGAAATTTGTATCTTTAACACTGGTCTTAACATGCAGAAAGGACACGTTTGGCAGTTCCATTCATGTACAGATTCAGCAGCTATATTGTCTTCCTCAAAAAGAATTGACTTAAAGTCAATTTTAAATATATTGACTAATGCTGTTTACCCTAATATGAGACAAATTTTCAAAAACATTTTTAATTGAAATTTATTTATTTCAACACAAACAATCCTGTGTGACACTGAATTTAAAAAAATCATCAAAACCCAACATTCATTAAGTGAAGACTATGTCTTTGAGCATTGCTGCTGTCACATGCTAATCTAGCTGCCTCAAACTCAAATTGAAGAAAAAGAATAAGTGAGATGTGACCCCAGAAGAGGCCTCATGTTCTTAGTGTGTGTGAATGTTTTATGAATGTTCTAATTTTAGGACCACAGAGTCCTTGAAACACTGTGAAAGAATGTAAATAAAAGCTGAGAACATGGGGGACAAAAGATTACTTGGAAGAGGTTGATTGGGCTTCACTCTCTAATTGGCAGGAGAATAAGGGGGTTTTGATTCCACTATGCTCTCCCATGAGATTTCCTGTAAATCACAAGCTGGGTCAATAAAAGGGGACTCACTCTGAGAGGAGGAAAAAGGAGAAAGAACATGGAGGACAAGGCAGAGTTCCCAAACTAAGCTCACTGTGATGAGTTTCCTTCCACCACCAGTATGTCCTTGTTAAATTTCCCCGGGGGCCCCCAGCATGGTTTCTATGAGCATGGCTAAGGATGCTTAAGAAGTCACATGTAAAACACAGCAATTAGATGGCAAAACTTCACCAATGTCCCTCCCACCTTCCAGCAAGTTTTGGCTCAGTGATTTCATTAGTCAGAGGCAGTAATCTTAACTTTAAATTGACATTTAAATTGACATTTTTATACCATGTCATGACATAGAAGACTCAGCAAAGTTGTGCCAGAGTGTTTCTTTCTGCACACAGAATTCTTCTAAAATGTTTGTTTCAATAGTTTACAAAATAGTAAGTTGCAGTAAATGAGAGAGGGTTAGATAGTAAAAACTCTGCCTGGGGTGAAGAATGCAAGAGCAGAGCTTGACTCCAGGGAGTGTTTTCTGATTTATGGCATGTAAAACATTGCCCCTGGGACAACATCTATTTCTGTAAATTCACATAAAACTTACTAGGCTGTCTTAAGCTATAATATAGAGTTATAATATAGCTTCAAACTTCCTCAGGCACCAGAAGGTTTGTACAAACAAGGGTTCTGACCTTAGGGCTATTGGGAAAAAGAAAGAAAAGGTTTATTCCAGATTTTTGAGAAGAACAGAGATTAAGGGGTACGTTTTAGTAGCTGAGCAATACCTAACACTAAGATTAAATCTTACAAAAGTGTAAGAACTTCTATATAAATGTGTCAGTCCATTTTCAGCTTGTAATGAATTATCTCTTCAATTTCATCAGTCAAGATCAGCTTTTTGCAGCAGCCAAGACAAAGCTTTGCAGTGTTTTTGTGGTTAGATTGCAGATACAAATTCTTGCTTTTATATTGACGTGCAAAGTCATGGTCAAAATTCTGAACCTATTGTACTCAAATCTATAAATACACACATCAAGACCTTTCCTGTATCAAGGATGCTACAAAACTCTCTGCTGCTGAGACATAGGTTGTATTTCAAGACTACTATAAGCAACAAAATTCTTTCAATTTAACTGTTTTCTGTCTGCTATTCTGTGCTGTGCTGTGCAGCAATTGTTACTTTGGGGCTGGCTGTTCCTTTGAAAACATAGCAGATGCAAAAGGTAACATACCTCCATTTTATAAAATAGTCAATAATCACAACCCATTTCTGCTGGGAAAGGTAGATGACTTGTCCCCAGTATGGAAATATATCTGTCTTTGTAGATCTGCAATATAAATTGAAGTGAGGTAGTAGGACAAAGTCCAAAGGAAAGCCATCACCTTCCATGTATGTCCTGGTTTGGAACAAATATATTCAGAGGGATAAATATTCTCTGATAAACACAGGCCGCAATCACCCTCTGCCACCAGGTTCGAGAAAAGAATTATTTCCTCGAAGGAAAGTGAAAGNTTTTAGAGTCCCAGGCTGATCGTGGGGGGCCCCCCCAGGCCAGACCGGTGGAAAAGGCCTCCCAGTGAGGGTTCAATATTCTGATGCCCCAACAAGTCCAGGAGAGAAGAAGAAGAAATCAAAAGTCCAGGAACATGCAGCAGTTTAAGTCTCTTCCTTCCGAAGAAAACCAGCAGAATTCTGGACAGAAAAAGCTAGAAGCAAAAGTGTCCTCCTCCCCCTTGCAGTCTGGCCGCCGAAAAAAAAAAAAAGAAAACAAAACCAAAACTGCACAGCAGCAGAGCAAAAACTAACCTCAAAACATCAGAATTGTTTTGAAAAGATTTCTCTCCACTCTCGGGGCTCAGTTTTAAAAGCACAAGATTCAATTTTTTTTCCCTAGCATAGAGAAGACAAATATGGGATAAATCATAAAGTCACCCCAAGACTGTTTCTCCTTCTTCAAATCCTTCCTGAAACCTCTTTTTATCATCAACCCCATTAGTTTTGTTTCCAAGGTGTGTGGTCACCACCACTTCTCATGCTCTACGTCATGTTCTTATCAGTGTCTTTTGTCCTAGTGCTGGTTTCCTACACCTCTCAAGGCTCAGACTGCGACTCTGCAAAAGGACAGTCCTTTTATTATCAGCTTGTACCTAACACAGCAGGGTCCTGAATCCTATTCTGGATCTACAGAGTTACTGACACAATGCTAAAACTTTCCATGTTGGTCCAGCTGCAGTTGGAAGGCAGAGCCCACCTGCAAAGCAAATCTGGTCACACAGAAAAAATAATATAGAGCTGCATTTTCAGTCCTCACTTTTGTCACATACATGTCAGCTGCCACTTCAAATCCTGGGACAAGATCTCCCTAAGCCTATAAGATGCCTTACTCCTTCTTCTGCACAGAACAAAGCAGCAGATACTGAGAAATGTTCATTTCCTTCTTTTGCACATCTACCTGCTATACTGTCCGAGTTATCCCAGAAAGAATTCATATTACATACATTTTTATGGCAATGCTCACTGCTTCGAACTTCATTTACACATGTGCAAAAAGGTCTATGACTTCAATTTAGGCTCTTCCAATTGTGTTTAACTTGTAAAGGTATAAATGACAATGCGATAAGCAGGAGATCAGTGCATTAAAGGTGCAGAGCAAAAAAGCGACTACTGACTACTGTAAAATCAGCATCACTGCCCTTCACTAACTAAATTAATATGTGTAATAAATATATATTTATTTCTGTACTTAAAATTTTGGCACAGCTTTCAGTGTAACAGAATTCTTGAGCTTATTTATCCAACACTGATCATGAAAATACTGATTCCCATTTTACCGTATGTTAGCTTTAAATGTTTAAATGGTTGTCCTTCAAAAACAAAACAAAATAAAAATAAAAACAAACAAAAAAAAAAGAAGTTTTTCTTGAACTTTTCTGAAGGAAAGAGATTTTTGTAATAATAACTATGTATGTCTTTATATTTGCATAACATTTTGTAACTGTACAATACTTACTATAGTAAGAAAACATTCACTAAATAATAATAATAATACAGGAGCTGGAAAAATGGCTGTGAACCAAAGCTCAATCAAACATATAAACCTTCATTAAAAATCTGACTGCTGAAAAAGTACACAGAGGTGGGATCAAAGCTGAAAAAGAAACCACTTCAATTACATTTCAAATAGACTTGCTAATGAAGTGCACATACTTCAAATGATTACTACATGTTGTGCAAGTTACTGTAAAAATCATCTAGTACAAACATTTGCGTTTAATACCTGCATCATATTTTCCTAGAATAATCATCTGACTTTATGTTTTATCATGTATTTATGTCTTTCCGTTGCTGAGACTTGGCTAGACTAGAATAAATATTGTTCAGGTATCATTTCTTGTTTTCAAATTGTACAAACAGGTATTTGTGAGTCATAAGAAGCTAGAAAACATGCATTTTGCAAATTAGCCATGAATAATAGAGTAGAAGATCTTGAAATCTGTGTTAGTGTTCCTTCATTTGATGTCATTAACAATTGTAGTAGTTTTTCTCTTAACAACTATGATAGTCTTTTGTACTAAGACCCATCTTCTCTGTTCTTATATTTTTGATCTTCTTCATCAGACTATGTTTATTTTTCTTTTTTTTTTCATTTTTTATGGCTTACTATACCTATCATACCATCCTTGTCTTCTTTCTAGACCTTTTATCCTTCATTTAAAATTCTGGGGGTTTGTATTCAAACTGAAAGCACTACTGCTGCTTATTTTTCTGAATTTCCCTCCCCAGGGTAGATATCCAGTCCTCACTATCAAAAACCAATATCTACTGAAATCAATGAAGTCTGCGGATTTCCAAGAGCTTTACAGAGCAATGTACATTATTGATATTGGACGATAAATTATGGTCACAGAGTGTGCTCTTAGCTGGGTGGGAATCAATGGCAACTTTTAGTAGTCTCCAGTGCACTTAGGGTTTCAGAAATATTATTTTTCTCTTTTTGTGTACCATAGTTGCTGCATTTCAAACACCTAAGGACATTGGAAGGTACATTTCCCAACCCATTATATAGACAAAATGCCTGGCTTTGCTCAAGATCAGGTCAGAGTTGTATTACAAAAAAATACTTGACTGAAGATAGTCTGATGGTCTGCAGGTTTGCTGCACAATCAGGGATAGGAATTTCTGGATGGGAAGAGGAGCTATCCTCATAACTCTCCAGGCAATATGGTTCATAAGCAGAGGTGACAGCAATGCCAAGGAGCAAGAGGACTGGAGAGTTATTAACAGTAGATCACTATCTAATTATGACTTCAACACACATTTTTTACCAAAGCAGAAAAAAACCACTTCAAATGCAGCTATGATTAATGGGATATAACATTATATTTACTAGCTGAGAACATTATAATCCTTCAGGAAAAAGAATTATATATATATATATATTCCTTTGTGTGTTTAATCTGTAATTGTAAAACATCCCAGACTTGAGCTCAGGCTGTGGTTGTTACTGCAGCAGAGATATCCCACTCTGATCATAATCACTGTGCCACTGGCAGCAGATGAATGCAGAACTACAAGCTTCAGTTCCTTGTTGATTACCAGACTTTCAGTTCATTGCTTCATCTTCTAGAAAACACTAAGATGCACAACCAGAATATTATTATTTTGCAGTGAATAGGCAGATTTATTATGCAGAGCATGAATGTACTTTAGATTTTTGCTACTGCTCAGCAAAGATTCTGTAGGGCTATACAACTCGGTATTAGGGAAAATATAAAGTCAGCTCTTAGGAAACAGGCTGGGGAGTATTTACAGACTTACAGAGTTAGGTTTAGCAAGTATTTTGCAGCTGTTAAAATCAAATATGTTATGATGACCATTCAAAAATTGCCAGCTGAATTAGAGTAGCACCTTTGCTATACTCAGATCTCATGTTTAAACATAACATTTTAGGCAACTTGTCTTCCCCCACATACCCAGAAATATTGACTTTTGAGAGAAATACTCATGCCTCAGATAAGAGAAGATCACAGTTACTACTGTAGTAGATATATCCCAACCAGATTAACTGATAATAACAAAACAGTATGCCATGGGGAACCCCGGATATCAACTCAGATTTCTAAGCTATCTTAAAACTCACATAATTTTTATTGCAATTGCTACAAGTACTCAGTAAAAGTAAAACTCGTTCAGATATGACTATTCTAGATACATCCTGAATTCTGGTTGCAGTACAGACTCATCCTGAGCACTATCTATATAGCTTTGAATTTGATATGACAATTGGTTCTGCTCACTGCAGTGGGGAATGCCTCTGGACTGCAATGTTGTTAGTATCTGCAAACAGATTCTATTTAATCACACACAAAGGGTAAATAGGGAACTTTGTTGATGCCAAGATAACCCCATCTTTTTCTAGTAAATAAGAAACAGCCACAGTCTGTTCATCCTTATTTTCTAGCCATACTGTTAAATAATTATGTGAGCCTATCCAACAAGATGGATCAGTCTGGAGGGCGAAATGCAGCTGATCAAATTAATTAAAAACCAGCTCACAGCTCAAATGCAATTTTGTTGAAATTGTATGTCCCTCAAAAAGCAGTTGTCACGATAAAGATTGCTCTTTAATGTCAGTGAATCAAGTTTGGTCTAGGAGTAAATTCAGATTGTACAGAATCGATTTATTTTTTGCTCCCCTCCTTATCTCCTAGTCATGTGTTTATTAGACCTATCTTTTAATTTCATTTAGTACAGTTTACTGTCATACATACAGTCCTTTTGGGAGGTTCTTAAATGTTTTATATAATGCTGCATTTTTAATACCATTCAAATGTGGTCAGTCATGTACATTAGGAGGGGTATTTGTCTTTCTTGTCTTTAAAATTCCAAGAATCTTGACAAAACATGACACTTTGAATCTTTGTAATGTACCCTTTCTAAGGTGACTGCATTTGAAAAATGTGTTTAAGATTAATGGTTTTTTTGCCTGAGTCTGAGCCAGCCATAGTCAAGAGGATGTTTTAATATCAATCATCCTCTGTTTCCTTTGACCTTTAGGAGCAGCTTCCATGTAAGCTGGGAGTTGTCTATCCTTTTCTTATTGGGGCTGCCTAGCAGCAAATCTGCTTACCACAGCTGCATTGCCAACACATAAGGATGAATCATGATAGTTCCTCTGCCTCTTTGCTGGCATTCTCTCATGCGGAAGAAACAAACCAGAAACTATAAAATGCTCGTTAAATTACAAAAAAGTCATTAAATGCATAAAAGCACATGTAGTTAAATAAATTACAGCTTGTAATCAATTTGTCTGAGAGAAAATGTCAATTAAGAGTTGCAGATTATTTTGAACCACTCACAGGACAATTACTGTGCACTAGTAACACTGAACAAAGGAAATTATTGAGATACTTCCTGTAAGATTTCTCAGCCACTGCATTGCAGGAACAAGTTTGAGTATCACTAACACATAACAGCCTCTAATGCTTCCACAAATGAAACCTCGTAAAAGGCTACTATCATTAATCATTAGTTACAAAGTACTATCAAGCAATTTAACTTACAGAATCAGCCCACTGTAGCAACCACAGTATAGTTCAATCTCTGTAATAATGCATATTCAATTATCTAGCTCATGTTCTTCTGTCTTTATTATAATTGATAGTCACAAACTGCTTAACTGAAGCTCTCCATAAAAAAAAAACAGGAAAATGAAAAGTTTGGCATGTGATCATTCCTACCTGTAGGGTATATGAAAAGGTCAATGTGCACTCTGTGGTTTTCAAGCCAGCTTTGGTTTTGGAACTGTTCTTAATGCATTGCCTTAGGACAAGACTGTATACTTCACTCCCTACTAAAGATGGCACATGTGCAGATGCCTACAAAGATGCCTGTAGTATTACACCAGCTGGTAACAGGGTGTGGGTGCAGTCACTGGAGCTGGCTGCCAGCACCACCACATTTCTGGACTCACCTCAGTGTCACTCTGGCCAGGACTGACTATTTTTTCTCCGAGCAATGCTTGGGAACAGATCAGGGTTAACAGAGACCAGGAATAATTTCCACAGACAGCTTGCATTCGACAGCCCTGTTTTGTAGCCTAAATGTGTCTGGACAAAGGTAGTCCTGATACTGTTTGATGTACTGTTCCCTACAGATGTAGCTGCAATACATCATGCTTGTGCTTTCAGGAGCAAGGTCAGTACTTTAAAAAATGCTTTAAAAAACTTAGAAATCTGAAAATATAAGTTATCATGGGCGTGACTTCTTCAAATGATTCAGATTTTATACCAGTGATTATCTATCTAACAGTAAGTCTGAAACTTCCAGTTCTGGACAAGACTACTTCTAGATAACTTCTTGAAGTACCAGCTCACTATTGATATATGTAACTACTACAGTTTCATGAATCTTCCCTTCTAAATTTCCAACAACATAGAATGAAAGATCTTATCTGGACATAAGAATATAACAACATAAAATATAGAATCATAGAATCATTCAGGCTGGGAAAGACCTCCAAGATCACTGAGTCCAACCTTTGACCAAACACTAGCATGTCAACTAAACAGTAGCACTAAGTGCCACATCCAGCTGTTTCTTGACCAGTTCCAGGGATAGCGACTCCAGCACCTCCCCAGGCAGTCTGTTTCAATGCTTAATCAAATTTTAAGTGAAAAAATTCTTCCTGATGTCCAACCTGAACCTCTTCTGGCACAGCTTGAGGCCATTTCCTCTCATCCTTTTGCTAATTGCCTGAGAGAAGAGATTAGCCCTCATTTGGCTACAACCTCCTTTCTGGGAGATGTAAAAAGTGATAAGGTCTCCCCTGAGTCTACTCTTCTCCAGGCTAAACAACCCCAGCTCCCTCAGCTGATCCTTATATGACATGCTCTCCAAACCCTTCACCATCCCTGTTGCCCTTGTCTGGACCTGCTCCAGCACCTCAATGAATTGAGGGGTCCAGAACTGGATGCAGTACTGGAAGTGCAGCCTCACCGGTGCTGAGTACAGAGGGATGATCACTGCCCTGGTCTTGCTGGCCACACTATTTTTGGTACAAGCCAGGGTGCCAATGGCCTTCTTGGCCACCTGGGCACAGTGTTGGCTCATGTTCTTTTGTTGTCAACCAGTACCCCCAAGTCCTTTTCCACTGGACAGTTTTCCAGCCACTCTTCCCCAAGCCTGTAGCACCACATGGGGTTGTTGTGACTCCAGTGCAACATTTGGCACTTTGCCTTGGCAAAGCAAATAGTAAAGGGCAGCACTGAAGATGCATCCACCCAAGAGTCCATCAACACTTGAACATCAACAACTTAGGGATGCTGAGAGAGGGAATACAGAATAAAAGCATGGAGCATTTTCTTCCACTCAGTATTGCTTTTCAGCATCTAGCAAACAACCATTTAGGCATTTTCTGAGCTGAAAATGACATTCAGACTCTTTTTTTCTGAATTTCTGCTCTATCAGTTTATTCTGTGTCTTTCTACAGTTCATTATATTTTTGATTTCCGAATAATTCCATGGCAATCCCACACAATTCAATCCTGCATTGTGTGAAAAGTGTGTAAGGGATGAATGACTACGTCACACATAAGGATTGGGAAATAAACAATGCATTCAATTTCAGTATTTCAGGAAAGTTTTTCAATGCTGCAGTATTTTAAGAAATAAATGGATGAGCAGAACTTTTGAACTCTATACCTTGATTGTTAGAGCATTTAGAACCCTTTATGCTCTGAATACTTAGGCTTGAGGACATGACACTGCCTTTTTTTTTCACCTTTACAATAAACCTATAAAAATGTTCATATTTTCAACACCAGGAAAATATTCTATCTATACTGACAGCGTTAATGTTATCACCTTGATCCATCTGTTAATGCAAACTTTCAATGATATCCTCATGAAGAATTTCCCTTTGGGGAATGTGATGTTTGTATTTGATTTGGTTTTTATTGGGGTTTTTTATGCTTTCCAATATTGAAAGATGTGTTTTCTTTTTTATAATCTAGTAAGAACAAAACAATGTATTCATGGCATGTTTGCTAATCAGTTATACAAAGAGAGAATTTTATCTTTGGATAATTTTCTGATTTGTAAAATTTTTTCCTTCCTGCATTTTGCAGGAAAAAATAGACTGTAAAATAAATTAAAAAAAAAGTAGTTGGAATAGATAGTAGCATTCTTTTTCTGTTGATCTACTGCAATGAAAAAGGTTACATTAGCAAAATCAATTCTCAGAACAGTGTTTAAATCACAAGAATGTCCCTGGACACTAAAGTGACCTGTCCTAAAGAGGCAGATTCATCACTGGGTTTACCCTTTCCTGGCACATAAAACTAGCTTAATATCACAGTGAGAAAGCAAAGCAAGATGAGGCAGAAAGTGTTATAAGACACGTGTCTAAGACATGTTAATTGAGTTACTTCCAGAATGTGTACAAATTTCTTTGTTATAGATAGAAAAAACTTAGCTGACTGGAAATCAGATTTTGTAAAAAAAAAATTGTCAGCGGACTGTCTTTGGTTGTGCACTAACCTGATATGAATTGTTTGTATTTATACCACTAAACTCTTGCCTTCTCAACAGTTTGGCTATACTGGCTACCTTAGTCCCAGACCATCCTAACCCCTAGACCATGCTAGAGGATTAGCCATGGGCAAGACACCCAGCAACGCACTTTGACCAGCAAATTAGACCAGATAATCCCCAGAGGCACAATAAATTAAAAATCATTCTACAAGCCTATAATTATTTGGAAGACTACTAGGACCACAGACTCTGGCGAGTGCATAGTAATAACTTAATACAAGGGATCACATTGCATCAACCTCAGGCTCCTTGGCTAATGTAGATCAAACTATAGACTAAATATGCAACAGGGGAACAAAAATTTTAAAAAATAAAAACTTGCTCTTTTCTTGGTTGTACTTCTGATTTCAGTAAATAACATTTTCTGATCAAATCTATTATCCTGAAAGTTCTGAGCATCCCCCGTAAAAGGGGCAATTTCCTTATACTTTAGCATTGTGACCATTTCCATGACAAATGAGAAAGTCATGACTCAGGCTTCTAAGGTATCACTAGCAAAAGATATATTATTAATAAAATGGTCTGTAATCATTGATGTACTCCTGCAAGTTCAAACTGCTATTGCAGTGCTAATATTGAGTGCTGCAAATTGTACTACATTATGTTGTATAGCCGGGTCCGACAGCATGCTGCCTTAAAAAAATAATAAAAACAACTAGGTGAGAAAAAATCATGGAAGTATCATATATCAGATTTTGTGAGTCCAAAGGGACAGACCTCATCCATCTTGATCTCATCCAAGACAGTTTAAAGTTCAAAGTTTAACCAAATATCACAGCAGGAGTAATTGTCTTTATAATTATATCAGACTCACAGATGCAGCCTGCGACTTACAATTTGGTAGGAAGTGCAGTTCAATAAACATACATTGTGTTTTACAGAAGTTTGATATGACAGAAAATCATGGTTCTGCTCAAGTCAAAATCATTTCCCCCCCTGAAGTTAGAAGTATAATTTCAACACGTATGGTTGTATTCAGAACATCCATCGTGCCCACACTTTGACAGCAGCACATTTGTAGCAGAGTGGATGTGCAAGACCCACAGCAGGTCCTCAGGGCTTCACAGGGGGTTTTGCAGCACACAGAACCTGTGGTTCCTCACACCTGAACAGAGAAATGAGGGCTGCATATATGAACACAGCCACACAGCTGACACCACTCTAGACATCCCTGTTATTTTTGGTAGTACAACGATGTAATTTAGAATGAAGCTCTGTAGCACACCAAGCAATGCATTATTGATATGTACAGGGTTTATTTGAGACTGACATCAGTACAGGAAGACACGAAGGGGAAAGTAGATGCTAAGGCAAAGTTTGAGAGGGTATGGGCTTTTTTCAGAGAATAGAGAAAATGTAAAGATGATTACCGGATATCTTGCTCGTTTGCATTATTTTTGAAATACTGCTTTCCTAGATATGCACTGCTGTCTACTGCTATAGATAATGTTTCTAAGTAGCTTATTAATATGATCCTGAATAAGTTTGATTCCTAAATGATTGATGAACTTTGGGGATATTTAATGTTTTATCAAACCTTTGTTGAAAAACATAGAGCCACCAAGGTGGTCATGAGGCTGAGCAGTTAGTTTATAAGGGAAAGCCAAGGGAACTGAACATGTTCCATCTGGAAAAGAGATGGCTTTGGGAGATAACAGCAGATTGCAGTAACTGAGATGGTTATGGAGCCAGACCATTCACAGTGATGTGTGGTAAGAGACCAAGAGACAAGATGTCAGGAGTTGAGCCAGGAGAGGTTCAGACTGAAAATAAGTTAAAAAACAATCCCACAAGGACAGTCAAGCATCAGTACTAATGAGGTTGTGCATCTTTGGAGGTTTTCAAGACCCAACAGGATAAATAAATGAAGAGTCTCATCTGATCTCATAGCTGATCGTGCTTTTAGCAGAAGGCTGGAACAGAGACCTCTTGAGGTCCCTTTCAACCTGAATTTTCCTATGTTCCTATGATCTTGAACATCAATTTCCACAAAAGCGTATTATGAGACAAAAAAAAGGCTAAGAAGGTATTTTAATATTCTTGGTATTAGAAATTAGAATTCTAAATGCTCTTCAATCATAAATATCATACATTATTTTTCCCAAGTAATATCTTAACAGCTGAAATTATTTCCCTGCTAAGAACATCCTGAAAAATCCATGGCACACCACCTTGTCAGAGAAAGTGTGGATATGCTTTCTATTGTTTACCAATTTGCTACATCACACCTTAAAAATATTTGGAGTTCTCCAATGTGGGTGTGTGGGTGGTAATTTTAAGCAGAAGCCATTTAGTGAAACGAGCTGATTTGATTTCACTAATAAGATCTGAAAAGAATCTTACTGAGAATGCAAAAATATCTTCAAAAACTCAACTCTGTAACTGGGGTTACTATGGGTTTTGATTGGTGGGGTTTTGTTTGTTTTAAAATGAAGCAATAAAAAAAAAGCTTTGAACAGATTTAGGATTGAATCATTCCTGTTGAATTATATAATCTTTGATTTACAGAAAGCTGGAGAGAACTTTTAAGTTCTGCTGTACAAACAGAGCAAATGGATCAGCAACTGCTTTATTTTCTCTCCATTACAACACAGATAGGAAAACACTCCTTGACAGAAGAAAGGAAAAAATACAGAGTGATGTTGGGGAAAGGATGATTGGGGTCCAATCACAGCAAAAGTCTCAAGTCAAGTGGATGTTCTTACTAGAAAAAAATAGTGGAAGAGTAACTCAGGTAAATGATGGAAAAACAATTTCAAAAACTTAAAAAAAAAACCCTTCAAAAAGTTCCAAATGAAAAGATATTTGGAGAGGGAGAGGGAAGGGGCAGCAATAAATATTTTTAATTATACTTTTGTGATACAGAAATGGATAAACTATACGTAATAATTAACCATGTTGCTTGGACCTCGGGAAAAAGCCTCACAAATCTTTGGATATAAGGTACAGGTAGTTTCCTGTTATCAATAGTGCTCAAGACAGCTAAGTCTGCATATACCTGGCCTCCAGCAATTTGCAACTCAGGGACTTCCTGAGCCAGAAAGCCTTCTACCTTGTATTATTATATCCAGTAACTTTCATAGAACTTTTAAGATGTTTAATGAACCCATGTAATAATATCCCATGAGAAGGAATTTGCACCTAAACTATGCACCATATGAAGCAGTATTTACTTTTGTTGGTTTTGAACTCATCATTGCTGGAATCAGCTGAATCTACTAAGCCTTTCTTGATTTTCTGTGTGACATTCAGGATCTATGAAATATGAAAAGACTTTTATTATATGCTATCACTATCCCTGCCTCCCCCAGACAACTTCTTCCCAGTCTCAGTCTATGCTTTTAGTCATCTATAATATATCCTCCCTGCTTTCTTTCATATAGACTTTCCAAGACAGGAAAACCAGATAATGTGTAGTACTTAAGATGTGAGCATACAATGTGTTTCTACAGTAATATAAGTTGCTGGTTTCTTCTCTATTGTTTTTTCTAAAATACCTACTAATCCATTTGCTTTGTTGAATCTTAATGATCATTAAACTGATGTTTTCACAAACTTGTTCCAAAGCTTGACATTGTCTCTTAGTGCCAACATTCAACTTAGAGACCACTATTGTGCATGTTAAAAATAAAAATATCCTTAATTTTTTACAGATTAACTTTTCCATTAACTTTGCCTTCACTTTGCTTCTCTTACAATGGCTGCTTGATAGAGGGGATTATAAAGGAATACAGCAATTTCTTTATGCTGGGTTTAGTCTCAGAATGCATTGTTAAGATACATTCTTCAGAGCTTTACAAGTAATATACAGGCAATGTCAGAGAACAGGTTAACAGTGAAGTGCTAAACAAATTGATTAACAGCTACGAGGTTTGAAAGCCAGATGAAAGACTTCAGAAAGTTCCAAGGAAAGAAAAACAAAACCTTACATTAATCTGCTATTATCAGAGAGTTGGAGGATGGAAAGTGCTGTATTGTCCTTAAGAATTGCACTGACAATAATCCAGAATGACAAACTAGTAAATTTTACTTCAGCATTAGGCAAATTGATGCAGAAATGAAAATCAAGTTTGAGATTACCTAGATGAACACATGATGGTGGCAACCTTCCATTGCTCTCTATAAAGGAAATCATGCCATTCTAACCTATTTTGATTTTTCAAGCAACCTAGTAAAATTTAATTAAAATAAAACCTGACTATAGGAATTATAAGCTTTTAAAACTTTTACAATATTAAATTTTATATTCCTGGCATTAAGAAATTGTCTATTATTTCACCAGAATTAATAAAAAGTTAAAAATTTAGTAACAGTTGACTGAGAGGGAAGAAAAAACTAATTTGTGTTGGCTTTTATTTAACTTTAGCACTGAAAGCTAAGGCTTTAATTTAGTTGTCTGCAGTCTCCCTCCAGTCAATAGAGAGAAATATGTACATTCAGATAATAATTTATCATATTCTAAACCAAATCTCTTTTAGGTCAGAGGAATTGCTTTTTGGAAATATGTGTTTCTTGCATTAATGGGAGATAGAGTTCAAAGGAGTAATTGAGATCAGTTAACTAAATTTTATATAGTCAAAGTCAGTGAGATGAATCCCTCTCCCTACAGTGACACAGCGAAATCTTTGTGTAGTACCACTAACATTGTACAATACTTGCATTGTACTAGCCTCAAATATTGGATAAAGTTATTGATTCTCTTTTTGTGTTAAACCTACACAGGCCCACAAAAAGCTGTCTTGTCTGAGAGGTACAATTACAAATTGAAATAGATTTAGTTCTTCAAGTGCAGACTTGATTACTCGATCCACATGACTTTAGCATCTCTGACTATCAAGTTATCCTTTCTGGGATAGACTGTCCTCAATTTTGTGTGATGGAAAGGACATCAAGAGCAAAATAATATCCATCCTGAGCTATGTGACCTTTGAGGAACTTCAGGGGTTTATGTAATCAGCATATTCTCTTCCTCAATGAGTTATACATTCACCTGTGTCACAATGTGAGGGATATTTTTGTTTAGTTGCTAATTCAGTTTATGAATTATATAACTAAATCAATGGCTCCCATTACTTGTAATGGGAGCTATTGACTTTACTTCAGATGATTCAAGTGAAGAAATTTCTGCATTGTAAAGGGAAAAGAAAAAACAAACAAAAAAGCCCTTGAAACAACAAAAGTCATATGAAACCAAGCAGAGCGAAAATCAGCTTTTTAAGGCTGAGATAATGCATAAGGTATGCTAACAAATTACAGAGAACAGTAGAATATCTGTCATTAAATTCCATTTTTGTCAGGAAATCATATTTTACTGATGGCAAAGATCTAGGAGTATAGAGGGTTAAATGCAAAGCCATATGTTTCTGGGATTTTTATGATCTGTAATTCATGACATAGAACTCTCAGAAAAGGGTTTTTTCCAGCTGGAGCTGTAGGCTTTGTGGTTTTCTGAACCTTAACCTTAGCATTAATTGCTACTATGAACAAAGACTGAGATCCATAGCACTATGGATGGCCAGGATTTAAAAAGTGCGGAATGAGCAATGTTGGTGCAGTGTTGTGCTTCCCTTTGTATGCCTTTCCTAGATCTATTTGGAGTTGATGACTTTCTGGTTGTCTGAATCCTAACCCTAACCATAGTGGTGCCTTGTGGCTGTAGATAAGAACCCCAGCACCATGGGTGGCCCACACTAGGGAGGAATAGAAGGAGTGATGTTGATGCAGTGCTGTGCTCAATTTGGCATGCTGTTTCTGGCTCTGTGTAACCTGAGTAACTGAGAGCCTTTTTTGGTTCTGACTAACCTGGCCTAGTGGAACATTCCTTGCCTTTGGCAGAGGGGTTGGAACCAAGTGATCTTTAAGGTCCCTTCCAACCCAAACCATTCTATGATTACGAGAAAATTGTCAGCAAAGCTTATCACCAAGCCGTCTGCTGTGTTGCTTGAAAAGAACTTATAGATCTGGTCTTTTCACATCATATCTTTTATGAGTAGTAAGTTTACAGAGTACTCATAGATTTAGTCTAATTATGTTAGTGTTCTCTGTTTCTTATTTAAGAGTAACAACTAAGGCTCCCTTCTAATATCAAAGATTTCTTGATTTTGGTCTAAGCAGAATGCAGGAACACCACTAGTCTGAGACCTGAAAAGACGAAAATGTCTTCTGAACATGAACAGACGACCACATAGATGGCCATATGCATCTGCAACCTCGCTGCTCTGTGCCATGAGGAACACAGAATACCAACTGACCACCCTTTGCAGGGCCAGCTTCCTGCTCTGAAGAAGGTAAAGCAGGCACTTCAGGCCACACAGACTGCATCCATCTGCCCCAAGACAGAATAAAGACTGGGAATTCGTGGACTCTTTGTTCTTGAAGAGCTATTTAATGTCAAATATTTAAGCATACCCTGGAGACTAGATACCATTCCCTCGTTTGCTATTGCAGTCAGCTGTGGTTATCTTTCCTGTTGCTTTTTCTCCCTGCAGGCCTGTGAAATTTGTAGAGTTTAATAGCTTTTGAAGAGAAATAGGATATCCCTTCCCCATTCTGAGGGTCAATTCAAATTGAGGTCATTCAAATTTCAAAAGGTACCTAACTCAAGTCTGTGAATAGTGCCAAAGTCTAAAAGACCAGAGGCATTTCAGATTCAATCTTCATCTGTTTCCTACTGTGTGGTTTCATTGACCCTCTCCCTACTGGATACTTGGGCACTTATAGCTGCTCCAAGCTCCCTGGTCAACACACAAAAAACTCAACTGAGTGAAGTGAGCTCTGACAGTTAGCCACCTAAAAGCTGGCTACATGTCAAGATACCATTCAAATATGGTATCATATTGATACCATTCATTATGGTTTGAGTATTCAGAAAAGGGAGGCTATAAACCATCTTTAGATAGTTATTATATATGTAGTCAGCAGTTCACACTGACAGGGTTATTAATAAGCCTAAAGTAGCCTTTCACTATTATTGATAAGAGAATAGAAGAGTCCCTCCAGAGCCTTGGCAGCAAGCTGGATGGCAATGACTTGCTTAGAGCTGTATATTTCTTAAACAAAGGTTACAAACAAAAATTGTTACTAGCTAATAAGGCTTTTTTACCAGGCAGTATTTAAGATTCAAAGTAAAACTGTATAATGCATATTGTAATTAGATAGCAGGTGCTTGTCACTGCACAATTTTAAATGGAATTATCCATAATTAGATGCATGCCTAGTGCTTTTCAATGAGAATCATGGAATCATAGAAATGATCGTCTAATGATCGTTAAATTTTCAACTAATCCCAAACCCCCTGCCATGGGAAGGGACATCTACCAGTAAACCAAGTTGCACAAGGCCTTAACCAACATGGCTTTGAACACTGCTGGGGCTGGAGCATACACAACTACCCTGGGCAACCTGTTCCAGTGTCTTACCACTTCACAATAAAAATTCTTCCTAATATCTAACTTAAATTTCCCCTCTTTCAGTTTGTACCCATTACTCTTTGTCCTATCACTACAATTCCTGTTGAAGAGTCCCCCTCTGCCTTCCCTGTAACTCGCTTCAGATACTGGAAGGCTGCTATGAGGTCTCCATGCAACCTTCTCTTCTCCAGACTCAATAGTGAGAACTGAATCTTGCCTAAGGTGATTACTCATTTTTATCATTAGCCCAGAAAAAAAAAAGAAAAAATCATTACTGAAAATCATTACTTATATGGTCTGTGAGATAGAGAAATAAATTATATAAAAGACAGAATTACGCTCTTAGTCCAGTTTTCAAAAAAGCAAAGTATAAGGTTGCATATGAAGGCACTATTTTCAATTTTGTCAAGAACATGGATTTATTTCTCTTTTTAAGGCCTGAGTGAGCCTTAGCCATTTGTCAATGATGGGAGCAAAAAAGCTAACATAGTCTTGCAAATATACGCAGGAAAATATGAAGTGGAACTAGCAAGTCTAACACACCTCTGTTTTAGTGACTGACGCTGCTCTGATTGAAGTACTCGCTTTACATCTTATGTCTGCAATTCAAGCAGGAAGTTGAGAAATTTGAGAAGGTTCAGTAAAGAGTCATTCATATACATGATTAATGAGAAATTTAGCATCATTGACATGCAAAAGTTCCAGGAGAAGAAACAGAAATATGATTACTGAGAAGGCTTCCATCCAGAAAGTACCTGTAACATCTGGTGAAGGTATTCGGCTGAAGCTGTGTAAATTCGGGTGTGATATTTCAGTAGTGAGGCTATTTAACAAAGTTACTAGGAGACACAGAGGGCTTATTTTACTGAAAATTAAGTTAAAATTGGATGTGGCTTTCTAAATAAGTTTTATTTCAATCAAAGCTATTTGATTTTTTGGGTTTTTTTTCTTTTTAAAGCATTATAGAGAGCTTGATTATCAATATATTTCCCTTGTGTGTCTAAAATCTGTGAACAACCCTACTTTCCTCTTCTGGAGTGGGGAGGGGAATGCGCTCAAAATAAAAAAAATTACATAAGAAAGAGCTAATGGCAGAGAAATAAACTCTACTTTTAAAAATCTCTCCATTCTGTACCTGCGGCTGAAGTAAGCAAGACGTATCCTTGCGGAAATTATCAGGCAGGTTGTTTTAAAGACTCATTTAATTTCAGACTGAATTGTGTTTTGCATACTGTAGCTATTTGACTCCAGGTCTCCCACATCCATAGAGTGCTCCTCAGCTGCTGACCCATTGTCAGTGTGACCTTCACTTCTCGTAGTACAGATACTGCTGGTATGGAAAAGAAGGATTACAGAGCTCCAGGGTGAAATGGTGCCTTCTCAGCTGATAGTCTAGCAAAATACATAACAAAAGCAGAGAAGCAGATACTGCTGGAGAAAAATCCCAGAAGAGGACACTTCTCTGTACTGACACTTCACGTGAATAAGGAAATGGAAAAATTGGGCTACACCTCTGCTTCAGCTGTCCACAGCAATGGTTTCAAGTCAAGATTTCCAGCTACCAGGAGGACATGGACAAGTATCAGCAGGATGGACATGCTGCCCTAGTGAGTTGTATTTGCTCTCAGTATACATATGGTATAAGACCAAGAGAGTTACGGAACTTCTGCTCTGGGACTTTCACTTGAACAGAGATTTCTTGGACTTAATATCTTTCAGGAAATGTTGAGTTTTCTAGCATTCAGCTAGTAGTAAGAGGCATTTCATAGCTACCTCATCTATGCTCTGGAAAAGTCCTATGCCTAATTGCTAGATGTAGGTGGCTTTGGTAATTTCCTTCAAATGCCAAAATGCAGATATGAACATGAGAGCTGTTGGTTGACACATTCAAGGTTGTGGATATGTTATACCAAATAACAGGATGCACACATCTTGGTGGAATTCTTTTCCACCAGGAAATCTCTTGCTCTCTTTGAAATCTAAGAAGCTATGATATGACCTTTATTTTTGGACTTAACTTCGCATCAAGACAGACTTTAGTCTGATAATTTGCCTGAGAAAAATTTTTTTCATTATCAACTTTCCTAGCTGAAATCAGCAACTTGCTTTCAGAAAGTCACTTGCCCCTTTTCACCAATCACAAATACAACTGAGCAAAAGAAAGCATACATTCCTCTTGCTTTGAACAGTGCATGCCACAGATTCTCGTTTAATTTGAAATTTCTGAGTTACGCAGCCTTAAAGCTCAAACAAAATTCAGTAATACTTATTAGAAATCAGTGCATTTCTCCATATAAGGTACTCATTTTAATGTCATTTCTCATAATCAGTGACATGCAGAATTTCAGAAAAATCAGAGGTAAAAAGGATTCATTTCTGTTTTGCGTGATTGCAGCCAGTAACTGACAGCCTCACCCGAATTAGTTTACTGCTTCTCCTTTTAACACTGGTATTTCTTTTGTCTCTGCTCTTCATTTTCATTTTGATTGCTGTCTGGAAAATTTGCAGCACTCAGGATTGGTTTCTGGTTATGGCAATTTGATTTTCCCTATGCTTGGCTAATTGCATTTTTCATTTCTCACAGATCATTATAAGAACACATGACAACAGAAATCAGTTCCTTCAGAAAAAATATTTTTGCAGTCCCAGAACTCCAACTTCATGAAAGCCTTCAGCATATTGTTGCACCTTTTTTTTTTAGAAGAATGTTTATACATATGTTTATTTATTTGTAAATTCTATCAAAAAGGAAAAGTTAAAAAAACTTAGCTCACTAACTGACTTAGCAACACAAATCCTATTAAAAGCATATATGATTGTGGAGAAACTCATGAATAACCTAAAATTTAAGAGATTGCTGTTCTGAAAAGGAAAGCTCTTGTGAATCCAATATTTTCAGAGAGTGCACCTTTCTATAGCCCCCTAAATAAAGGCCATAACTGTGGTCCCTTCAAACTAGCAGGAACTAAATGTGACAAGAGAAGCTGCCTGGACATCCCACTGGCCTCTCCCTGTGCCAGTACAGGTATTTATGTGGCCTCATGGTAAACCAAATTGGGGAATGATCAGAACTAAATGTTCACTTGTTTGAGCTGGGTGGGGGTTTTTTTGATTAGTTGGTTTTTATTTTTTTTCCAAGGTCACCTCTTCAAACAGAGCTCTTGTACAACTTGAAATGACAGAGAAACTATAAAAAAATAATCAGAATAGAAAATAAAATCTGAACTGCTGGAGAGAAAATACAACTTTGATAACACTTGATAACTTGATAACACTGCCTTAATACCATAACAATCAGGACTGTCTTGCTGAGCATATAACAAATAAGTTGAATTGTAGCAGAGTGTGGTCTTAACTTTTTGCCTGATTTAGCCTGGATCAGGCTTTTGCTGGTAATACCTTCTCTTGAACCTCACTAAGTGGGTATGCACTGGGTCTAGACACAATCTCTCAAACTTAAAGGGAGACTGTAGCATTTTGTCATCTACCATGAGCTCAATCAATTCTTAGCTGTGCTGATACCATCAAAATATGTCATATTTCCCATGTGTCTGAACATGCCAACTGGAGATATTCAACACATCTTGAAGATAATATTCAAAAGATAGCTTTTTCGTATCTCTTCTCATAATTGCATTGCTTCTTGCATCTTTCTTCTTATACATCTTTTTCTTAGAGTATCTACAGAGTCTTGAATTAGCTATTTCTGGATAAGGTTAAAAGAAATGTCATCTAAAATGGAGATAAGTATATGTAGGCAGCTATGTAGAAAAATAGCTAGCATGTGGAAAATTTAGCAGAAGGTGGGACCAGAATTAATTTTGTGTCTCTGTCGTATCCCAAAACTACTAACTTGTCATTTAGGACTCCTCTCCAGTCAATCACACAAGCTATTAAGGAGCATTTGTGTCTCATAGTGAAGAAATCCTCAAGAAACAGATTTAAACTGATAAATCCAGAGAGACCAGGACAGAACAAACAAATCCAGAAACAGGGTAAATATGTACAGAGCTGTTCCTGAGCTGGTGGGTGAAAACATTCATTTAATTTCCAGTTGCAAACTAGTTTTCATGTCTCCAGGATATGGTCACACATGGCTACACACCTTTACACATAAGCTAAGGAGCACTTAAAGGAATGGCCTGAAGTTGTTTCAGGGAAGGTTTAGGTTAGATGTTAGGAAGAGATTCTTCACCCAGAGGGTAGTTAGGCACTGGAACAGGGTCCCCAGAGAAGTGGTCACAGCACCAAGCCTGACAGAGTTCAAGAAAGCTTTGGCTGACACCTTCGGGCACATGGTGTGACTCTTGGGGATGGTTCTGTGCAGGGTCAGGAGATGGACTTGATGATCCCCGTGGGTCCCTTCCAATTCAGCATGTTCTGTGATTCTGTGGTTCTGTGACTTCTGACAAGTCACTGTCTAGGTCCATGATTTTAGCAAGTGGAGACACGTTGGTGAAGTGTTTCCATTCAGCTGCAATAATTAGTGCACGCTACAGTTTTACAGGCATGGTACTGTTTTGCAGACCTGCAGGATTTAGCCTGAGAATGTAAGTTTTGAGCAAGTTGCTGTCCCACTTTGCCTCTCAGTTGCTTGAGGTAGAATTCACTTTGTCTGTCTTTTAGCATCTGGGAAGCATAAAAGGATAAAGTCTACAATAAAGAAACATGGCTGATAAACTCACGCATAGATACGTATCATCTCAAGCTGAATACTGTGTCCCCTTTCTATGGTGTTTTTTGAATAAACTATCAATCTTGGTCCAACTTAACCTTCCTCAGAAATCAACCAGAGCCATATCATTAAATCCTGTGGAAAAAATATTAAACCAAAAAATGGAATTCATGGAAACATTCATCCTTGTTAGAGAGATCTGATTGAAACTTGGAAACCAGCAAATGCAGGGCAATCCTTTGCCATAATCAAAACATGAGAGATGCAACAGTCTATGCCTGTCTATAGTGACATATACATGTGAAGGGCCTAGACCCAACAAAAGAATAAAAGATGTGGCAATTGCATAAAAAATTTCTTCATTCTAAAACTACACAAAATGTCTACTATATGAAAAGGCATGTTCAGTGACACAAATCTCAAAGAAACTGTACAGTCCACAAAAAAGGGGCCCTTTCATCCATTTGCAAGGAGAGCATCGTTTAATGCACATTAGTGACTGTATTCTTAGCTTTATATTGTGCAGCTGAACATTTGTTTTTTTCTGTGCAGACTATTGCTCCATGCTGCAGGATATTCGAGTCTAGTGGACCATGCAATTAGAATGCCAGGGCAATGGTAACTTATGCAATTTAGATATGAAATTTTGCATGAAATAACAAAACAATGTGCACTAGTTGTGCTCTACTGCAAAATCCATCAGTAGCAGAAGCATAATTTCACAAAGCAAAATGAAAAGAAAAAAATAGAAAATGTAACACAACTAAGTGCTGTGCCAGTAATATTATATTGTTATCTAACAGTATATGCAAACATGAATGTAAAAATATAATCCCCTCCCAAAATGTTTCAGCCACTTCTGACTTTAACTAGTGCCACAACTACAGACTGGCATAAGCTATGCTTACCAAGTGCTTCTTTTCGAAGATTGCCAACCGAAAGAAATTAATCATGCTCTAACCATATTATACTTTTTCATGCTCAGACATGTCCTCCTCTTGAATTCATTATCGCCTTCAGAAAACTTTTCTAAATCCAGCAGAACAGGGTGAAACTCTTCTGGATTGTGCCAATATCTGGTAATCAAGTATGAGACTCTTGATATGATTGCCCAGCTCACCAGCTAACCAGATTTTTTTATGTGTCGTTTTCACTGGATATTGACTTCAGAGGCCAAGATTGCATTGAAGAAAGATTTAAGATTAAATCAAGTCCCCTCATTAAATTTAAGGTAGGAAGAGAGAATCTCCTCTGAGGCATTCAAAGGCATGTACTCTTGTCTCTTTACTATGTTGGGAATTTAGGCTCATCTTAAATGACTAAATCAGACACCATATTACATTATTGTTTATAAATTATAGTTCCATAGTTTACAGATATTAAGAACAGCTGGGACTGATTGTTTTGCATCTTAAAAATGAACTCCACCATTTTGCATATAAGATTTCTAATAATTTGACTTTGTTGACAGTTGTCAGGACTGTCCATCCATCCCTTCCCTTTTTAATTAGTGAAGAAAACAAGCTAAGTGACATAGTGATTTACATAGCTTTTTGTACAATCTGCTCTTTAATGGTAAAGTTTTTAGTGGATGTAGTAACAATAACATGCAGCCTTTTTTTTTTCTTTTTTTTTAAACCTGTGATAAATATCCTTGAGGCATATCCTTTAACAAAAGAACCTGTCAGTAGCTGCACAATTTAAGTTCAATTTCTCTGATCATTACAGATAGATTTGAAAAGCCAGATGTCAAGGCAGGTGCTCCACTATATTTGATAGTAAGTTAATGGCCCTTGAAATTCAGAAGCAGTATGTCAGCCCTAACAGCTCCCTTTGTAACAACTCTTCCTCTTCCTGGCTTCTACCTTCCTGTATTTCCACTGCTTTTATTAAGATCAACAACTGAATGTAAGAGCAATATTTTTTTTCTGTTTAGATGAGCTAAATATCATGTTATATCATTTTAATGTTCATCATCTCTGGGACTTCATGTCTGTGAAGCTTCAGTTTTACAGGTGTTTTTTCAAAACCAGAAAAATTATGTCTATATGCTTCAAATAAACCTTATGTTCTATTAAATGTAGTTGTGCTGCTTCTGTTCCTGGTTATTAAAATCTTTCATTTAATGCAGATTTGTATGGCCTTCTATCCTTTCTGCCTTACAAGGTGGAGAGGAACCTTTGGAAGGCTAAAGAGGAAACACTAAAATTTCATTGCAGAAAGCTGGACCAAACGCTGACTCTGACTCTCAATATGTAGTTGCAGGTGCAATTTGCCTTCTTAGCTTTTAAAACATCCATTTGGATAAGACAATCATTCTCTTTTCAGACTCCCTCGAGTGTCTCATCAGATGTTAGCACTGTTTTATAGCCAGAAGTTGACAGATGTGGCACACGCCCTGCAAGGAATGAAAAGGCTTTTAAAAACTGAGGCAGGGTTTTCTGAATGCTGTGCAGAGTCATCACTTGCAGTGACATTTTTTGCATATTTGAACACAGAATATCCCTGACTGTAAGATCATAGAATCAATCAGACCTTAGAAGCAAAAAATAATCCTTAGCAAGTAAAAAAGTTTAACTATTTCCTGTTTTTTCTACCTGAGCATTTATTTTTTGCATGTAGGTGATGATTACTGAAATTTGGCCAGCTTTATTATCAGCTACATAAGTTTTCCTTGGTGCATCTGTCACACTAATTATATTTTAAAGATGACTATAACACAAATGTTTAACCAAATCTGTAGAACATTCAAAACTATCTGTCACAACTGTCAATGTCTGAATTCCAGACATAGGTCTTGTAGATCCAGCTCATCAAATTTTGTGCCGGTTGCTACTGATGGGGTCTATATCTTCTGCATCCACTGCCATCCATTCTCGTTGCTTTCATTGGATCCGGTTTAGCTGGCCTGTGAGCCTGTGAGGAGTCAGATCATCTTTCATGTTAAGTGGCTTTGGCCAGTCTAAGGACAGTTTTTAGGAGGTGCTTATGATTCCTTTCTACTGGTTCACTAACACCAGCTGAATGAAATCAGCTGACATTAATGGATGAAATAGGCCCACTCACTAAAACATGCTCAGCACTATCATTTCCATTCCATTGAAGAGTCCTGCCACTTATTTACCAATACATGGATTTAAAAAAAAAATGTAATATATAAACTAAGCTACTAAGCGGAGAGGTTATAACAAAACAAGGGGGAACAACTGGAAGAAAAACACAAACACTATTTTGGTAGAATTCTGGACATTTTTCTGATTACTGGGAATATTCAGAAAACAACAGTAAACTTCTTGCAATTTGTTCCTATACCACCCTATATATACCCATACCTCTGAAAAATCTCAGTTGTATTTTGAAACTGAAACAGATGTAAAATACCCCAGTGAATTTTAAATCCCAGCAGCTGTCTTGTGGCATTACCCCACAATGCCTCCCTCTGAGAGCATCCCTCCTCAGCAGCTATGGAAGCATCCAGATGGCCAAGAGGCACAGGGGAGTCCTAGGTGTGCCTGGGGAACTGCCAGCATACACCTGATCTTCTTCTAATTATATCTCAGCAATCAGCCACATGGGATACTGTTTATGTAAACATGTCTCATGCAATTCAGTCATGTAGTAAATATCTAGAAGTTACATTTTAATTCAATTGGCTCAAAGTGGAGAATACACAAAAGGCTGAGCCTGGGAATCCGTATCCACCCTNACAACTGTCAATGTCTGAATTCCAGACATAGGTCTTGTAGATCCAGCTCATCAAATTTTGTGCCGGTTGCTACTGATGGAGTCTATATCTTCTGCATCCACTGCCATCCATTCTCGTTGCTTTCATTGGATCCGGTTTAGCTGGCCTGTGAGCCTGTGAGGAGTCAGATCATCTTTCATGTTAAGTGGCTTTGGCCAGTCTAAGGACAGTTTTTAGGAGGTGCTTATGATTCCTTTCTACTGGTTCACTAACACCAGCTGAATGAAATCAGCTGACATTAATGGATGAAATAGGCCCACTCACTAAAACATGCTCAGCACTATCATTTCCATTCCATTGAAGAGTCCTGCCACTTATTCACCAATACATGGATTTCAAAAAAAAAAAAAGTAATATATAAACTAAGCTACTAAGTGGAGAGGTTATAACAAAACAATGGGGAACGACTGAAAGAAAAACACAAACACTATTTTAGTAGAATTCTGGACATTTTTCTGCTTACTGGGAATATTCAGAAAATAACAGTAAGCTTCTTGCAATTTGTTCCTATACCATCCTATATATACCCATACCTCTGAAAAATCTCAGTTGTATTTTGAAACTGAAACAGATGTAAAATACCCCAGTGAATTTAAAATCCCAGCAGCTGTCTTGTGGCATTATCCCACAATGCCTCCCTCTGAGAGCATCCCTCCTCAGCAGCTATGGAAGCATCCAGATGGCCAAGAGGCACAGGAGAGTCCTAGGCGTGCCTGGGGAACCGCCAGCACACACCTGATCTTCTTCTAATTATATCTCAGCAATCAGCCACATGGGATACAGTTTATGTAAACATGTCTCATGCAATTCAGTCATGTAGTAAATATCTAGAAGTTACATTTTAATTCAATTGACTCGGAGTGGAGAATACACAAAAGGCCGAGCCTGGGAATCCGTATCCACCCTATAAACATTTGCTAAATCAGTAATCCCAGTAGTAAAGCCTCCAGGGAGAAGGGGTGATGTGCAGCCTAAGCTCATCAGCAAGGACACCCCAAGCTGTGCAACAGGGTTCAAACTTCAAAAAACTTACTCCACAGAAAATTCCAAAGTTATCTTTTATTCTACATCACCACAGAAACATAAAAATTTAATATATATTGACATTCAATTAAAAATGTAATATACATTAAAATATTTGTTACAAGACAAAAAAAAAAAAGAATCGTTCAAACCCAGGAGGGGGAAAAATGGTCTCATTTAAGTGGTTTTATATTTGAATGGGAACTTTAAAAGTGGAAACAACCTCCATGTATTTAAAACACTTTCTCCTTCAACATTAGAGCAAAATGAACATACTCCCATGATAAGTCTACATTTTGGCAAGCTACTTTTTCTGACAAAAACAGTCCATTCGAATATGTTTTCCCAGCTCCATTGTTATATTTTTAGCTGCAGGATAAATCAAAATGACAGTCACAGACTTTCTTTGCCACTGAAAGTTTAAATAATTTTCCTTAAAGTCTATTCAGAAGTCAGATAAAAGAGGTTCATTAAAAAAATATTCCATGACTGTGCAATATTTCTGCTCAGGAAGACAGAAAGAAAAAGGGACCATAACAGAAGGTTTTTCCTTTCCCACAACACCTTCTCCCAAGACTGTCTTGTATGTATAGTGGTTTGTTGCCTAGTGAATCATTTTGTAGATTAAGAACTTTCTGCTCCCTGCAAACAGGGAATCTAGTCCACCCACGTGACAGAAAGTTCTGGACAATTCTCTTATTTGACAATTTACAGATTTCAGAACTTGTCTTCCTGGCTGCTGTATGAAAGGTGCAGAAGAGCCCACTCTAGTTCAGACAACTCATTTTGGAAACATTAGTTTTAATTCTATTGCAAGTTCGATAACACATTATGTTTCAGTTTGATATGTTTTCAGCAATAATAACACCAACCTAACTTTTTACAACAGTGACCATAATGATCAAACCGGGTCTGAACACTGCTGCTGTAAAGAAGCCCAATGGCTGTCTGATAGTGAGACAGAATATCCCAATTCATATCCACTCTGGCAGCTGCATTAGGGTATAATTTATTGGTGCATGACAGATAAGAGAGGAAATTCAGAAGATTTATTCACACTTACACAGAGACAGGAATATAAGTCCTTCTCCCTTTGCCTGCCTTCCTCTGCTTCCTAATTCCTCTCCAAAGCCATATTTCGTGTATTGAAAAAGACATAAAGAAAAAAATTACTTCAGCTACCACTATCCTTTAAAGAGTGTGTGATCAAGCCACAATGCAGTTTCCCAGAATTTCTGCAAAGGATTCACAAACTGATCCTTGCAAAAAAAACCAGCAGTGGGGATGGGGGGCAGTGGGAGGGAGGAAGCAGCACTATAAAAAGAGCAACATAATTGCTTAATCTTTCCTGGAGTATGCTAGAAAAATAAAATTAAAAAGGCTGATCTCCACAGAGAATTCATATCATGCCACAGACACCCATGAGGCTTGCTCCTGTCACTAATGGGTCTACAATGAAGTGTCAGCTTTCAACAAAGAGGTGTATTTTTATGTTTTACTGAAGCAAGGATGGCCATCCAGGATTACATTACTGTCAGTTGTGTTACAGCAGCTCTTGCAAATCCTGACTTTCCCTTACATTTCCAGATAGGGGAACACAGAAAGGTTATTTTCTGTGTGTATTTAAAGTGCTGTGTTTTCTTTCAAATTTGGTAAAGAGGTGTTGTTTGACCTTGAAGGTTTGGATTTAAGGATATACTGAATAGTATAAAGACATGTCCTAGTAAATTAGTTATGGTGGGTAGCAAGCCCTGCTGCTGGAACTTGAGCATCCCTTTTCTTAAGTCTCTGGAGCAGTCTTTTCACACGTTTGGCTCATGTCATGAAGTACTACCCCAGAAATTCTTAGAAATAGTTTGGAAATTAGCATTTGTCAGGAAATATTCCCAAGAGGTAGTCTAGGTGGAGCCATACACCTCTGAAGCTGGAAGGGCTTAATGATGTGTGTGTGGTCAAACTGTGTCAGCTGTGTTCCATGCCAAGAACAGGTCCTGACACTGTTATTTTACTGGTATAGATGCAGCCAAAGAGAAATACTAATAAAATTAGTCTGAAACTACTTGGTTCAAATTGCTATCACTCAGTTATCCATAAAAATAATTATCTCTTTAAGAGAAGGAAAAAAGTGTACACATTCCACAGAGGATGGGGCAAATGGTCGAAGGGCAACCTCTCCTCACTGCCAAATGGCTTTTTCATTTGAACATTACTCACTGCAGGAGTGCTAAGAAAACTGTGGCATTTATGTTACCATAAAAAAAAAAGTGTTAGGAAACAGATAGCAAACAGAGAAACTCTCAAGAATCACTATTGGAAAAATTACTTTTCCAGTAATGAAATGAAGCTTATTCTCTGCATTTTTGTTTAAAGAAGCACCTGCTGCAATGTGATTGTTTTTTTTTTACATTTAATACAGGATAACACTAAAATTATGCTTCATTCATGAAGGTTCCCTAATGACCAGAGACAGCAGATAGTACAGGCAATACATGTACATCAAGACTCCTTTCCTTAGGAAAGCCCCAAACTTTCTCTCTTACGTTAAAACATGGATTCACCACAGTGAAGTCAGAAATGTTTCCCAAACTTTAGAGATTACTTCTGGTGTTGTGTGTTCTGTTTCTCCACATCAAAGGAATGATCAGCACTGGCATTCATCAAGCCTATTCACTGAGTGCTACCCAGTCCTTACTGATCATCAGCTTAAGAAACTCAAGCCAAGGAAAGGTAAAGCCAATCCAAATACACTCGTCAGAAAGTGAATGCAATGCTCTGAGTTACAGAACTCTTCCTGGAAAAGCTTCAGGTATAGGAAAACACCTGCATATACCAAATATTTCACAGAATCATTTAGATTGGAAAAAACCTCTAAAATCATTGAGTCCAATCTTAGACTGATCACCACAGTAATTTGATTGTATTGGAGATATAACAGAGTTTTAAGCCCTCTAAATTTCCATTTGAGTAATTGACAATGGTAACATAAACTGAGCTGTGCCTAATTAAATAAATTATTAATAACACTGTGAGAGTAAATATTTCTCTGATAGTAACTAAAAACATCTATCCAAAATGAAGACACCCTCCCCAAGCTTCAGCTATCCGTTAGAGAGATCTGTGTCCAATATTCAGTCTGGTTCAGTGTTTCTCTGTATTTATTCAAGACAGGATGGCTATTGTTGCAAACATCTATTATTTAGCTACCTTGGAATTTTAAAGATTATTCTATATTATTCTATATTTACATGATTTTAAAAATGCATTATAATGATGTAAAAGGGTTCTACATTTTGGCCACAACAACCCTCTGCAGTGCTACAGGTTGGGGGCAGAGTGGCTGAAGAGCAGCCAGGCAGAAAGGGACCTGGGGATGCTGATTGACAAGAAATTGAACACGAGCCAGCAGTGTGCCCAGGCAGCAAAGAATGCCAATGGCATCCTGGCCTGTATCAGGAATAGTGTGGCCAGTGGGACTAAGGAATTCATTCTTCCCCTGTACTGGGCACTGATTAGACCACAACTTGAGTGCTGTGTTCAGTTCTGGGCCCCTCAATTTAAGAAAGACGTTGAGATACTCACATGTGTCCGGAGAAGGGCAACAAAGCTGATGAGGGATCTGGAGCACAAGTCCTATGAGGAGCAGCTGAGGGAGTTGGGGTTCTTTAGCCTGGAGAAGAGGAGGCTCAGGGGAGACCTTATTGGTCTCTACAAGTACCTGAAAGGAGATTGTTGTTGGGTAGATGTTGGTCTCCTCTCCCAGGCAACCTGCAACAGAATGAGAGGACACATCTCAAGCTGCACCAGGGGAAGTTTAGGCTTAATGTTAGGAAAAAATTCTTCACAGAAAGAGTGATTGGCCATTGGAATGGGCTGCCCAGGGAGGTGGTAGATTCACTGTCCCTGGAAGTTTTTAAAAAAGACTGGATGTGGCACTTAGTGTCATGGTTTAGTTGATGGGATGGTGTTAGATAGTAGGTTGGACTTGATCATCTCAAAAGTCTTTTAGAACCTAGTTAATTCTGTGATTCTGTGATTCTGTGAATTGTCCAGTGTTGTGAAAAAAAAGGTCTAAAATATCAGTATAAGACATTATCATTCATTCTCTAGTAGAGAGCAAACTTGTGAAACTGAATTTACTCTTTCTGTAATACACTGTAAACTTTTGAAATTGAGAGAATGAAATCCAGAGTTTTTACTTAGAATTAAAACTGGAAAACAGGTCTGGTTATATCTTTTGAAGTGAAACTTTTAATCCATATATTTACTCTGTACCTTTTTTTTACAGTATGTGTATTTTAAGCCAAATTTGTTCTTCTTCATCATCCAAAGTTTAATTAAAGAGGGTTCCCAGCTCTGAATACCCTGAATTTGATGGTTTGCTGCTGTAAGGGAAGGGACATGACTCCATGGATTACCAAGTTTCACTAGCAGCTTTTTCTGTGTTACAGAAGATGGAGAAGTTTGTTAAAGAGCAGATTGAAGTCAAGTGTGCTCAGTTGGTGTCTCTCAAAGTATCAACATGATCATAATGGGACTGCAACATCTCACCACATCATGTCTTGGCTTGCTAATAGATTCCCCAACCCCTATGTACCCTGAAGTTTTTCCAGTTCTATCCCTCCTAGACATTCCATATATAATATAGTGTCTGTCCACCTCCTTTTTTAACCCTGCATCTCAAGCCCTTCCCACCTACAGGGAAACGTAGTAGTCTCATTGTAATTACTTTCTGTTTGTGTCATAGCTGTATTCAGTAGCATATGGGAAAGGCAAAGGGCATATATCTAATCACACCCAAGATTAACTGGAGTAGTCTGTTCAGAGCCTGCCACTCAGTTTGAGAAAATGCAGAAAGCTCAGGACTCATATAATAGTCTCAGCAGTTTCTTTAGTAACTCCATCAGTCAATAAAAAAACCTGCATGATATAAACATTCAATCTTCATATCATAGGACAAATTAATATTCGTTCAGGGTTTCATTTCTGTGGCAGCCCTCAGCAGCATGTCTCATTAGTCTCAGTGAGTATATTATCTTTCTTAATTAGAAACTCTTAAACTTTTTAGTCATGGGAATTCAAGGGTAGCAAAAGAAGAAGAAATATTGTGTGATTCATTTTAATTACAGATTTATAGGCTGGAATAGGAAACTGGAAGTTACATTCTCAGTCTAGAATTAACTAGGTAGTCATGTCTCAGATATACTGTGTACCACTCAGGAAACAGAACTAGCCTAGGATAAACATGAAGGAAAAATTTCAGAGTGCAAGGGAATGAATATTTAATACCCCAATGGGACTATAACTTAGAGAGTTTTCTGAAGCATTTGAAAGTCTTCCTCTTCATGTGCAGAGATTTGTCAAGGAACCGAATCCTTTACCTGTGAGGTCAAGAGGAGAAATGCTCCAAACACAGAGGGTTCTGATGAAATCTTGGAATTCTTTAGTCAACAGCATAATTCACACAGATATCAGGTTGCTTGTAACCTTGCCGTGCTCAGTTCAGCAGAAGAAATTTGTCACCTTCTAAGGGAAAGTGGTTTGTCATTACCTTCCTTCCCTCTACCCAACACCTATACTCTGTAGCCGCCTAACAAAAATGATGGATTTGGCTATTTTAAGAAACTGTAGGTGTAAATTTACATTTGTAATTGTCTAATATTGTGGCTTTTCTGTTGTGTCATTGACATTAATACTAAATCTATTGTACACTGGTTGCTGATAGTTTTTAATAAATCAATAAACCATTTTGATCATGATTTGGTTTAACCAAATGAACTGAAGAGTTTTTCTTGCATTGTTATTACCAAGTGACAATAAGTTGACACTAGTTTGAGGTCACTCATGCAGCCATTTGTAGTTCAGTTCCTCAGCAAAGAGGAGCTTCCTCTCTTCTCAGGATGGAGAGCAGTGCCTTAATTTTGAAATTGAGCTGCTCAGGCTTCTCAATATAATCAACTCATTTTTGTCTGATGTTGAGAACTTCTTCTTAAATACAGGAAGGCTGTTTATTTTTTTTCTTAGTGACACTTAAAATTTAATAATAATGTCAGATTAAGACAGACAGAAATAATTAGTCTTTTTGACACTTAATGTACAAGGCAAGAAGTTCTATCCATCAGAGAACACAGAGTAAAAATTATTCTGTGATAAATTTACCTTAAATTTTGGTCCACTTAATGTCTTTCATCAATTTCTATTGTCTTAGTTTAACAAATGGAATCATAAATAATGCAATCTACATCAACTGCACTTATTTGCAATTAGAATTTTTTTCTATACTCTGTTTTATGAATATTTAATAAACTGCGTAACCTTGATGGAAGGAGTGCAATTTAGGAGGCCATAATGAAAATGTAGAAAGTCTTGCTTTGTGAGCTCAACTTCTGGTTTTAAATTAACATCCAGTAAATCTTTCTGCACAGTGCTCAGCTCATCAAGTCTAAGATTTTTCTTATCTAGAAATGTGTGTCATGATACATCTTCTACTTTAAAGGAACTAGGTGCTCTTTTTAAGCTGATTATGACCTAAAATTTTACATTACATATTTTAGGGTATATGTTGAAAAAAAAAAAAACAAATAAAAAAGTTAAACCTTAAACATATATTTAAGGATGTGTGAACTGAAAATAAACATTAAACATACCAAGAGCTATTAGAATGAAAACAATGATTCACTGACTGTTCAGTCTTTATTTCTGTAGGGACGGAAAAAAACAATTCAATAGTTTTGTTCGATTTTCTTGTTTGCCACAGTAACTTTATTTTAAAATACACTTGTAGCTTTCCCCCTGTCCTGCCTCGCTCCTTCTTCAGCCCAGGCATTGCTTCAGCCTCGGGCACCGGTAGGAGGAGGCTTCTTCAGGGCTTGCAAAGGGGTGAGTGTGCCCTGCACTCCCTGGGGGAATAGGCTGAGGGAAACGGAGGACAAGGAAATGCTGGCAGCTCTCCATGGGTACATATAATATAAGTTTATTTACTCCAGAGGCAACGGGCCTCATGGAGGGTCCAAGCTTATCAGGGATAACCAGGGAAGAGCCCTTCCCATTTCCAGCCTATGGTTCTTATAGGGGGCTCCAGCCAATGAGAAGGAAGGAGATGGGAAGGGGACAAACCATCTGGGGTGAGAGGTGGGGATATAACAGAACATACCAAGTAACAGAACAATAATATACAGAGAGAAATATATGCTAATTACACATTACTACATACACTGTCGGGGGAATGCTAACACAGTGCTATGGATTTGCCATAGTCACTTCTACCAGTCGTTTAAAATACAGCAAAGAGAAAATGCAAGAAGACTGTTGTCAAAAAAGAGAAGTACACATGAGGTGTACTTAGCAATAAGAAAATACTTCTGATTCAGTGAGTGATGCGATCCCTGGTTTGGTTCTTGGTCTTGCTAGCTCAGTCAGTCCAGGAAAGCATCAATGAAGGGTAAAAAGGTTGCATGGAGACCCTCATGGTGGACACATATGGTTTATTGATTCTTTTTTGCCGTGAGGCTCCAGAGGAGGTCAAACCCCACGGGGGTCCAGAACAGGATCTCACTCGACTTCCTGTCTGCTTGGGTTTTTAAGGGGGTTCAGGATTTTGGGAGGGGATTAGGGAGTGGCCAACGGGAAGGGGAGGTGGGAGTGGTTCAAGGAGGGATAGGAGTGGTTTGGGTCCACATGTGGGGAGAATGGGAGGAGTGAGGGTAGAGTTACACTGGGGAGGGGATACAGCTCTATACAGAACCACATATTAAAACATATAAACATAGAAACAGATAAACAGAACACTACAACAAGTGAGCATTATAGAGTCAAACAAAGACTTATAATTCTGAAACATATGTGAGATACAGCGGAACAGATGCTGAAAATTAGGTAACTCTCCAGAAGAAATTACATAGAGTATTGTGACACTTGGAAGTCTCTCTGCAAAGTACTATGGATCCGTATTCTGACAATTAAAAAAAGGTGCAATGTGAGTCCACAGAAGCTTTAACATCCCTCCCTCCACCTCACTTCAGAATTAGCTCAAGAAATTCTGTAAGAATTGCGCTGGACATGTAGGAAATCTGTTTAAAATACAGAGCTGTTTCAGAGCTCCCAGACACCTATAGGTGAGGTACCTGGAGGAACCTGGAAATGGGAACCTAATTAAAGCACCAAATAAGCCAAACCAATACTTCTCTTAGTAAGAGAATAATGCTGATTTTGTTCACATTACAGCCCTGGAAATGAATTCAGTTGCAGAATAAATTAGAGGTGATTCCTGGTGACCTCAGTGGCAGGGGCATACAGTCCATATGCAGGCAAAATGTGTTCCGTCTTCTGCCATCTATGTTATTGCCCTGAACACAAGTCTCTGTGTCCCTGCTCACCAACTGCCTAAGTATTAGCAATTGCCTTTCTGCACATTACCAGGACCATAAGGAAGAGCAACAACATCAGTCTGAAAGCAGGTGCTGATCAAAACAAAAACAGCTATGGGTGAGCATTTCTGACATACTCAAAGGAGAAATTAATCTGTCTAGCAAAAAAAGTTAATTTTCTGGCAGAAAATTTGTAGTTTGCTAAAGATATTGGAAACTACTGTAGGAAGAAAGCTAATAGGCAGCTGCAGCAACAGGTCCTTTTCAGCAGGACAGAGTGGGGAGCTGGGAGGGAACTCTGCTGTGCAGTGGGGCACTGTGGTGTCTGCCACACTCTTCATCTTCATGATCAGTCTGTAACACATGGCCCTGTGGGCAGCTCCAGTGCTACCTGGCAATGTTAGTGTTAAGTACAGCAGTGTTAACATCCCCTGTTTAGCCCAAAATTAGTGTCATATCTGTAAGCCTCTAATCACCACCATTCATAGCTAAGGGCCTAAATTCTGGTGTGGGCAACAAAAGAAGGCAAGAATTTGATTTGTTACAGCCTTTCTTTTATGTAACACACAACCACCAGTATGGCTGCAAGGACTAGGGTGTAATAGTTGCTTCAAACCTATCTGCTTCATTTGGAATTGAATTATGAAATTGCTTGTTTGGTATTTGATCATAAAATAGTTTTGAGCTTGTTGCCATTTCTTCTGCTATTCTGATCAATGTTGTCACAGGAAAATATTTATCTTAGCTATGAGAATGGAAATTATCTTGCAGAATATGAACATTACTGCTTAATACATGGGTTTAAATGTCTTCCTAAGCAAGCTATTACTTTGTTTGTCTTTCATTTGAGAGTCAAGATAAAACATAAACAAAAATAAGCTTGTTCCCCTGAAGCTGGAGTTGTTTTTAAGAATGTTCTGATAGCAAAGCTAGAAACAAGACTTCAATTATAACTGTCTTCAATTAGTGTTTGATCAAAAAGGGGACAAAAAGAGAAAAAAAGGAAAAAAGATTGACTTGGCTGAGTGTTATTATGTATTCTTCATTCAAATGGAAAATTTTCCATGAGGAAAGAAATGGTTATTCAAAGGACAAAAGTAAATAGTTGATCTCTCAAAGCAATCACACACAGAAGGTGCTTTAAAAGAAGAGCAAGTTATTAAAGCTCAAGTTGAAAAAGTTGAGAGCTGTGATTCAGAGGCCCTTGGTTACCTCTCACTTTGACTTAAAGTCCATGCACAGAGCTGCTGATTTACGCTGCTGCCACTGCAGAATGATGTGAATTATGAAGTCTCTGTTGCTGCATCTTAGAAACAAGGATTTTTACTGCTTTTGAAAGGTAAAACACTGTTAACAGGATAACAAAATCAGATCACTGGTGAAACCATAAGCAGATACTTCATCCATTTCAAATTTCCTGCAGCCAAATGAGATGGTGACCCCACATGTACAGAATTTGCATTTCCAATATAATTTAGTATTCTATGAAAAATCTGAAGGGGGTATTAACCCATTAATTTTATTTCAAGGAAAATAGCTTTCAAAAGAAACTGTCCTTAAAGGTCAGGTCTTTCTAACCAGGAAGCTGTATGAACAAGCCCCATTTTAATAATCTCAGTAAATCTATATATATCAGATGTATAAAAGCCAATAAAAGACTAGTAGACTAGTGCCTGAGATTTATTTTTCATAAAACAGCATTTCAGCTGACTGATTAAATCTTGGTGTTTTGGTTTTGTTTGTTTGGGGTTTTTTTTTGCAAAAACATAACTGAACAATTTATATGCTTATAAGCTACAAATTCTTATTAAAAATTCTCCCTCTTGTGGCTGAGTACAAAGTAGTTATTGAAGAATCAGGTAATGGTTTTTGGTTAGCTGCTTCTTTTATTGAAAAAATTCTAAAGGGAAAGAAAACAAATAAATACTTCTAAATTACTTCCTTAGAAGATCTAACCATATTTCAAATGACAAATGATTGTCATAATTCAAATAGCAGCAAAATCAGTACTGAAGAAATAACAAGCAGCTTCACAGAATCATGGAATATTCTGAGTTAGAAGGGACCCACAAGGATCATCAAGTCAAACTCTGAAGTGAATGACCAATATATGGATCAAACCCATGACCTTGGTGTTATTAACACTATGCTCTAACCAAATGAGCTAATCTCAGTTTTTCTTAGCTTTTGTTTCTGTTGCTATCTTGAAAAATTGACCTTAGTATCGAGGTATATGAATTTTGTGGCCATGAAGTCACAAAGAACTTAATGACTTTGATTTTCATAGTATCAGGATATTATTCTAGGTCTTCAAGCCTAGTCAGAATGGTCAGGTATAATGTCATAGAATCATTAAGGTTGGAAAAGACCCCTAAGACCAACAAGTCCAACCATTTACCTAATACTGCCAGATACACCACTAAACCATGTTCTTAAGCACACCATGACTGAAGCTTGCAGATCCAGCTCCGTCTGAGGCAGCTTGAATCAGCTCAGCATTTTCAATTTCAGGAGTTCAGAGTAAAAAAGATGGACTTTATGCCTTGATCTGGTTGCAGTGCACCCACAAATGGGCTGTTACCTGTACCTGATCTAGTCACTCCAGTTATGGAGCCTTTTAACCCATGCAGGAGGCAGCAGCATCCCCGGAACCTTGACCAAAACAGCTGGTTCAGCCCACACAGGCAGTGCCAGTCACCCAGGCAGAACACCGGTGAGCCTCCAGTGCCCAGCAAGCCTCCCTGGTTTTCTCACACCCTATGCCACCAAGCCAGCATGAGTAGCACTAGTTCATTGATCTTTCATAGAATCTGACTGTGTTCTCGCAGCTGTAATCTCCTGAGCAGCCTCCTGGAGTAACAGTGGATATACTTTTGACGTGCCAAGACTTTCTTGAGGAGGTGGCAAATGCCAATACCATTTTATCTAATATTCCCAGTGAATACAGTAGTGTGATTCCTACTGGTTTCAGTCAGTACATTTGCACCACTGGACAGGCATACTTTGTGACATGGCCATGGATTTTAGCTATACAGACCAAGAGACTTACTAGAAAACTCCATAGTTTTCTCCCAGCTCATAGTTTGTTCAAAACAAACTATGGCACACAGATGTATGGTCACTCTCAGGTCTCATCGTCACAGACAGTTGGAATGATGTCAGGTTGCAAAGTTGAATACCAGACCCAATGGCAAAGCTATGAGACATAGATGCCCAACTTAACTGACATGGCAGTGCTTACAGTAAAAGCTATAATATCTGGGCAAAGGCTTGCAACACAGAGGTGAATGTCACTCTTTGTTAATACAGTTTTCATGTATCATGGTCAACCACTGCTATTTTTGTCACTTCAGCACTAGGAGTCGAGAATGCTGGATAGGCCAAACGGACATTAATTAGGTAAGAAAGCCAGAAGTCTAATAGTTACTTAGAAATTGCAGTTTCTAAAGCAAGTGCACAGAACCTTAGGATGGCATAAAACTACCACAAGATTTACTTTGTAAGTAGTTCTTGTAGAGCACAAACAGACTGGAAACAGTAGTAAAAGCAATAGAGAGGACCAGCCAACAAAGTAACTCATGCTGACAGGGCTAATGCAATAACACTTTTCAAACTGTACAAACATTTGGAATAAAAATGGTCTATTCCTCTCCTTTAAGCACAGCATGTTTCGGTCTACAAACATCTTGAGCTTTGATTTAGCAAAGCATTCATCTATGTGCTTGCCTCCAAACACACAGTTATACTCTACTTGCTATGTCTTAAATTTACTATATTGCAGGTCTGGAAATGCATGGTATTTGACAATGAAGTAGAAAGCTTCCCTTCACTCTTGAGAAGTCTATTATCCATTCATCAGTCAAGGAAGTTTCACATTTTCTTTCTTTTTTTTTTTTTTTTTCTGTTCCCCCACTGATTGAGAAAGCTGTACTTTTAGGAGGAAATAAAACCAAGGTGGCAAGAATGAGCCACTCCAACAAAATAAAGCTAGTCATGTACCAAGCATGATGGGTTTGCAAAAACTATTTCAAATTGGTGAATATAGTACTCCTCTGCTTTGATCCGTGGACAAGAGGAGGTTTCAACTTGGTTCAGTCAAAACGAGCAAAGGTATCTATGCATAAACCTGGTGACTGAAGCAGAGCTGAAACCAGACCTGTGCCAAAAGGCAAAATGTATCCTGATCCTATAGTGCAAATACCAAAGAAAAATAGGAATAATTACCACCACAACCTGAACAAGCCCTGGAAACTGGGTCTGAGAAAAGAAGGGGGGATTTGGGGATTAGCCTTGACTAAAAATGTCCCGAAGTAGTGTACTCACTTTCCTAAAATGCTGTCCTTTGTTTCATTCACAGTGCATTCAGAAGAAAGGGACTATGCATTTCTTTTCCAATTAACTTCAAAGAATCATTGTGAAAAATTGACAAAACCCTTAAGTTCCTGCATTTTTGGTTAAGTGCTCAGATCAAAAGCAATCATTTTAAAGACCTCTGACTATGTTCTTATTCCTTATCTTTGTCTCTTTCTGAACTGACTGCGCAATACCTCCCCATTTAGGTTTCTAATCAATAGGTTTATATATAAATACTTTTGCCCTCCCTAGTCTCATTGAATTTTAATGTTTTAAAACTGTGAAATTGATCGTGGTGGAATCTCTCATCATAAAATACTCATTACTTTAAATGCCTGTGTTTCATTTAGCATTTTAGAGCAAGTTCCATCTGCTGATTTTTCACTGGTATTTTTTCATTAGTTCCACCACCTTCTCTGCAGCCTACTGTACAACCTTCTAGTGTACTTGAAGAACAAGAATGCTCTAGGTCCTGATTTCACTCCCTTTATTGAAGGTAGTGTCATTAGCTGTCCAGATTCTCCTTCACTAAGCCTTTTTACCACAGAATATGAAGTAATTCACTAGTAAAAATTAATATTATTATTACATTCTATGCCATCCAATTACTCTGCCTCATAAATCTTGTCTTCTTTTGAACACCCATAAATCTCTTACTAAACCTCATTGACAATAATGACAGGTCAGAATTCCATACAATTTATTTGCCTCCTAAGATTTGCACTTGCCAAAACTTCTTGAATCAAATATGGTACCTAACACATTTCAGGTTCCCAACTTATGCAAGATTTAAACATAGAAGTTGCTCTAGTACAAGCTGTCATGTCTATTGAGACTCACAATACCTGAAAACTGTTAATCAGAGTTCTGAGATGTGGCAGAGGTCACTAAGCAAGACATATTCAGCATGAGAAAGTAAAGCCAACAATGGGTTTAATACTGTCTAGGTCACCAAAGCAGATTAAATTTGGAGACTGCAGTTCCACATGATTTGTTTCTTTCCCAGCAGCACTTCTCATTTTGAAGCACTAATCAAATGGGGAAACCTTTCAAGTATTTTTGCACTAAAAGGAGGAATGTTCTGTGTACCATAAACAGGATGCCTATCCCCAAGTTTATCTTCCAGCTTCTTCTTTTGTTATTTTTAGAGACAACATCATAATTGTAGGCATGCTTTTTAGTTTTTAAAGGTTTTGACTTGAGTATGAGATGAATAGTTTGGAAACTTTTAATCAGTGAAAAGAGAGTTGGGGAAATTAAGTCATGTTCATTTTTTTTTTTTTCGAAAGCATAGAACAGTATGAACTTGACCTTACAGTAGAACTTGACCTTAGTCTTAAAAATAAATCTGTGTCAAATGTCAGTGTGAAGACTGAGTATCATCTAAACTGACCTTAACATGGTGACCTGGCATTATCCCACAGGCAACAATTGTGTCTTACAGACCAGACTGACAAACTTACTTGTTTTCCACTTTCAACAGAAAGTCGGCCATTTATTTCACTGAAAATTCTTTGTGATTTAAACTTTCCAACTAACCATGTGTTTTATCATGTTGAATCTGCTTAGACTATCCTAAGTGTTATTGCCGGCACAATGGACATGATTATAAGTCCTATGTATTGATGCCTAAAATGAGAGAAAAACTTTCCCAACAAGGATGAAGAGCTGGTCTTTATGGAAGTTTCCACATCCACAATGTATATAGATGTATGCACCAGCATAGCACCAGTATCCCTTTTTCAATATTAATCAATTTTCATATCCAATGGATACATCCAATCCCAAAAAAAATCATTCATCCCCCATCCCGCCCCCCCCAAATCTGCCCCTGGAGCAACGCCAGGGGTTCGAGGTCTTCTATCTTGCTTTGTCTATCCCGGATCTTGTTATTTCCCTCCAGTTTCATGTTCCAAACAAGATGTCCTTGCTAGAACTTATTTTTCCCAAAAAGAATGTTAAACATTTCACAGACCATGAGAAAGTGGTTTTCTACCATCTTAAGTGTAAGAAACCATGCAGCTATGCTAAAATCCAGAAATATAAAGAATATAAGAAATCTTAAAGCATCGGTATCCTGAAGTTATTTTTAAATTTTTTTCAGTAAGACAGGTCAATTATTTCTGGAACATCAGGGACTGCACTGTCTTCTTTGCCATTCTCACAGGCTTTCTGCAGTGCTGGAACCAAAGCAGATGTTTGAATGATGGCCCACTTACATTTTTGACAGATGCAGTTCTTTGATACATTAACAAATATTTTGGGTTTGGTATTCTATTTAAGGCAGTTACTATTACATTGTCATAACTTATCATTGATTGGCACACAGAGTTATCTACAGTCTGAAAATATGTCCTGGATTTGGAATTAAAGCTAAAAGCTACAGGATAACCACTGACCTCTTGACCCTGTATTTAGCCTAAGACTTCAAGATATTTCCACCATTAAATTGCCAGTTTATCTCCAGTGTTTCAGTGAGATGGATAGTGTTGGAATGGGATTTCTTCTGCCTTAACTTAGCTGCTTGAATTTAGACATCTAGTGAAATCTGTTTCTGTTACTATTCTACAAAGAAAGATTTTTAAGTAGTATCTTCTCAATTCATTTTCTCCTCTTAGAAACAAAAATCTGGTCATTTGACTTCAATATATTTCAGCCTGACCTCTCCAAAACAAATGGGATTAGTGTTCACATATGTACACACCAGATGCCTTTGAATGTACTGCACAAACATATCAGACTGACTTAGCCCACTTGGATACTTGTGAAAAGTAACTGAAGGTATTAAAAGACACATTTGTCATCCACTATCCTGCTGTATAAAAAGACTTTGTTCTTTCATATCAAGCAGATTCAACAGGATAGCATGATAAAAAAATTAGACATCACTTGCAAGGCTGCAGTGCACAGCAGGAAAATGTCTCCGTAATTGCAGTGCTGAATCAGGGGCTCAGCAAATTTAGATACAAGAAAAGATGCAGACGAATGTGAATTCATACAAACTGGGTGCAACATAATTTTATTGAGTGGGTGTCTTTATAGAGACCTTTAGAGAGGCCTGTGCACAGGCCTCTTGCACAGGAACACTAAATATCCATCAGTAATTCCATTCCTAAATTGATATTTGTTCTAAAATCCCTGACCATATTCTTTCTTCCCCTCATCATCACAACATATGGACTATTAGTTGTGGTGGTGAGACTGCCTTACTTCTGGTTCAAGTGCATGAATCAGGGTCTACGAAAAAACAGCAGCTGTCTTAAAAGTGAAGTCCTATTTAGTACTTAACTTAACTTAAGACTTTATGAAAGACTGTTTGTTGGAGAGCTAACAGGTATTTGAAACATGCACTAAAATATATCCTCAAACCTCCTCTTCTCTGCATTTTCAGCCAAAAGTTTTGGAAAGCTGTTTCAGTCCTACTGTGGAACTGGAATGTTTTTATGAGAGCGAGTCACTACAGGACAGTCCTGCTCCACGTAGTTGTGCTTCGATAAGTGCAAGCTTCTGCCATGTGCCAAGTAGCACATGGACAAACACTTCCAGAACCCCCAGTATACAAGCTGTGCCTGCCACCAGCCTCCCAATCCTGTCTCTCTTGCTGGAGTCCCCAACGTGTTTGACACAGCTCACCTGCTGTCCATCATCTTCATCTTCAACCCTGGACTCTAGGAATGAAACTTCCCGTGGTTCCTGTGGCACCCTGCCTTCACTGCAACAGAAGTAAATGTTGGTGGCCCGTTGCAATGAGGATATGTGTCTGCAAGGGTCCCCATCAGCTTTTCTGCCTCTCCTTTTCTTCCTCTTCCTTCGTTCTCTCCTTACTTTCCTTTGGAAAAACTGAGATACCAGAAGTTCTGTTTAAACAAAATAATCTTGTTCTACAGTAAACAAATCAATCAACCAGTAACTGCCACCAAGCACATCAGTGTGGCATATACAGCTTTCATTAATAGTAGGCACAAACATAATTATTTGAGAATGATTTTACATCAGGCCTGGAAAAATGCTAAGAAATCAGCTACAGAGAAAAATGGAGAGAAGGAAAACCTGTTGTCTCTGAATCACTAATAAAGTATCCCAAATTAGAGGATTCACTGCAATGTAAATGAAGGTCCCAAGGGTCAAACAAGAGGGTGTCTTCCCAAGCATCTTTCTGGGAAGGATCTTTAATAGTTGCACACATACCCAAAGCTGGGTGACTGCTGCTTCTGTGGCCTGAGAGGAATGTTTATGGAAACTAAAAGAGGCCAAAGTGTGAGAAATAAGGGATGTTCAGAGTGAGTCTGTTAAGCATCAAAATGTTTCCCTGTAGTTCTGCAGAAATGGACCAAAATGGCACTGACTGGCTTTAATGTAACACCTAGGCAGGGTGCTAAAGGAGCACACATCTCAGTGATTTCAGATACTTCTGTCAGGGGGGAGAAAATTAAGAATACAAATCCTGTTCTCTGTTACTCACTAACCAATGACAGTTATTTCAGTTAAAGTCTCTGCCCTTTTCTGTCCCTGGGAATTAGATTGTATCAGCAAAGAAAATAATGAAAAGGAAAAGAAAATATATTGTCATAAATTATATATTGCTTTTTTCTATACAGAAGTATCTGTCATTTTAAGTGCTTCTGTAAGGAGCAGAAGACTAACAATAAAGGTCTCAGGTTTGCAAAATCTTAGAAAAGCAGTGAATACTTTCAGTTTTTCAAAATAACTTGGACTGTCCTCTCGGACTGGAGATTGGCTGATAATGTACAGGGAATGGAGAAGAATCACCTTGTAGTAACCAAAGCAACACTAGAGAGCCAAAGTTTAGAGTAGGGTTACTAGACATCTTATCTCATGACACACAGAGAAAGGAGCCAAAACAAATTGAAACTAGGGGACTTGCATGGGCTGGGAGATCTGACTTCTGAGAAGGAAGGGGATACTTTTATTAAATGCAGCTCAGAGCTGTAGATCTATATAGGTGTTATAGTTGAAACTATCATAGAACTATCTACCCAAAACATATTTATGTAAGACAGTCATTCTCTGGGTGGGGATTTACATGTGTCAAGAGAAGTTCAGCTTCCCAGCACAGTTTCTAGTCTACAGATGCATCTGACCCAAGACAAGGGTCTAAACATAGCTGAACAGTGTCACTTCAGACACTGCAAGAGTATCCAGGGCAGACTATCTCCTGTAAGTCTCATGCATTTCTGCCAGCCCTTCCATTTTGGAAGCCTGAAGACATCTCAAATGGTGTCTAGTGCCTAGATTTATGTTTCTTTCCTATTTCAAACCAGCAGGACAGACTTCCAAACTCCACTGACACTATTGGCTGGGTGTCCACTCAACAGTGGTTCGTGTACAAGCACTTATGTAATAAATACCTGAAGTCAGATACATTATTCTGAAGCTAAATCCCACGCCAATTTTAGATCAGCTCAAAACCCATAGTTCAGAACAGGAAATGCACCTCAGATATGTCAAGGTCAAGAGTAGCTGCGGCTATTGAGTCTTGCTACAGTGCCCTTGTCATTTTGATTGACTTGATTTGCTTCCATGGCCTGTCAGGAGCAGAGCTGAGCTTTTGGGCCCACACTTGAACATAAACACCAGAAAGGAGAGTGTTATTTTTGCTGCTTTTGTAGGTTTCATAAGTACCTGAGAATCCCAGAATCCTTTTTAACCACATTGCCTTCAGAGGCAGCCTGGAAGAGAGCTTTTTTTATTCCATTTTGGAGAAAAGTGGGCTGCTGAGAGGTCATATTTTTAAAGTAATACGATCACTATAGACAAATATAGCCCAAGTTAAAATTTTAAAGTACCTCAGACTCTAATTTCAGATGAAAAATCACTCTTTGTGTCTGAAAATCCCACTAGGGTCCTGTTTGCTCATTCATTGCCTAACTTTCTTGTAAATTCTGTTATGGCTTGTTCAAGGTGACATACAATTTTTGAATGCTACTTCTCATCTTGTTCTCTCCTCAGCTCACTTCAGTTTTGGTCACTAATCTTTTTCCTCCCTGATCCTGACCCCAAACTCATTCCTAAGGTCTGCCCAGCATGAATGTGTCACAGTGGGATGGAGTCCAGCTGGTCAGTTAATTTGCTGTTTTCTTCTGCATACAGCAACTCCCAACGGGCTCTTCCTCATAGCTCTGCATTCACCTTGCATTTTTGCTATTAAAAATCTTCCCACAGTCTTAGTATTGTACTATGTGTTATTTATATTTGAATTGGCCACTTAAACACATGCAATGAAACAGGTACCACAACCTTTCTAGGTAGCTGCTGTACCAGAGTTTCACCAGAAGGCTAAGGAAAAAAAATAAAACATTTATTAATATGCAGCATAAATATTTGCTGCAATTCCTGTTTTAGTCTAGCAGTAGGAGACATGGAAATTAATCTATCATCGTTTCCCTTGTTACCACTTTTTCCAGATATGGAAACTGTGAAGAACATTTTTTCTCTTAAGAAAATAAATTAATTTTCTCGTAGTTTATATTTGTTAAATGGTCAGTAAGACTTCTATGTCTTCTAAAGTCTTTGATTTGTCAATACATTTTTAAGTGGATTTCTCTATGTCAAGAAAAGTTGCTGTTATTTGACACTTCCTCTATTTAAAATGGGGGATGAATGAACATATAATAGAAGATGGCACTTACGGAATAAACCATAAGAAATGGTTTATTCCACTAATTAGATACCAGTTTCCTCCAGGTTATCTCAGGAGATGCTGGCCTGCTGCCTGTAACCTACCTCTCAAACACCTTGTATGCTTTCGACAATACATACAGAATGATGAAGCTTTCAAAAAAGATCTCTTCTGAATGTCAGAAGTGACTAATTTCCTCAGCATCTTGTATAATTTTCCAAAGCTATAAAGAATATACAGGAGAATTAGCTCACAGCTGTGCTGTGATTTCCCTAGCCAGTAAATTCAAGCTCCATCTATGAATTTAAAAACGTTTTATAATAGGAAGTGAACTTCATAATTCATCATCCTTCTCTATATGAGTTTAAATTCAGCTCCTGATCTTGTGTGAGATAGATAAGCAACAGTGAAATTAAAATAGGATTTCATATTATTTGCATGAATTTTATCCTTAGAATTATCCAACAAACAAACAAAAGAGCTTATGGGTTACAAATAGTTCAGAAATCACAATGCAATCCTCATATTCAAAAGAAAAGTGATATACCATATAAACGACAAATGTGTGTTGAGAAACTAGGGGCAGTGCAGCCACACCAACAAGAAACTTGCTGAAGAAAACAAGTATTATCAAAAACTTGCTGGCTTGAAGAACTTGGAAGAGGTAATAGAGATATGATTCAGATAGTCCTTGCCACTGTAACAGTAACATTGACTTGGAGAAGACCATGTTGCTCCTGTGATGTGAATGATTATTCATTTCATATTGAGTTGCAAATGTGTTTTTATTGTGGAAAAATAAAAAGCAAGAGTCCAAAAGATAAAACATGATTTTTTTTTAATGGAAAAAACTTTCAGAACAAAATATTTGATCAAAACGGAAAATTAAAAAGAACTTCTGCCTTTTGAAAAAAAAAAGAAAAAGAAAAATACATTCTTTCCTGAGCAGCTGTGATCAATTCAGATATACAGATATTGGTGAATAAAGCAATAGATGCCATTACTTTACGTAATTAATTCCTTTCAGGAATGAAAAAAAAGAATGTGTTAAGCCTTTTAAACTGATATTGAAAAAATATATGATTTTATAGCATTTAATATGAAATATATCTGTTCTCTGTGTCATAAGTAGATTTTCATAGGACTTCTGCCTTAAAAATGTACATTTTGCCCAGTTTCCTTTAGGTTTAATGAAAGATTTGGCAGCAATTTTATTGAAGAAAACTAAAAGAAATAGTTAATCTTCAGTACCTCGTTGGATCTTCTCAATGTATCTGCTACTGGGAATATGCAATGCTTCTAGAACAAAATAAATCATATTGCCAAATTCCAAGAAAGTGCAACTGCACTTTTCTTTTCCAGCATAAACTTCTTGTATGCCCTGAACATTGACATCAAAAGACATTTCAGAGTTTTAGGGTACTTCAAGGGGAAGACAGATAGAAATTAGGAATACCCAGTTTCCTCTGGAAATAAACTTTATGCTAACCCATCTGTCTATCAACCCTCCATTTTACCTTCCCAAAACGAATTCTGACCTAGTTGCTGTAGATCTCATATGCCTTCTACAAGGCTTATCAACAATTGAGTGCTGCAGGGTGGAATAGCAAGACCCATTAAATCCTGAGATCATGTTGCTGCCATGTAGTAGGCACATAAACAATAGATATAGTCCTAATTTCACTTTTATATATAGTCCTAAAAAGCTATTAAATTTTGCAAGTACAAAGTTCATGGTATTGCTGCTAATATACAGCTGAGTAGATCCAAATAGGCAGTCTTGTCAGTATCTGGAATCTACAGAATATAGCCAAAAAAAGTTGAGCCTGAAAAATGCTCTTCAGTTAATGTAAATTATATAGCTTCAATATCTCTAAACAACTTAAAAACTTACATCGAATCACACATGTCAACCAGATGTTCCATAAGGCTTACCCATAATCTGTATACATCGTCTAAGGAGTAAAAGGTGGTGGTTGACATGCAGAGAAATTCACTAAGCAGTTAATAACTTCTGTTGCTTGACAGATGCTTTCTTCTTACACAAAATATCCAAATAAATAGTAATATAAGAGTTTTATTTTCTCCAGGATTATGGATATATATAACTTTTGCTGTTCAGAACATCTGACAGTTCTGCAGTATGCCAGCAAAGCCCAGCTCTTTCAGCTGATTCAGTGAGCATTAATATTCATTAAAAGAAATAATGAAGTAATATTGCCCTAATTTAGAGGTCTGACAGAAGGCTAGTGCCAATAGTCAAAGGAAGGCCAGAATGCTCCTAACTCCAGCATGCATGAGCACTAGCCCACAGCTCATTAGGTCTGCTGTTAATGCAGTCTGCTACCCAAGTCAGAGCAACAAAGTAAGAGTGAGATCCACTTCAGTCTTTTCACTATAACATAAAGTAGTGGCTTGCCATGGACTGTATAAGCTGCTTCATTCACAAACGGGGGCCAAAGTTTTAAAATCTCTATGTTTGAATGTATATTTGAAATATAAGTAAATAATCTAGTACTCTGTGGTTGGTTTGCATCAAGCAGCTCCAAGTCAAGGGACTTCTAAAGCTTTGTTGGTATATTTTGTCATCTGAAACTAGAAATGACCATTCAGAATACTTCAAGCATTAAGTACAATGGTATTAAAAATGATTTCACACAACTGAAATTAGCAAATTACATGAAAAGGCCCAAGCAGATCTTTTGTATTATAAGTCAAAATTGAAAGGCAGTTAGGATGATCAATGCTGATTTTGTGCAAGAATTTGTTACTTACTGTGGGCAATCAGAGACTCAAAGGGGGAAAAAAATCCAGTTTATAATCATTTTATCAAGCAACCAATGCCAAGCGCAAAAGTTTCTGTTTTAAGAGGGAAGATGGCTTGCACTTCAGCTATGTGCACGATACACATCATTTGTTTCATAGATGACCTGTTTCTCCTTCTCTTGAAGGTTTTTCATCCTGCTTGGGAAGAAGCTCCCAAGAGGCCCCCACTGAGTGGTCCTGCCTTGTCTCCCTGCCTGGGGTTGCCAGGTGCAGTGGTCAGTGCATGTGACACGAGTAGCTGAGACAGCTGAGGAGCAGGGGCTGCAGACAGAGCCCTCACTATCCCTTATTGTAAGAAACCCAGAGAAGCAAAAGGATGAGATGATTATCATAGAATCATTAAGGTTGAAGAAGACCTCTAAGATAATTGAGTCCAACCATTAACCCAGAACTTCAGGTCCACTGAACCACATTCCTAAGCACTACATCAAGACACTTTTCTGAACACTTCCAGGGATGATGATGCCACCCCTTCCCTGTTCAGCCTATTCAAAAGCTTGAGCATCCTTTCAGTGAAGAATTTTTTTCTAATATCTAATCTAAACCTCCCCTGGTGCAACTTGAGGCCATTTCCTCTTGGTTTTGTTACCTGCAAGAAACAACCAAGCCCCACCTGGCTACAACCTCCTTTCAGGTTTCAGACTGATAGCAATATGGTCCCCCTTGAGCCTCCTTTTCTCCAGACTAAACACCCTCAACTCCCTCAGACTTGTGCTCCAGATCCTTCATTACCTTTGCTGCCCTTCTTTGCTTCCTGCTTGATTTTGACACATCACTATAGCTATGTTTAAAAGAATAAATTACACAGTGCAAGAGAATGTTCCCAAGCAGAGGAACTTGACTCAACATGGCTAAGCTGCTAGAATGACCCACACTGGCACTTAAGTCTCCCAGACAGTCCTCAAACATACTTTGTAAATCAGCACAGGCTGCTGACCACTCCAACAGTTACTTTTGCTGTAAGCACACTGTCCTGGAAGGTTAAAATGCTGAACAGCAACAATGCAGGCAGTATCCTGACTGTTGGCCTCCGTGGCAGAAAACAGCCTGTCCTACATGTAACCCCAAGTGTAGATGTCAGTATAGATGTCAGGAGGGCAAGTGAGGGTCCTCGACTCTCAGCAAGCAAGGTTCAGCCATGAGCTGGGCACTTGTCTTGGGGTGACTTTATGATGTGTCCCATATCACCATATTGCCAATTCTACATCAGGAAAATGAATCTTGGGCCTTTCTCTGTTTTTAAACTGGACCCAAGAGCTTACACAGCAGCTTGAGGAGGAAATTTCCAGCAAGACCCCTGGAATACCCAGGTCCAGCTGCAGAGCATTTGGGCTCATTAACACTCCTTCCCACAGCTGCAGGATATAAAGCTTGAAAAGGGCTCCTCTGGAGGTGCTGGAGAGAGGATGAAGAGTAGAGCTTCTGTGTTTTCCTGAAACTCTGGTTTCTCTTCTTTGTTTGTGGACTTGTTTGGGACATTAGAACATTGGAACCTCACTGGGAGACCCTTTCATTGGCCTGATCTGGGGCTCCCACCCACATTTTCTCCTCTGTGGCAAAGGAAGAAGGAGGTTGCATCAGCAGAAGGACTCTGAATCTTCCAGGTTCTCTCTTCCCACCATGGGGAGGTGGGGGGAGAGCTGTGGCATCCTTTTTACTAGAGAATATTTATTTCTCTGAATGTATTTGTCCCAAACCAGGACAGCACTGAAGGTATTTATTACACTCCAGGAAGAGTTGGCCTGGAATATTGCCAAATTAGCAAGGATTCTTGGATGCCAAGCTAGAAACCATTTGTCTGTCAGGGTGTCTTGAATTTCTGGAAAAAAGAGTTTAAGATTAGCTGGGCTACCAGTGACAGCAAAGCTCTCTGCCTCAAAGATGAAGCCACAGGTTTCCGTCCCAGCTCTCAAGCATGTTTGTGTATTTTATTCACTGGTTGTTAATATTTAATACATAAACTGCTTAGGACAAGAACAGGAATCCACAACTCGCCCTTCTTAGTAAAATTTCCTCCTAACATTACTAAAGACTTTTGCTTATTCTTTTGTTGTCTAGTCCAGTGGCTCTTCAGTTCTTTGCGGCACAACAAAAAGGGAAGTGTCTAGTTTGAATAGTTTTCTGATGAATGGTTTTGAAGTTCTTCAGCATAAAGAGCTTGGGTAGGGGTGTTACCTGTTACCGGGGTGAGTTACATGTGATCCAGGCAGACCACAAATTAAGTGATTTACCCTTCTCTTTCATGTTAATTAGTAAGGTATCATAAAACTGGGTGATGCTTTTGTGCTCATTCCCACAGATCCATTTTGAATACCTTTGACTGAGGTTTTTCAAGAAACTAGGTAGCAAAGCAAATCAAAAGATCTCAATTTGAACTCAGGTAAGACACAGAGCTGCAGGAAGGAGCATTTGGAGGGACAAACTTAGGTACTTCTGCAATTTCATTGGTGATAACAAGGTATTTGCAGACCTGAGGATTTAAGACTTTTCCTCCCCAGGTGATATCTGAAGTTCTAACTACATTCATTTTAAAAATTCAGTTGAGAAGTCTTCAGTGATCCCATGCTACTCTAACTCAGTTTTTCTTCTTGCATAAAGCTAGCACCATTTCCTTGCTTCTAAGAACATCTACTGAAAAGTTGGAAGTTTTTATGTTGCTAAAGGTATCCTCGGATGCAGTTTTATTCAAGGCTGCTGAAGTTTGACTCCTGCTGCTGCTAAGTTAGATCCTTATCAGCACAGACATTCTGTGGGAAACTAGGAGTAAAGTTATCTCTCTCAACAAGAAAGGAAGGATAGAAAATAAAGCAAACAACAAGGAATGCGAAGACCAAAGTTAGGGAAAAAGTTGGACGTCTTTGTCTGTCAGAGCCCTCTAAGCTCACGTCCACGGCAAAAATTCATTACTGTAATGCTTTATTTGAATAGATGGTAAAAAATAATTTCCTGCAAAACTTAACTTTTCATGGTGCTGCTTCAAAGCAGGGTCCTTAATTTCAATTGGAAGTATAAATACTTATTCCTGTGATTGCATTGAAATGACAAATCGAAAGAAACATGAGACTGAAAAATCACCAAGTGTACATTGGGAATGTTTAGGTGAAACTGGGAAAACCAGGTTGCATCGCTCCACAAGACATCACCTGATCAGCATCTTAGTCCTTACTGCTGTGAAGATGCTGAATGGGTCTGAAAGCAAATTTCTCCAATTCATTCTGATTGGCTGATGAAAGAAGGATTGCCTGCATAGAAAGTATATTTTACTGGTTCTCATTTAAAGACTTGAAATTAAAAATAGTTCTTTGGACGTACATTTAAAAAAAAACAAACTTGAGAATTGTTTCCCATGTGAAAAGCAGTCTGAAAGAATCATGCTTTGAAGAAAAAAAACATCATAAACTAAACTTTGGACCCATCATTCCAGTCTTGTTTTAATCTGATATTTTTCAAAATTAAGATGTGTGCTTCTATTAGATATATTACTTCTAGGATTCTTTCCCCTTTTTAAGGAAAGAAAGCTGGAAGACAGTCCATCTGATTTAAGCTATTTTACTGGGAATTTCTGCCATATTTTGAGCATGTTCCAAGTGGCAGTTGAGGTATAAATAGCAGAATAAACAAACAGCTGCGCAAGTAGAGTTGAAAAGTCAACAAGATTATCGGTGGTTTCTGCAGTACTTCCAGCTTGCTTTCATACCAAATGTATATCATGTGACAAATTCTTTATTGCCAGCAGCTAGCTTTAGCATTTCATCGTTCCCTACTTGCTCATTCTGAAGCATTTTTTCAGTATTCTCATTCCGAAAATGGAGAAAATTACATTAAAACCACCAACAATTAAAACCCCATGGTTTTTGGTCAAAAGCATTTCACTGTGTTTTTGTGGTGTCTTTATAAATATAAGGCCAACTATATGTTTAGGAGTTAAATTACAGAGTAAAGTAAAATGTTCTTTTCCTTTTAAACTTACTTTTATTCAAGGTTCTGAAATGGGAAGATGTCTTTTATCCAATATTTGTGTGCAAATGCTGTTTATGATAAAACAATGAGCAGGCATAAGACTCTCTGTATATCGTATGTGCTACCAATACTACTCATTTGGCATTTCTTCCTGACTATAAGCGCAAAGAGACAATCCTGCATAATGAAAAGAGAGAGAATAATGAGAGTGCCGTAGAATGCCAATATTTTAATGCTCTCTATAAATGCAAGTAAGTTAAAATGTATTTACCAATTGCTGAATAAATACCTGCCTTCACTGAGTTTCAATCTGAGGTTATGTTCCCTAGTTCACAGGCTAATGTTTTTTATTAAACTGAGTCAAAGCATTTTTTTTTCAATGGGCTATAGTGTATGTGACCAAAATGTTTACATCTGTTAATATGTTCCAGAGCTCTGGTACAGAAGATGATTTATGATTCCTGCCAACAAGAATCAAAGTGTCTGCTGAAAGTACTGTGAAGAATCACATTCACTTTAATGCCTTGAAATTAAGCAGAAGATTGAGCTTCTTTCATTTATTTTATTGTCAGTTTCAGTAGTTTAGTGGCAGCATTTGAATGCATTGCATTGGTGTTCAGTCATTATTGTGCAAAGGAGGTTAAAGTGTATTTTACAGACTTGCAGCCCAAAAGTAATTTTTAATCTACTTTTAAATTTTTCTTCCTATTTTAACATTATTTATGTGGTTTGACTTATTTATTTCAGTAGGAATGACTGATTGTTCTTTAAATGTGCCAGTTGTTTTTAGAATCCTTGCAGTTCGTTTTCTGACTTAGATATAGGTCTGCTCTGTTTCAGGTTCTCATGTCAACATTGAAGTGGTTCTTTTTTAAAACACTGATTTTTCATTGTTGCTTTCTTGAGTGATGGTGGCATTTGTGAATCCGGTAAGTATGATTGCAGTCTGAAATTGGAGACAGTTAATCTAGGAACACTTATTCTGCTTCCATTTAACCACAGTCTCCTGGGATGAGCTGAGTGGAAAATATGGGATGCCCAAAACATTTACTATATTGGACAAGAAATTGGAGACCTTTGAGCTCTTTCCAAGTACTTGTGATGTTTGACCTATCCATTAGTCATATTTGGTTTATGATCTCTGGAGTATCTTTCATAGGAGGTGAGCTAATAGCCACAAAAGATGGATAGTCAGTTAAAACACTTAAAGGAATACAGCCTATCAAAACAAGATGGAGTTTCTCAATATTAATAGTTTAAGTAATACACTAATATGCCAATTGCCAATCTCAACATATTAAAGAGGGGGAACAGGTATCATCATTCCTGTCTGACAGATAATGAGATTCAACTTCTCAAGGTCACCCACGCAATATGTGGCAGAGTTAAGAATAAAACGAAGGTCTAAGAAAACATTGCATGTGATCAGCAAACAACAGCCTTTGTATCAAAGTGCTTACTATCTAAAGAGTTGAGGCATGGGGAAAGGAGAGAAGCAGAGCAGTGCAGCGAAGGGACAGAGGAGAAGCAGACATGAAATGACTCCCCCAAGGAAACTCTGTGACCAAGCCAGACTTGGGTGAGTTCACACCCTCACCATCGGTGCCACGTTCACCCCACCTGTGGGACTTCCACGGTACAGTGCGGAGGGCTGTGTTTTCCTGAGTGTTAATGTTTATGGCAATGAATATCCAGGTGACTTGATATCCAGATATTTTACAGGACTCTCAGACAGTGGTAGGCAAGAGCTGGAAGAGGTCAACATTACTTTATTCAAGGTCCTGTAGACATAACTACTTATCCCAGTCTCCCTATGCTAATTGCTATCCCCATTTCATTGTCAAGAATTTTCCTCTCTCCTTAGACAACACTGCCAGTTAAATTCTCAGCTCAGTGCCTTTCAGGTTTCTCCTCTCCCTTTTATTATGTAGAAATACAGTTGCAAAACTCCTTTCAAAGCTCTTCTTTGCCAGAACACTTTAGAGTGGTTAAAAACTGCTTATTATTCTTAAATCTTGCTGCACAAGTAAGCGATTGTATAAACACTTGTCTTCCGTCTGTATTTAGCTGTGGTCTCCAGATTTATAAACACTTGATACAGGGCAATCCAGGTTAAGCAGAAGGGTATCCATGCACTGTTGAAATACAAACATGCCTTTGTTTGTGTTTCTCTCTCTTTAAATCTGTTTAACCTAGAATATGATCTTTGGATGCAGTCAGTCAGATATGAGAAGAGATTTACGTCAAAAACACTAACTCAAAATTGTTTACTGGGTGGGATACATCACTGAGAACTAATCAGAACTTCTAGAATACCTAGTTTTCTTGCATAACAAAAACTTTGCAGAAAAAATCTGTATGGGCTGTGCTCAGATTTGTTAGGAAAGTATTCTTTTCTATGTAGGAGTGGTAAAACTAACAGGAAATGTGGAATATTGCTGGTACATGACTCCTAGTACTGAAATAGCAATTGCTAGAATTAAGAAGAAATGCAGTTTGCTTAAATATTTTTAAATTATTTCTAATATTTTTATGCCTTTATATATCAATGTGCACTCTGTTTTATTCCACTTACAGCAACTAAGATAACATATCTTCAAGATGATGATTCTTATCATAATGGCTTATGTTTCAGGACTCTTACTTTGTAGCCAGGAATTATGTTAAAACTTGTAAATACAGATTTTTTTTTTTCTTCAGTTTATAATTTTGGCCCTAAATACTGAAAAGAAACACACACTTTGACCACTTAGTATAAAAATAAGATTACAAAACCAAAATTATGTTGGACCTCTTTCTCTAAATATATGATTGCTGTTATCAGGCAGAAAAAATTTTGAGCAGTGTGGATACCTCCTGACTCTGTGATAGCTTAAGTCCATTTATAGAAGTTTCCCTTAGTTTACGACAGATACAACAGCATGGAGAATCTGACACCTAGTGTAGACTTTTAATGCTCATGTAGAAGTAGATAAAAAAACTTGAGATTGTCTGATTTTCCATAATTTAAAATATTTATTACTGCAATTTTTTATTTTGTCTATTCCACTTGAATGTCTGAAGCTCACATATCTGTATGGAAGACAAACTTAATGACGTACCTCATTAAAAACATAAAGCTAAATATTTTGTTCAAAACGGTAGCATGTCATGTGTGAGGAAGGGAGCTTAACATTCCTGCTTCTCAACTTTGTGTCATAACATTCACAGTAATGAGCCACTTTGCATAGGGCTTTGATTATATGGGATGAGATGGGGATGTAATGGCTGACGTGAATATCACTACATTGAGCTCTTCAGCTATTATCTCTTCCCATCAAATGCAAATCTCTATCTAGACTGTGATTTTCTGTCTCTCTTTTTCTATGTATTGCAGTAAATCGTCTGAGTCAGTTAAAGGAACCAGAATTTCAGATTTTATTTCCTTTCACTAATCTTGTGACATAAATTCAGCTCAGCTTAAATCAAGCACTCAAGCTGAGCTGCTTGTTTTGCATGCTGATCTGCCATTTGTCAGCAACAAGCTGAATGGAAATTAAAACCAGTATCTCAATATTTGAAAAACTGTTATTGTAAATAATTGCAGGAGTGCCATAAAGCCTCTTTCAGGATGGTTATATGTTGAAGGTATGCATGCTGTGCTTCTAAAGTGCTTATGCTTCTGCTTGTAGACAAATGAAAGACAGAACACATCAATGCAACAAACAAGAATGAAAGAAGAAATGAGATGTAAAATTCTTACAGTCACATAAATATTTAAATGTCACCTGTAACTAGAATTGTCAATAACAAAGTTGATATCAACAGCAATCCCAGGAAGAAGCTCTGATAATTTGAGAAGAAAATATCACCCTGTGTCTTGTCACTCACTCAATCTGAAGTCCTAAGAAATGAAATCTAAAGAATTCCGTCTTATTTCATATGATAACAGTGCATTTTTTATAACTATAATTTGGTCTCAGTTGACTTGAATTATGCTCCAGGCCACCATGAAGTGTTTAAAGTTGATAATACAAAATATACAAATTTTGCAACATCTGTTTCTCAATTTGATTGTTTTGTATAATTCATTTTTCTCCATTTCCAGACACTAACATGGACTTTTCAGTTCTGACAACACAATGTACCTTTGCTGGTTATAGCATCTACACCACTACAGTTAGTTGAGTTCCCTCTGTTCTTCTATTATATTTCAAATAAGGAGGAATCTTTAGGGAAATAAGGAAGCACATATAAAATAGGCTGTCTCCCCCATCTGTCTGAATAAGTGCAATTCAAAAGTAAAACAGTGCCAATAAAATAGGAGAATGAAACATTAAAAAAGGAGCTTTGAAAAGTGGAATAGAGAATAATAGCTTTGTTTTTTAAAGTCAGCAAGGGGCTTGCATGTTGAAAGTGCATAATGTGAAATGAGCCAGATGAAATAATTATTTATCATTGGCTAGCACAGAGTGAATTTTAAATGGAAAGCAATTTTCAATTAACTGATCATGCTACACTTACCTGAGGTTATGTTGCATAATCAATCATGAAGAAATGTTATTTGCCTACTTTTTATGATCCAGATGGTTCTAATATTCGTTTTAAAAGTAAAATATTGTTTAAAAAGTGGGGGGAATAATGGCAAAACGACTCCCACTGCAAAAAATGAATAGCAGAAGTCAGCTGAGTCTGTTGATGTATAATTTCAAAATATGGATTATAGATGTTGGCATCTAACAGCAGAAAGAAATGTGGCATTATCCTTCCAGACTAATTCTATGGCTACTTTTATGAACAAAATTATTCCACTCTTGTTAATTGCTGCAGGACATGAAAGTGGAAAGAGGTAATTAAAAGTGGTATGTTAAGGGATGCANTAAAGTACATGCTGTGGCACTTAGAGACATGGTTTAGTGATGGATCTGGTAGTGTCAGATTAACAGTTGGACTCCATGACCTCAGAGGTCTTCTCCAACCTAAATGCTTCTGCCATTCCAAGATGGTAAGGCAGTCAGGGACAGCCATATCTAAATCTGCTTTGCAGCACCACTTAGACACAGTGCACAGCTGAGACCAGCAATGGGTGTAGACACCATTGATGGTAAAGTGACTGCACTGTCCTCACACCACAATAAATCACACTGTAGCCCAGGAGGTGCACTCATACAGAGACAGAAGGAGCTGCAGGCACAGGATCACACATACCAGTGCAAGACAGATGCAGTAAATGCCCCATCGCATATCTCCTTCTGGAAAGATATACTCCAACATGATAGAATCAAGATTCTTCAGAAAGAAGAACGATTTTGGGTTCCTCTTGGACATAATGTGTGACTATGCTAAGCTTGCTCCTTCCCAATTTGAAGTCCCTACAGTACTGGGGTCAATGGTATATTTCCCTTTATTGCTGAAGGTGTGTATCAGACCTCATCCCTTTTATACTCTCTCCAGCTTCTTTACAGTCACCTTCAGAATTTCTGCCTATTGCCTACTTTTTGCTAATGAAGTAAATTCTCAGTATTAACTGTTGTTTCCAACTTGCCTATAAAGCACTCAAGAGCACAGAATGCAATTTATGCTGGCTTTATAGTTGCTTAGTCCAAAGAGTTTTTGTCTCCAAAAAAAAGAACTCCTGAATCATTTGTAATGCAAAAAAATATCAATAAAGTTTGGAGCAGCCTAGGCTTCTCACACCAAAGTATTCAGTTAAAAATTGATGCATGCATGAGGCAATGGGAGATGATGTTTAGGAGAATTAAAAATATTCTTAAAATTTAGCTTAGTTATTTAATTTAATAAATGCAAATAAATAAGTACAAATGNATTCATTTTATAAAAGCTATTTAATTATATTTAATTATGTTTATATTTATTTAATTATATTTCATATATAATGAACACTTAAACAGAAGAGCTCAGTATCTTTTGCAGTAATTAATTAATGTTCTCTCCTGGCACCACAATATTATTGTTCCCTCTCATCATTTGAAGGAAGTTAAAAGAAGTGCCTCCTTTCAGTGATGCTGCAGGCTACCTACTGCCTCCAGCACCCCATCTCATCAGCACACTGAATGCTACTGACTTGCTGCAAGATTTTTGCAGGTGTTTGAAATGTTTTTTTGAACTGTGACACATCAGAAAGTTAGAAATAGCACCTAACAGTCATGACTTTGAATGGCTGAGCAATAGGAGAACATTTTCACTAAAGAATGTTAATTAACATTCAAGGCACTTCTACAATTTCTTTTGTAACATCTTTAATAGAGTCAGTTCCAGACACTTATCAATTATGTTGAGTGTGCATTAACCAAAGTCGGCAGAAGGGTGGTGCTAACAGAGGCAAGATGTGTTACAAAGGGAACTGAACCCTGTGAAAAAGAGAAGGCAATTCCCCAGGAAGTGTTAAAGGGAGAAGGATATGCATGCATTCCAGAACATCCTATGGCTGAAGCCCTCCCGCTAACCAATATCTTGCTAATTAAATAAGAAGCACTAAGTTTAGTGCCATGGTTATTATTATCAGATACCACTTATCTCAAAACTTACGCAAGGTTTTCAAAATACTGGTGAAGGTGTAGCTGGCATTCAAGCAGTATAGGATGTAGTCAGGAACAGCACACTGTTGTGTTGTGCTGGAACAGCTTCCATGATACAACAGAAATAGATACTTTCCTCTTAACCTTGACTACATGTACCTGAGGCATGAGTTATACACATCAACAGTGTTTCTTACTTGCTTGCTGTGTATTATTCTTTAGCTAGTGGGTAACACGATAGTGTCTGATGTAACTCACAGGTAATGTGCCTGGTGCATTCAATCCCACGACAGCAGGAGAAACCTGTCATCTGCTGGAACATGTTTAAGGATCCCTTTACAGAAACCAACTTGATGACACTACTAATATGTTTCATTCCCCATTTGTCCTTCTGTGCAGTTTTCTACAGCTACCACTAAGAAATGCCAGCAGCATTTGGGAGATGAAAGGAAAGGCAGTCTCTACATTCTTGATATTCCTGAAAACACCAGTTGATCACTTGCTTATCTTCTTCTGTTAGCTGTCATCACAGCTTCCCCTGGGCAACTTCGTAGGGAAAAGGCAGAAAATCTGACTTGACACACCTCATAAAATAGCAGTTTCTTATCTTCCAGCTTCTGTCTAAGGTCACAGCAGAGAGTATTTGATAAGAGTTAGCCAGTAATCCTCTCAGGATAAGGATTCCCTCCTAGGACTGGATAGATACAGGGGTTTCAGCGGCAGAAGAGGATCTCATCTGCTTTCCCTCCTCCTTTTTTCTGTTTTCCAAGATGAGAGTCATAAAAATAGCTCTGGATGATTACAAAAACCCTTTGAACATTGCTGGGACTCAATTGCTGGTATGGCCCCAGATTCTGTGAAGAAGAGAGAAAGTGTTTCTCGGGATAATGTCTTTAGAAATAGCAACTTTGGCTTAAGGCCAAGGTATCTTGTGCACAAAGACTGTATCAGTGGCCCAGTTACATAAGGCTTATTGTTCAAGGTTGTCACATGCTTCTCTACTCTTTTTATTCAAACCAGCTCTGAAAAATTGATACACTTTTCTTGCAAATATACAATGAGATCTATTGAGGCATCATTGGTGAATGTAAGAAACTTCTTTCTCTTCACTTACCAAGGTATATAAAACCATGATA
>WEIV01026208.1:0-40738 GCA_013390005.1 Calyptomena viridis | reverse complement strand
AGTACTGTCTTTTTTGTTCCTAATGTAAATAGCATTTGCTTTCATAAATGTTCTTGAATTTGGCCCAGAACAACACTGTTGTAGACCAAATAACAAGACTGGGTTTAACTCAAGCAGTGACACTAAAGATAGAGAATTCACTAGGAAACACAGGGAAAAATACAGAAAAAAAGTAACATCAACATTTTATTGGTGCTGAGGTAGCTTGCCTTATTGTGGAACAGCCAGCTGAGATATTTGCAGTTTGTATAGTGGTATTTTTCACTTTTATTGAAATTTTAAACAGTAGGAGCAAGGAAATAGCAAGTAGCATCATTTACATGTCACAGCATCCAGATTACACAAAGGCAGCAGCAAACACCAGCAGTTACAGTTTGAGCAGCTGCACAGAACTCAAAAGCTCCATCAGTCACATGAACACTGCAAGTTGTGTAAGCACCAGGAAAGTGATGTTTAAAAGGTAACTGGGAGGAGGGATTTTGTGGTTTAATGTGAGCCCTCTCTCGACAAGTAGTGGATTATTAGGTGGAGAAGTGGGTATTGACAAGTGGGTATAGGCTTTACTAGGGTGAATGGATCATATCCTTCACTGCTGACCCCTTCATACAACATATGGATTGTGATTTTGGCCATTAAAAATGGGCTAGACAGGTCTGCTGGCCATTTAAATGGGAATGTGCTGCTGTGTGTCTTCAGGTGCTAAGGAAGATTTGCCTGACTGAGTTTATGATCATGACAGGTTCAATCACAGATGGGCCCTAAAAGAAACAAAAGATGCTTGCTCTATGAAGAAGACAAACACACTTTTAAAATGGAGGGTTGACATCTAAAAAAATTATGAACCAATGTATCTTGCAGCTCCCATGACTTATTGGAGGAGGAGGAAACTGAAAACTAAAACAAACAAAAAAGCAACCTAATTTTAATTTCTTGCTTGCCTTTGTGCAAAGGAAATGATGCAGCATATGTTAATTTAGTAAAATTAGCATCCACAGTGTCTAAGCAGTAGGACAAGAATATGCAATTATATCTGCAGAATAAGAGCACACAATTGTTTTTTCATCTCTTCTTTATATTAAAGAAACAGCTGCAATTTAATTTTTTAAACTGCTAGTGCATTTTTGCTGTTTGGAAAACTAAGTAAATGGTTACAAATGAGCCATACCAGAACTTTTTTTTCACACTAAGCTACAGAGAATAAATATTTATTCTTTAGCTTACTGGTAGTAGTAATTCTGCATAGGACAGAATATGGAGATGGCAAGGTTTCATTTCAAAATTTACAAGTAAGCATTGCTATGTGTCTAAAGCCTCCTCTTTTCCCTCTTCACTCTTTACAAACTTCTCTTCATTCAGGTATATCACAAAAAAAAAAAGAACTTGCTTATACATGTAAATATGCATATCAAACATTTTATAAGATGATTGCAATAGAGCAACTACTGGGTTTTATTTGTAAATTATAGCTATACATTCAGATGAATTTTTAAAAAGATATATTAGGATTCCTGACTTCTAATTCTGAATTAAATAAGATGATAGAGGATCACTTTTTGAAAGGTTAAGTAGTTCTGGTTTGATTACATTTGAAAATCCACACTTAGACTCCTGCTTTGGAAAGTGAATTGGAAATTTTTCTATATTTACAGCAATTACAGATTGCTCTCAGACTACAACCAATACAGAATTAGTCTTATTTGGTATTTTTGAACATCTGCTTTTGATCCCTAGCAGAATGAAAGAATTCTTTGATGAGAAACAGTGGATCAAAGATGTAACAAAAACATGGCCAGACTTTCAAATCTCATCATTTATTCCACTTCTTACTCACTCTTATCCTACAATATCCATTCCTCTGAGAGCAGTGACAGTTTGAGAACTCAGACATATTTTAGAGCTCTGGATGTAGTCATTGGGTTTTGCATAGGAATTATCTGAAGGACCCCAGTGGAAAGGGGATCTTTGTTGTGCTGATGAGTGTAGCAAACTGCTGAGTAACTTGTCAACCTACCCAAAAGCATCTAGTCCATCACCATCCCTGCAGGACAGCTCTTTGTGAATTGCTAGTCTTCACTTCGGATTTCAAGATCAAAAGTACCATCAGTATCCACACATACACCGTAGCTGCTGTCACCACTTGTTTTGCTATTGCACTGAGTATCGGTAAAAGCAGCTAGAAATTATGCAATTTCCATAGTTGGCAGAACAGTACTCATAGGTGCACTGCCATCTTCTGGGAGGATCTATCCAATTTTTCCATCAGATGAATTCATCACTTAGTCCAGTTTCTGTCTAGTTAGCAAAGATGTTGATTTCCAGCTAGCCAACAGTACTGGTAAAAGCTTCACATTTTGATTTTATGATCTCTTGCTTCACTCAGCACCAAGAAATAATCATAATCACAAACTAGATTTATGAGCACTAATGCATTAGACTGCTTAGGAAAATCTCTCAATGGCCACAGAAAGCAAGAGATCACTGTAAAACATTCTTTTCAAACAGAGTGTTCAAAGTCTTTTAACTATTTAAAGATTCCTGCTCCTATCCAATAAACCAAAGGAAAACATAAGGAAGTGTTTGGGTTCCACTTCCACTCAGAAATTCTTTATGAGTTTGAGATGTATTAGCCAATCCTGAAAAAATTAAAGAGTTATTTTGTATCTATTTTTTCTTGATGATAGACACTTACCCTTTGGAGCAGGGTGTTAATAACCATGCTTGGACAGATAGCTGGAAATCAGTTTCGTGAAGGGGTGCGTGTCTCTAAAAATATTTTAATACTGCTAATAAAATGTCTGGATGTCTCAGATGAAAAGCAAACACTCCAGTCTTTTGAAATACTTTTTCTCAAAAATAATTCTGTTCTCTTTTATGGAGAACATGGAGAAACACTGCCAAAAATCTCTTGTAGAAATCACATTAATCTGTAAAATTTTTAAAGCAAATGTATACTGAGTCTCCACTGCCTTTTAGGCATGCTACAGATCAGTCTGTCCGTCAGTGCAGACATGAGGAAACAGATAAAAGAAAATTTTATTCCATCCTGCTATGTAAGTAAATGTTATTAAGTGAAACAACCTGTTTTACAAACTTAAAATATACATTTTATTGAGCCTCAGAAATCTTCAGTAACAATATATTTTGCTGCTTATTTTGATAAGCAATGGACATGCCAGTTGTTACCATTTTTTGTACCAAAGAAAAAAAAATGTACTACAGTGTAATTCATCTATAATCATCAAATCTCCTAGATTTCCTCACTCTTTCTATTCTATCTGCTTTAGTCATAGGCCAAACATACATCAGGCTGAGTTAGAAGGACTACCATTAACTAGTGCTGAATCTCATATTTGCTCTTCATGCTAACAAGCCATTCCCAAAACAGCTTATTAGTTAATGCACTCAGACTCAGTCACTCTACCAGGAACTGAACTCATTGAAATAGATTTTAAAGGAAATGCCTTGTCTTGAAATGAAAGGAAGCAGTTATTACAGCTGACAAATGCTCCGGACAGGATATAAAGATTCAAGAGAGGTCAGCAACTCCTCCTCTGTCACCACCTCATCACAGCTCAGGTTCTGACTAGAACAATGTTTCATTTGTTAAGTAGCTATCTGCTACCAGCTGCTTTTTCCTTGTCTTAGCTAACTCTGACCTCCAGAAAAGGTAACTGCAATTAGGGTACAATGATGTTGTCTAATCAACTCAGGCCAGCCATGTACCTTCAGACTTTCTGTTACCAAGAGTATCTGTGATGTTCAGAGAGATGCCAAATAGAGGTATGTTCCAGTCACTGCTTAATTTGCAACTTAGTTTGACCATTTTTAGGTTCCCTGCAAGTGTGAGTGTTAACTAGTGGAAAAGGCTGCCAGATCCAAATAGCAAACTCTTCTCAAATACCTTCTTATTCTGCTGCTATTATCTACCCAGTCAAAAGGACCTCACATAGAATGGCAGTCATTGGACATAAAAAGAAGTTCACTAACAATATCGAGAATTAAATCCATCTTCAGTGTTCCCAAGGAAAGCTCATGCACCCAAATAAGAGTTCACAGAAGGAGGCATGTTTACCTGAACAGTTCTTCTGCACCATAAATAACTTCTAGAAAGCTTAGAGATGACAGATGCAGTTGAGAGGTACCAAAGTTTGTTTTGGTGATGGGAGGGGACTGGGAGGAATGGGGTGAGTGATTTCTCCTTGGATTGTGATGCACAGAAATGAAATTATGATCTAAGTGTCCATGCTCACTCATGTCAAATAAAAATGAGACAATTCAATTTGAAACTGGGAGCAGATGCATTTCCAAGATGCAAGCAGGTTTCCGGGGCTGCAGATGAATGGAAATAATTTGCTGACCAGATAAAATCAGTCCACAGTTTTGTCAAAGCCAGCTGTCACAAAGTAATAAAGTAAACAAAAATTTTATTTTTCTAATGCTGATAGAGTGCTTCTATCCCACACTGTTTCAGGAAAGGAAAACAAAGGGAATAAAAAAGATTTAGAGAGAAATTTCATTCAAAGAGGGATGTGAAAATATAGTGGATCTGGTTTTGGTTTCCAAACAGTATTACAGTAAGCTATAACACCCTTCCCCTGGACAGGCCAATTTGCCCTGTGGCACAGCTTTAATATTCTCCTTTGTGTTGAGAGATGATGAAGAAACCATGATAGCCTAGAACACAGGACCTTTCCGAAACCAAATTTACAAGCACTTCTCATTGATGGAGATGAGAAACAGAAGGACTGGAGAGGTCTGTGCTGTAGGGATTATTAAAATCCACTGAGCATAACTATGACTGCTCAGGTTCCTTGGTTTCATCTGTACATCTGTGATGATCTTTGCACCAACAGTGAAATTTGAGCAGTTTTTCTAATGTAGATGTCAGATAACAAGAGAAGTTCTAGAAGACTGCAGCTTGTAAAATAATTGCAAATTATTTTTCTTGTCCATGGAGACACTTCTTGATATCACTCCCTGTCTCCAGACTACACCTGCCAGTCCAAAGAGTTTGCAGAGGAAGAAGAGCCTGAACATCTCTCTTCTTCACCTCACTCCAGGACCTCTGCCCCTGCTCCTTGCCCTCTTCCCAGCTTCAGCCTAGCAGAGGCTTTCCCCTGGGCTTCCCAAACTCACAACTTTGTAGCAAGACGTTCTCTGCCTCGGAATCACAGAGATGCCTCTGTTTGCCAGCGACTTCTAAAGAACAAAGACACAGCTCTTCCTGAGGCTGAGGAAAAGAGTCCTTCACCTCTCTCCTACATGCGTGCCCTGCCAGAGGGCTGAGACTGGGCTGTAGATTCTGTCTTTCTTCCAGCACAAGTCCATTCGAGGTCCCTAGATTGGTATTGCTGAGAGCAGCACATCTGCCTGTCCTTTGCAGCAACCAGAGCTTCAGCTTTCTAGTCTGTTTCTAACAATATTTTTATGGAAGGGTCAAGAAGAAATAACAATGTTTTGATACAGAGTATTTTGAATTCTTCTAAAGCCTACAGTATTCATTAAGGATGAGCATTCTTTTGGGACACAAAATATTGGGATTTAAGAATTATTTGAGCACCTCCTACGTGATTATGTCAAGAGATTAAAATGAAGCATCAAGAATCACTGGATACTTAAGGAAAAGGAGCAATTTTTTTTTTTTTGTGAGACTTGATTTTATGCTGTAAGTGGCTTTCCTATCTTCATTAAAAGATAAGCTTTTTTTGACTGAGTAGAGATAGATGCTGGAAAAAAAATAATTGTTTCTTTACACTCTCAGAAACTGGAAATGTTATTTCAAACACTTACAAAGGCATGGACTGGAATAAAGCTTCACAGTTTCTAGTGAACTAATCTAGAACAAAAATGATTGCTCACTTTCCCACAAGAAGAAATCCTTGTGTTTCACCCATGTTCCCTTTCCTGTATGATTAACTGATACTTCTGAACCAACAACAGATGACCTCCAGTAACTATTCACAAGAGGCTAAAGTCATAAATAGATACAGTCTCAAAAATATTTATCTAAAAGCAAGCCAACTCTCAAATCAACTGAGCAACATGATAGATTTGCTTGGAACATATTAAGATATAAGGATTGACTCTTCCCACTACTTAGAGCCTTTGCAGTTTTCTCAGATAATCCACACAAGAAAAGCAATAAAAGATCTAACAACTATGAAAAGAAAAATCAGATATAGTTATAAATATCTATTCTGATAATGGATACAAGCTGGCTATATTTCACGGACAGCAAATATTAAAGATGCAGACCAGATTTATCATGACTTTCAAACAGAAATGAGTGCATAATTAAGCTCAGATCTCAACATGAATGGAAAACTCAATTGTATCACCACCAACAAAGTCTATGTAATATAAATATCTATTAATATTGAGAAACAACTACACCAAAAGCATGGATAAATATAGGAAAGCCTATAAATAAAAAAATCTGCATATATCTGTTTGAACAGCCTATGGTGGAAGTTAAATCTCATGAATGTTTTAATGAAATGAAGTTACCTTCTAACAGCACAGCATTCTCTAAAGAGCTAGGAAGCAGCTGGAAACACCTACTGAGGGCACCAGCTGTCCTCTGAAGATGCTATTTATCCCAGAAGCTCTACAGAAATATGACCAGTTTTTTCAAGTTTTTTCTAAAGTTCTTGAACTGTTGTGGTGGCAAATCAGAGTTCAAAGGTTTGCATTGCTCCATTAACCTACTCTGGGCTTTATCCTGCTGCCAGTAACTCACATGTCAGGGTCATAGGCTCTTTTCCTCTTTAATCAAATTGAGGAAGGATATAGGTCTGCTCAGCCAGGTGCTACCAGTGCTGCTTTAGTTTGGTTTTAGAAGTTTTTGGAGAAGGGCCAAAGAGTAGGGGGAAGTTTGGGGACTCATTAGAAATATTTTCCCCTCCAGTTAAAGAGCCATCCATGTATTCCAGCTCAGCTGGAGAGGAATTAAGCAAGAAAACTTGCTCAGGCTCAGAGTGGCGCAACATTTAAAGCATGATTCACAGATGAAACATTGCTGCTGGAACACAGAGATATAGTTTATTTCACTGATACCTGTGGAGGGAGCTAAGAGGTAGACAAAGCCCACAAGAATAAGCCTGTCATGTCCCTGACTTTCTTTTATTTGTCTTTCACATTCAGACTTAAGAGGCTGCTTGAATTTAAACCATGTATCTTGAAGCTTTCTAGCACTTATGATAATTTGGTGGCACAGGTGATGTCAGTATTAACCACAATGAGATTTCATCATTCACTATGTGAAAGCTTTGCAAGCCACATAAGTGTGGCATCTATTCAGAAATTAATTAAAGTACTTCGTTCAAAAACAAGAGAGCTGGTGCTACTAAACGAGCTGGCACTCTTCAAGCACACTCATGGACTGGCTGATCAGCGTGTCAAACACAGTAAGATATATGAATGTAAGCAAAACATAACAAAGACAACTGTTATGAAAGCTCCTGACTTCGAAAAGCTAGAGGTTATATTCTACAACCTTGAAGCCAGATTTGAAATAAGTTTAGTGCTCAGAAGCAATTTAAAAAGTAATAATGCCCCTCTAAAGAAAGAACTGAACTTCTAAGTATAAAATGTGTCTATGTTTCTGATATCAGCACACTGAATGTGAATCAAATTATATCTGTAACTGAATCAAATTATATCTGTAAAATTAAGAACGTATAGAAAAAAACCTGTCTGTCCTGACTAAGGAGAAATACACTGGATTTTGCAGAACTAAATGAAGTCAAGGAGAGGGGTTCAAAATACTTGAAGCGATAAAAATGTAAACTCATGTATTCAAAAGAGCACAGGCAATTTAGAGTTTTGTGTTGAAAGACTATCAGAAAACAAATTTTCCTGTTGCCATGGAAATTGAAACAAAACCAAAACCCGTTCCCAATCACAATGGAAGGGTCGGATTTTGAAATTTCCTCTGGAAGGAAGCTTCCAGGGGGAAGAAAAATAATTCGGAGCCATAAAAATACATTGCTTCTGACACATAAAATGCTTTGTGTAGGTAAAGATCGGGATCTCATTTCAGTAGTCCAGCTCACCTCTATTTATATAATTAAAATATTAATAACCATATGATAACAAATATACTCAACAAACTAGAAAAACCTATTTGCAAATATGTGCATGACAAATCACAAAGAAGGCGATTTCACTTTTAGTTCTAAAATCGGACACAAAATAAAATTATTAGCATTTCCTTACAACTGTGCTGATGGGAAGACGAATCACATGTATATAGCGCTCACATACCAAAATGATCTATAACAAGAAAAATCAGGTAAATATGTCAAAGACTGGTAGTAGCCATGGAATTTGCTCATAGCAGACTGTCACTGTATCTCCATCATGCTCCAAGGACCCTCTTACTAAGACATCATTTCACTATTGAAATGCATTCTCAGTTTTCTCCTTGAAAGTTCTTCCTCCTTTTCCATGGGAAAATATTGGTCAACACCATTAAGTATATGAACTCCTCCCCTTGAGTCTGAGACAGTCACAACAGCAATACAAATGTACAAGACTGGGTCCCATCATCCAGTCGTTTTATCCTCAACACAACTCAAGTTCTGAGGCCAGGACCCCTCTGGATACAAGGAGGGTGGGTGCTTAGTAAAGTCCTTACTGAAGCCACTGACTTAGAACCTCAGTGGAGTACATTTTCCCATCGTCAACAAACTAACGAGTTTTGCAAGTCATAGGTTGGACTTGATGACCTTGGAGGTCTTTTCCAACCTAATTGATCCTGTGATTCTGTGATGTGGACTGTTGCCACAAGTATGAAATCAATGAAAAAAGGATTGGGTTTCCATCAAGAATACAGCAACCCAGGGCCTTTTCAACTTTTTGGGCTCACAGCTCCCTTCCATCCACTCAGCTGAGAATTATTATTATCCTAAACCTGGCTCATTGGAGCAATGCGTTCTATCTTTACATAGATTCATATCAGCATGACTGAGATAGTGAGCAGCTGAAGCTGGGACTGAGCAAGGGGTTGCAGGCAAACAGGATGAATTTTTGAGCCACTTCTACCATTAGCCCTTCATCTTCACTCTCTTTGGCTTGAGCTTTGTGCCCTAAACAGTATCAGGAAAAAAAAAACCCAAACCCTGTGTTTGCAAAAGCCTTTCATATACATTAAGGTTGCTCTAAATGCCCAAGCCTTCTCTTTGTTATAATAGTATTATTTAATATATATGCTGTTTAGCAATCTCTCTCTTGAGCTGACCAATTTAAATACAGTATTTCTGCTTAGCAGCCACTAAGCAGTTACTGGTTGAAGATAGTTTATTTACTTTAAAAAAATCTAGTCAAAACTCTAGTCAAAACATATTTGCCAATTATTGCAGAAGAACATATATATCCATTTGTAACTACTACTTAGAAAATCCCAATGACTTTCAGAGTTAGATTCCCATCAAAGGAATCACATGAACAGATGAGGTCCAACAGGCTCTTCATGTGTTCTATTTTTTTGTGCTTCATAACAAAGTTCTCCCTCATAAACTTGTTAAAATGGACTAATTTCCTTTATCAGGATTTTTCATTTTCTGTCTTGAGTAAACTAAGTGATTCATTTCTCTTTACCAATCACCTAAGTGATTCATAAAGTGTCATGCACATCAAAGGAAAGCAATGGATCCACAATAGCAAATATGGAGGTGACACGGATTTTATTTTTTCCTCCATCTGAATTCTCCAAGGAAAACAAGCATTTTCCGGAGAATACAGCTAAAAATGGATAAAAACAATGTTTTTGTGAATAGAAAATTCATTGAAAAAGGCTGTGACAGAGGGACAAACTTTATATCTGAATCCAGCTCACAGTTGGTGGGAATCCTCCACAAAACAAACAAACTGAACAAAAACAAAACAAAAAAGGCAGGAGGGATTTTGGAACAGTGTAATTTCATTGTGAAATTTTCTAAGAGCTTCTTGTTTCCAAAGATGCTGAAATTTTGCATTTCAACATATTCTAAAATAATGCTTTTTTATTGTGAAACTTTTTTTTTAATGTCAAACCAGCCTAAATTTAATTAGATGGAAAAGAATTAACCCCTCCAAATCAAATGAAACAAAGAAAAAAAGCTCAAGCAGGCTTAAATTACAGATTTTTTTTTAAACAATTTGATTCAGCAACCAAATAGAAAAATCTATTGTTTTCTGTAATAAATTATACTAGTTTTTATATAACTATAACAAGACAGCATGAGGGACAACTATTTTTCTTCCCCCTCATACTAATATGTCTTCCTTTTTTTTTCCTAAGACATTTCATTAAAGACAGCTCATTTTTAACAACTTGGCCAAAACTAAAATCAATTTTTCCAACAAGGCCTCAACATTTTCCACTTCTCCACAGTTAAGTCACCATTTTCCCAGCAACATCAGGACTTCTTCAAGATCACCACCCCACTTTTCACCACCACACTCCCACAGGGAAGGAGTGTATAGCTTGAGAGACAACTACATAGCTTAAATTTGTCAGAAAGGGAGGCAAAAGATGTGATGGAGACCAGAAGTGTCAGATGACAGAATGGCTGGCACAGGATCACATGAAACTTCAGTCGGGGTCACCAGGGAAGATCCCAGTATTTTACAGCCACAAGCTGTTGCATTCCACCATGAAAGCAATCTGCCTGAACCAGCCCAGATGTGTCCCAATGCCGTGCAGCATGCACAGAGCAATGCCTACAGTTGTCTCTTCCTGGTGGAAAACAGGATAGGCTGCTGATCTCTTTAACACCCTTGTTCCCAAATGATCACAACAAAATGCTTAGATCGCCACTTTCCCAGCACTTGAGCTGCCTTTACACTGCCAAAGTTCACTTTTAATTAAGGTGTCAAAAACTTACACCATTGATCACAGAGATGGTTTCCTCCATGCTGAGCTGTCTAGATTCCAAACTCCTTTTTCAACTACATTTTCAACCACTTAATTAACAAGTGGTCTATCATCTGACTTGCCAAGAGAAAGGTATCTCAATCTCCACGAAAGGAGTCAGAGAGAGAAAAGAGTCAGCATTTTTTCTTACTTTTCCTTATTTTGTTTATGCTCAAGTGTCTATACAGCTTCTTTTTTAATGATTTTACCCAACAATGATCACTTTGATAACTGTGGAATTATTTGGCCAGGAGAATTACTGTTCAGATATTTCTGCCTGCCTTTTTTCACCACGCAAAAAGCAAGGCGTTTTTCTTCTCTTTTTCATCTTTATCCAAAAATAAATAATCAGTCAGTCCAAGTAAGGTCTAGTCCAAGTGGATTTTTTTTGTATGATGAACTAGATTCGTGATGGAGAAGTCATCTGCATTTTAAAAGAACTGGATACTGAAATAATATGCAGAAGAACAGGATTTCATCAATACGAAACATTTCTTCCTGACTTCATTCCCTTCACCCTTTCTTTTAGTTTGCTGAATAGCTGGAAACATTGAATGGGATTATCTAGCCTGACACATGCTATATGCTTAGAAGGGGAGTTTGTGTTGCCAAAGCCCTCTTGGCTGCAATGAACTACAAAATCAAAAGACCACAAAGCGAGTTAGACTGTCCCCTTCCCATTCCACAGTGGTTTATCCATTCTGAAATGACAGCAAGAAGGGAGACTCTACTTTGCTAAAGCTGTGGCTAAAGGACACAGTCCTTTTACGTCCAAGCATAAGTACAGGCTGGGCTGAGATTGGAAGAGAACATCCCCAAGGAGAAGGACTTGGGGATGTTGGTGGATGAGCTCAACATGACTCACCAATGTGCACTTGCAGCCCAAAAAGCTAAACATGCCTGAGGCTGCATTGAAAGCAGTGTGGCCAGCAGGTCAAGGGAGGTGTGTTTTCCCCTCTACTCCCCTCTCATGAGACCCCACCTGGAGTACTGCGTCCAGGTCTGGGGTCCCCAGCACAGGGAGGATGCGGACCTCTTGGAGTGAGTCCAGAGGAGGTCCACAAGGATGATCCAAGGGCTGGAGCACCTCTCCTATGAAGACAGAGAGATGCAGTTGTTCAGCCCAGAGAAAGATCCAGGATAACCTTATTGTGACCTCTCTGTACCCAAAGGGGAACTACAACAGAGCTGGAGAGGGACTTTTTACCAAGGCATGTAGTGACAGCACTAGGGGGGAATGGCTTTAAACTGACTGAGGGTAGATTTAGACCGGATATAAGGAAAAACTTCTTTACCATGAAGGTGGTGAAGCACTGGAACAGGTTGCCCAGAGAAGCTTTAGATGCTTCATTTCTGAAGTGTTCAAGGCCAGGCTGGATGGGTACTTGAGCAACCTAGCCTAATGGAAGTTGTCCCTACACATGACAGAGGAATTGGAACTGGATGACCTTTGAAATCCCTTCCAACTCAAACCATTCTATAATTCTCTGTAGGAGTTGAGAAGAAAAGTTTCAAGACATAGAAGGTAAGCTTTTCCAATAAAGCATCTTTGCAGCATATCCCCTCTACAGACATGGCTCTTGCCATCAGCCATTGCTAATGCTCTTCTAGCTGCTCTTACCTTTCCTCTGTTTTCAAGTCTGAAGCAGGATTTTAACAGTTGAGGAAACTGGCATTGGATTGAGAAGGACTTTGTGGAGAGGGCACAGAGCACTGCAGTCGATGTAGTACACCTAAGAAGCAGAAAAACACTGGTGCAGAAATATCATCATCTTTCCACTCTTCACTCAGAGCACAGAGTATACAACATCTGTGTGGCACATTCAGCATCCACATTCCCTACCCTGATCTCCAACGCTTATTTTCATATAGGCTCTCAGCAGCCCTAAAGAATCTCCAGACACTAACTTTTGTTATTCTACTCCCATTCTTGCCCTGTCATTACTCCTGTCACAAGTCAGAAAAGCAAGGCAAAAAATCTCTAAGACACCTTTCCACCCTCATCTCAGTATTCATTTTCAAGGAACACTTGTGTTTTCTAAACCCTTTCAAGATACCATAAATTCTCTTGGAATTAATTAAGGCATTAACTGCAGCGCACAGATGTTTTCAGCAGGTGGCAATACAGTGAAAGCAGGTCAACAAAACCCAAGACTTCTGCTGCAAGTGCTCTTGGCAAATCCCCACAATCCCATTGCCTGCTCGCTCCGCACTGCCCACTGTGCATTGCATCCCCACACCCCTGTCATACAGCAGCTCTTTGGTGAGTGCCACCACAGGAGATTAAAATCCCTTCCCTTTGGTGACAGGCAACTAAAAGCCTGCACAGTAACACTTTGATAGCTGTCCAAGCAGCCTGTATATATCTAGATATGTGAAATACCAGAAGCACTAACCTCCTACTTACAGAGGCACTCTAAAAGCCAAGAGTACATTACTGCACCAGAAGCTGCAACAAGAACAAAACCAGATTATTACCTGAATTACGATTAACCTTTCATTCACTGAACACTACCAGAACTTTAGTTTTGTGGGTTGAGATACATTAAGTGTACCATACCTATACATTAATTTGTATGTTGCTTGGGAATTCTTCTCATGAGCTTTAAATCTATTCTCAAGCATCACTCCAGACTGAAGTGCTGAACATTATCTTTTCCTTTCACAGTCAATTGCCTAAAAGAAATCTGCAGATAAAGATTGTCTACTATTTGATTCTTCAGTCAACACAAAAAAAAAATGGTAATGCGAAAGTGTGTGATGCCAAAGGCAAAAGCACAAAATATAAAACTACATTATAAACACTTCAAGCACTCCCCACATCCTACCCACTGGCCATTTGTCTTTCCACACCTATAGATGAAGCTAATTTAATCTTAAAAATACCCAGCAAGAAAAAACAGTTCTGTGTTTTTGGTATGTTATGTTCTGGGCTGTTTACAAAAAACGTCATGTTCATTTTTAACTACCTTGACTTCAATGTGCCCTTCATTTCATTCAACACTCTCCATCACCACAGAACAGCAAGATTGTTACTCCATCCCCTACTGTGCGATTTAAAGAAATAAGAAAAAAAAAGTGTTTTGTTTTCCACTCAGGAGGCTTATAAAACCATACTGTCAGACCAGAATCATTCTGGTTCATAAGGAATTCCTGTGCACTCAATGAGCATTCAACTGGCATTCTGGCACATGGAGTTATTTATTCACTACTTTTTTTTTTCCCCCAGTGATCCACAATCCAAATATGCAGGACTGCAACTGCATTTTCCAAAAACCAAAGAAAGAGATACTGAATTGTGTACCTTGGGTTACACCACCTGCAGTAAAATGCCTGTCTCATGACCTAAGCTGGTCTTCACATAATTTATTTAAAAAATACCTAAAGTCCTAAAGTTCACAATTCAGCAGCAGGGAAAATGCCTCTCCATGAAATGCATGTCATTGGATGCTGCCAAAAAATAATATTGAACTGGAGAAACTATTTCGAACACTTTCACACTTACAGTTTCCAGGTTTCTAGGAAATGGGGTAGAAGGTGCAAGGATGATTTATAGCATGTGCAACACTTTAGAAAGACCCAAAGTCCAGTCAGCATGAAAGGCAGCAAGAGCACATCTAAAAAGTGGCTTAGAGAAAAGCACACATTGTACCTGTAACTCAAAGCCTGGGGGAAGACAACACATTATTCTACCTAATGGAATGGATTCAAGGTTATATACAGATCTCTACCTGTGACTCAGTAAAAGTCCTTGGATTAACACAACATGAAGCAGCTTTTAAATGGCTACTGCTAAATATCCGAACTTTTCACTTCTTCATTTTTGCTTTCTCTCCCAAGTCTCTTAGAGGTATATTAGACTGGCAACACCAAATTCTGTGATACCATTTTACCTCCCCAAAGGTCATTTCACACAGACCTCATTATTCTCCCGAACAATCACATTCCTCTCTATGGACCACTGGCTACACACCTAATTGCCCCAGGAAGGGTCTGCTGAACAATCCTCGATGCTACAGGGGATCCCTGAGCCTGTGTGCTCAGTGCTAAATGTGCAATGGAAAAAAGGGAAGTCCATGTATCATCACTTGGCCATGGTCCCTTGCTACTTCTCACCACTGATGCAGCCACAACATTAAAACAGCTGTGGCAGCTAAACAATATTTCTGCAATTTCTCCAAGCACAGATTATTTTTTTCCATCTCTACAGCCGCAGTTCCAGGACTTGGCTCCACCATTTTATTTATATTAATGCACAGGGGCAGATTTTACAACACAGGACACAGTAAGAATATTTTAACTGGCTTACAAGAAGCCAAGAAATAATGCAAATTTAGGTTATAAAAGTACTGTCAGCATATTGCGCCTGCCTTTTTGCCAACACCAGCTTGCTCCCTCTCATACTCTATTATGTGGTTTTTATAATTACTACAGGAGAATTAAATTCCACTTGCAGGTCATTACAGACTCTAACAGACAACTAGCAAGGCTTTTTGGGAAAGTCCAAATTTTCTTGTACAGGAAAACGGTTTTAGTAATATTACACTGGACTAGTTTTTAACCAGTGGCTATCACAGACCAGCCTTCAGGCTTCCAAATTCCTGTGTCTGGCTTCATGTTGCCCAAGTTCAGACATCTACCTCAGAAAGACAGTCCCTCTGATACATACAGTGTTGATTGAGAAGGGAAGGATGGCACCACTACAGGACAATCACATCCCTACTTCATATCTAGCACTCATCAGATCTAACTTCAGCTACCTAAAGGCCAGGCATCTAACCCACCCATATCATATAGACTTGTTGTATAGCCATCTTCAGACAGGACCTTTGTGTAACCAGGATGGATGTGCTGTCTCCTGAGGCAGTCTGCAGTTTTCTGTTGACAGAGAGAGTCCAATGACCAGCCATGTAGTAGCTGGGGTTAGGGGAAATTAATTCTTCCAAGGTGTCTTTCTGCCTTCCTTGATTCATAAGACATTCTAGGACAATGACACCAAATCAGACTACAGCAATCTCTAACGCAGTCATGTACTAGTTAGAGTAGGATTTACAGTGGAAATAGCAATAAATTATATAAAAAATTAGGTCACTTAGACAATATATGAGACTTCAAATAATAGAAGAAACTAAAGATTACACCATTGTTATGCAATGCCTTCTTGGACTCTACCTTGAGCCAGTTTTGAAGAAACAGTGACAGATTAACTCCGTAAGGCACCACATGATATTGGTTCTCCCTCAGACAACATTCTCCCCCACCACCAGCCCTCATCTTGGGAACCCAGTTCCTTGGCCTAAAGGTTCTTGGGTCTGTTGGGGATGCTGAAAAGTCTTTCCCTCCCACTGGTATATGGGATTTGGAGAAAATTCACGCGTGGATGAGAGAACCCTTGAACCGCAGCCCTTGACCTGAGCAAAGGCTGCTCCCTCCAAATAAATTCATTAAAAAGATGTAGGTGTTTGCTCAGGGAACGTGTAATATATTTAATCTGATTATGTAATATACCTAAATGAGCTCCACCCAGAGAGCATATATACAATTACACATAAATTATACCCATCCCCAAGGAGCTCTGCCTTTACTCCTTAACTACTTGTAACAGCGATCAAGCCATACCACAGTCCTTGCACCACCTTAGTTGTGCTAATGTGTAGAGCAGAAGTCAAAACATGTTGTAACTTGTCTAGAGACACACAGTGAGTTTTTCTTCTGCCAAATTGTGCTTGGATCATAGGTTCATCAGAAAAAAAATACAACTCTGCAAGAAATTAAAAAAGGTGTCAGCAAGCCATGATATTTTGCTGTGCTTCAAAGAGACACTGCAATTCTTGTGCAGCAGGAAAGTGCTGAGATGGTTTAAATGGCATTGGCTGTCTCTTGATTGACAGAGCACAAACATTTCAGAAGTATAAGCAACAGCACTGCAGCCATACAGCACCAGACAGCATTATTTACTGACTGCGACCGAGCTACTGCAATCAGTCACAAATTGCACATCTAGCTGAGGGTTACTCTGATTTTGTTTGACAAATGTCCTCTTCTGGATGAAGAGGTATTAGCAGCTTCACAAACACTGTCAGCTAATCAAAAAATATTAGAGAAGCTCTCCACAGCTTAGTGGTTTTCTGTCACTTGCTCTAGATGTTAGGGATGTGTAGAAATGAATAAATGTATTAATATACAGCAGCCTGTCAGGAACCCTTGGCACACCGTGAGCCCGTGTACTGCATCTGCCAGTCAAATGTGCCTGACACTCTCAGCACTCCCTGACAGTGGCCTGTTCACATGGGAATGGACAAGGAGTCTGCTTTTAAATGGTAATATTTGGCATGATGGTACCTGACACTAATTTCCACCTAAGCCATAAATGGTATTTCACTTACACACACACAAATGTGCTGTTTATTCACCACACATTTATGCTTAATACTTTGAGTGACACTGAGACTTTTCTTAAAAAAAGCACTCCCTGTAAGTGTGTTAATGACTGCTCACATGCAGCAGGAGTGCACACCAATTTCATCCCCGCTAAGTTTTGCTTACTGCTATCCAGGTGGATAAAACCTGCCTTTCAGGACTCAAAAAGATCCTCGTTCTGGGACAGAAACAGACTGCTGGACCACAGGCTGGATAGGAAGGGAGGCCAGGGTGGTAGCAGAAAGGGATGCGAGCGAGAAGGGAGGAAAGGGGAGAACAGCACTGGTGGGAAAAAGAAGACAAAGTCAAGACAAGTGTTCTGTCAACTTCTTCCTCTTTTCCCTTCTTCTAAGGTCCTCTCGGGTTTTTCCATCAGCCCTTTTGATTGACAGTTTCCTGCCGTCTCCCGTTTCTCTTTTCTGATTCCTCTACACTGGACTTTTACCTCTACTAACACACACTGAAAAACAGTTCCAGTGAGAGAGCCTGCTTCCAGCAAGGCAGGAGCTCTGGGCAGTTGGGTGATACACCTACCAGTTGGAAGACTCTCAAACAGGGAACTGCAATGCAGTGCTTTCTGCTCATTACACACCAAGGAAAACCACTGCAAACATAGATGCTCCTGTGGAAATACTGGCTATCAAAAGGGAAGAGTTTTTCATCACGACAAAGAAAGTAATAACATGCTACTAAATTGTTTTGCATAAAAGCAAACAAATCTCTCCCATACAAAATGAGATACATATCTGAATGGTAACCTTTTCCGTGCTTTGGTGTCTGAAACAAAGCAGCTCGGTGGTGTGAATTTAGGAAGCACTTTTAAAGGGAAAAACATGTGGTTCAGGAAACAAAAACAGTATACAATACACCTTCTGTTGACACAATTGATAATATGCAACTGCAAACCAAGGAAGAAGAAAAATTAAATAAGAAACAATACCCTCTTACACTTATTTCTAACTAGGAAATTTGTCTACTAAAATTTTTTACTAGCAGGAAGAACATGCAGTATATCCCACTATTTGCTCTCATCTGCTCAAGGCTTGTGACACTGCAGTACCAGAACAAGTCACAGGGCTGCAGTTCTGCCTTGAGAGGAGTATCCTCCGACACAAAACACAGCCCACATCCTGCTCCCAGTTACACTTGTGTGAAACTAAAGTGCTGGATTTCTTCCAGCAAAGGGATCAGAGTTCAAAAAAGCCATTTTTTTAAAATATAACTGATTTTAAAAAGGTCAAGATCTCATCAAAGAAATCAAAATAGCATACACTGCATGATATATGGATATGTATTTTACCTTCTGATGTGCTCCAAAAGACACAACTCACTTTGCTGCAAGCTGTATCTATGCATTAAAAGTCAAGGAACTTAAACAGTGTCACATTCTTAAGACTGATTCACGTGTGTGTTTGATCAGGAGCTTATCAATTTTATGACAAATTATCACTCAGTAAAATTTAATACCCAGCTGTATACTCTGTGATCCTTGAGTAATGTTTGATATATAAAATTAGATTTTTCAGTAGCATTTTTTTCAACTATTTAATACAAATTTCTTGCAGTTTTTGTTGTATTGCAATATTTGACATTTCTTTCGACCTTCAGTGGCAATGTAATATATCTTTATATGGAGACTACCAAGATAATTTCTTTGGACAGCAAGTAATCTTTTTTTATGTTATTCTGCTGGTTCCTATTATATTCAGATGCACATACATACTAAATATTTTATATCATTACATCTTTTTAATGTTAATTGCTCAGCAAGAACAAAACACATTTAGGCTAACTTTCCCTTTTCGTATTCCTCCACTAACTATGGAAAGAATTAATTATTTGTGAAGCATCATATACACTTACAACACTCAGCAAGTAATAAGCCAAATTTTGAGGCTTCTCCAAAGCTCCAAATATTTTCTTTAAGTCCCACACCACTATATTCATGCACAGCAGTCCTGAGGGACACCTCTTTCCAATGTATAGGTTGATCTTGGTTTTTTTTGTTTCTCCATCTCAGAAAAAGGTTAGAGCTCTGTGCCTCAGTAAATGTAAGTGCACCTCAGCTACTTAATCTATTTTGGAATAGAAAATCTGGCAGACGCATGAAAAATCAAGCTTTTGCAGTGGATGAAATCAATTGCCATCTTCCGGTATCTTACTCAGTTTTGAAGTCAACTCCTACTGAGTTTGATCTTCCTGACCAGAAAATCAGTACAGGCTTCTATACTTGGCCCAGCGATATTAAAAAAAAATAAGTAGTGAGACCTCTCTTTAAGGAAAATATCAACATCACAGTGTCTTCGATTCTCTGTTGCCCAGCATCTAATTTAGTCACCAGACACATGAAAGAAAATGAGTGTTCAGAAACACTACAGACTATAAGGTCCACTTAACACTATAAGGTACTTGAGCTTCTCCAGCACTTCTTTATGCTAGGCTCAAGGACTGGCTTTCCTTTTAAATAGTCCTAGAAGATCCTGCTTGAAACAGAGCAGAATTAGCTGGCTGCATAAGAAATCCCTGGAGAGGAGAGGAATACACAGAGCTGCAGCACTCTGCCAGGCACTGAGCACTGCTCCAGCACACAGCACACACCAGGAAAGCTGCCATCACCAGCAGATGAGCTTTAGAAAAAGGAGCTGAAATAATTTCAACACGGGTGCCCGCATGCAGTGCCCATCCTACATCTCTGATGGGCTATATATGGCAGAGAGGAGCATGTCCTCACATCTCCACTGCTTGGCATTACAACTCCAGATTGAGATCCTGTGCAGCTGAGATGCTGCTGACACTGCTCCTACCTGAGGCAGGAACCTCCAGCAAGTAGTAGTGCTGACAGTAGGGAGCAATACCTTGTAAAGACCATCACAGATGTTTGCTTCAGTGCCCACAAAACAAGGTCACTGGGAAAGCCCCTGGATGGTCTTAATCACAGCAGGATTCTCTCCAGGCACCAGAATTGGTCAGGTTCACAATGGCAGAAGTGGCTAAATGGTGCAAGAAGCTCCTGTCCTGCCTACTCCAGACTTCATCCTGGGACTTATGATTTATACCCTTTTGGATCTGATAGAGCTTGGCCATGCTGGACTCTGAGAAAAATATAGGCACAATGGGAATCATTTATTTTAACAAACTAAAAATGTATTGTGCTTTTGGAAAGAAATTAATAAATATTACACTTCTATGGAGTAAAACCAATATGTACCAATATATTTTCTGCCCCAATTTAGGAAACACATTCCCAACTCTAAGATTATATAAATGTGTTAGTGAGCACAGATTTACATGTACATAATTCCTTCTTTTATCTAATGTATTTGCATGTAAAAACTTCATTAACTTGTGCAATAGTTCTCACATGTTTGTAATATATGTCTACCTGAAGAGCAGCAAATTATAATAGCAAATTCTGTATAAGGTATCAGACTGCTGCAGAGGAAAAAATAACCAACAAATCAAACAACAATTCTCGCACAACCAAAAAACAACTGATCTCACATTTAAAACTGTTTTCCCAACTTTTTCTCCCCAAAAATGCATAACGTTAGTCGTGTAAAAACTAAACCACCATGTGAGGCATATTTTAAAGCCTCATATAAACAATGAAGCTTTTATGGCATCCTCAGAGCAAAGAATGTCCAAATATGGCTGAGAGTTAAGTACCCTGAGAATTGACTGCTCTTAATGAATTCACTGAAGTTTTTAAGTCCATATTTACCAAGAATCAGAGGAGAAATAAAGGGAAAAGAACAAGATTCAACTCATTTTCCTGTACCATTCTCTAAAGACACTATGTTATAAACATCCTCCATATCTTGGATACTAGAGGCATCTGTTGAATCTTGGTCATTGACTACAATTCCTACTGAAGAAAGGCTAGAAATGAAGGAGTGCATCTTTTTTGCATAAATATCCCTAATGTTAAAATAGGGTAGGTCATTACATTTCTCTTTCCGATCATTGTTGCATTGGTCTGTATCAATAGCTTTTTGTTTTTGATAGTACTTAGAAAACTTATTGAAAATGATGGTGATTGGAAGAGCTACCACTAGTATCCCACAGATAATGCATAGGGTGCCAAGCAGCTTTCCAGCAAGTGTGACAGGGTAAGTGTCCCCATAACCAACAGTGGTCATGCTGATGGTTGCCCACCACCAGCAAATAGGGATGCTCTGCAGTTCTGATGAGTCATCATCTTTCTCCACTGAGTAGACAAGAACTGAAAAAATAGAAATCCCAACAGACAAAAACAAAAGCAGAAGTCCAACTTCTTGGTAGCTGTGTCTCAAAGTGGCACCTAAAGACCGCAGTCCTACAGAGTGCCTGGCCAGTTTCAGGATGCGAAATATCCTCATTAACCGCAGGATCTGAACCACTTTCCCCATGTTTTCAATATCTTCACTTTCTTCTTCCTTCGTGTCCACAGCCAGTGTGGCATAAAATGGGATAATGGAGACAAAATCAATGATATTCAGTGGTTTCTTCCAGAACTTCTTTTGACTTGGAGCAGTGATAAGCCTGATCACTAGCTCAGCAGTAAACCAGATGATGCACGTAATCTCCACAGCTTCCAGCACAGGGTCTTCAATCTCCCTGTCATTGGCATCCACCCTTTGAAATTCTGGCATGCTGTGAATGCACATGGCCACGATTGATGCCAGAACAACACTCAGGGATGACACGGCAATTAACTTGGCAGACAAGCAGTATGCAGGATTTTCCATTCTGACCCAGATCTTCTTTCTTATTTCACCAAAACACAGATTGTCAAACTTTTCTAGCTCTTTATCAAATAAGGATGACTCTTCATTAGAGGAGTCTATACTGTCATTGCTCTTCTGATCCCAGTCTTTATCAGGACCTTCTTCTTTCCTTTCTTGGTACCGATTGCTACAGCAGGAATCAATAAACAGCTCATTTATCCCCCAGTACTCTATTTCCTGGCAGAAAGAAAAGACACAAAGTTCTTCCATAACATGAAGTTTGCCTGTATAATAAAAATTCAGAACATATCGGAACAAGGAAGGATTCCTGTCAAAGTAATATTCTTTGTCTGCAACACTATAATCATCACACAATTCTAGAATAGCCTCTTCTGAATGGCATTTGAGAAGTTTTCCGAGTCTGGTATGGGGAAATCGGAGCAAGGTGCTTTGATCCACTGATTGCTTAAAGCCACCCACATTCAAATTGATAAGTTCTGCATCTTTGCCAGGTCTGCGGAAAAATTCACCATAAACCATTTTGGACAGATGAGTTCCACTGCTGTTGCCCAATGAGATTACATTGAACCTGAAAAGAACATAAGATACCGTTAGAGCATTTAATTCAGTTCTGCTCTCGTGACACATTCTTTTTTCCATCTCTGGTTACTGTGAAATGTTGTAAGAAAACAAACAAACAAAAAAAGAAACTAAATTATGAATACCATTATTCAGAATTTCATAGTTCTAGATCAGTTTGATGGTTTAAAAGAGCTTTAGCAAATTTGATAGCAATAGGTTCTGGTTTAGGTCTCCCCTTTTTCCAGGGTGAAGGAAGAATGCTGAATTTGTCTGTAAATCAGTCTCTGTTCTACTATTAGACCGAAATTAATAGTCATGAAATATGTGCACTTCAATGATGCAAAAAAATCTTTAAATTAGAGACAGAAAACTTGTCAATCCATTGAAACATTCAGTAACAAAGCTTTAGAGCAGGTGTTTCTCAATTATGTTTCAGTAGAGTCGTATTGATTTATATGATGTTGCAATTTATAATCCACTACTTCCAATGTTATTTGCTTGAATGTGAACTGCACTTACTTCTGTTGACATGTCAATTAATTTATTTGTAGAGTAATCCATAGAAAACCATTCTGTATTCCTGAGAACATATCAAAAGTGCATCTGAAGCTTTCCAATTCCTGACTTTAGAATTTTGTCTAGTACATATTCAGGTATCTGAACTCCATCAGGTATTTTTCTACCTGCCTTCCCACTCACCTGAAGTTTCACAACCCTCTTAGGACCTTAGTCAGTTCCAGAAGCAATTCCTATTTTGCCACAGCATAGCTACAACCGCTATGGCAATGCTGAGAAGTTGATGCTGAAATATCATTTCTGGAAACAGGAGCTTTCAGAGATGGAACTTCCACAGTAATTTTGCCTCAACAACTAACTGTGGATACCTGCAGATAGATAGAAGGACATTTAAATGTTTCCACATTTTACTGCAATTTAAATCAGTCAGCTGAAACTGAATTAAAAAAAGGCTGCTATAGTTAATAGAGAGTAAGTAAACTTTTACAGTAAAACTGCTTTCTTGCTTTCTTTCTAAGGTGCACTTGTCTTCAAGCCAAAATTGGCAGTTCTTACACTTGTCATCAGACTATATATAACTTCCAATCATGAGGAGAGTAAATTTTTTTTGATCTCTGGTACTTAAACGTTAATTGATGTATACTAAGCTAATTTATGTCAATTTAATATGGAAGTAAATTAATTTTAAATGTGACAAAATAGCATTAAAATTCTCCAGTCCTAAGAGATGACACCATATGGTGTCGTGCTTGGCATATAAAGCTGGGGGAAGAAAAAGGAAAGGTGGGACACTCAGAGTGATGGTGTTTGTTTTCCCAAGTCACCATTACAGGTGATGGAGGCCTGCTTCCCTGGGGATAGCTGTACACCTGCTGCCCACGGGAAGAAGTGAATGAATTCCTTGTTTTGATTTGCTTGCACGTGTGGCTTTTGCTTTACCTATTAAACTGTTCTTATCTCAACCCATGTGTTTTCTCAGTTTTACCCTTCTGACTTCCACCGGGGGGTGGTGAGTGATCAGCTGCGTGGAGCTGAGTTGCTAGCTGGGGTTAAACCATGACAACAAAGAAGAGATTTTGCACCTTAAAATGTAGTTTGAAGACAGGTGTTTGTTAGTTAACGGAATGGTTGGAAAACACACACAGAGTCACAGAATCAACTAGAATGGAAAAGACCTTTGAGATCAAGTCCAACCTATGACCTAACACCACCTCATCAACTAAATCACGGCACTTAGTGCCACATCCAGTCTTCTCTTAAATACTTCCAGGGACAGTTACTCCACCACCTCCCTGGACAGCCAGTTGCTCCAGGCATTTCCCAAGGCTTCAGCTTTCAGGAATGATTAAGACAAAAGCACTGATCTCTCTTCACTGAAGGGCGAAGGGCGGCAGGACTCATCTGATAAACACTACCACACTTGACTCATGACCTAGAGCCAAGCTCCGTTTTGTAACACTATAAATAAAACCCTCACAAATCTCACAGACTGACGTCAAAGTATATTCAAACTCAAAAAGACTTTACTTATTGATTCACTTCAGCAATTCATTAAGATGAGAACACTAGCAATGTAAGCTAGCACTATAAAAATCAGGCAAGATCTCAGATCATGGAATCACAGAACTATAGAATGGTTAGAGTCAGAAGGGACGCTAAAAATCATCTTGTTCCAACTGCCCCTGTCATGACCAGTGACACTTTTCACTAGAGCAGGTAGCTCAGAGCTCCATCCAACCTAGCCTTGAACACTTGCAGGGATGGGACATCCACAGCTTCTCTAGGTAACCTGTGCCAGTGTCTTACTACCCTCACAATAAAGAATTTCTAACATCCAATCTAAATCTACATTCCTTCAGCTTAAAGCCATTTCCCTCATCCTCTCTCAGGGGACTTCTGACCATGACAAATACAAAGCAAGTTTTACTCAGAAATAATTAAAGCAAGAACTTAGTTGCTCAGCAAATCCTAAGTACAATAGACTGACTTACTTTTGAGACAGCAGTAGAAAACCATATTGAGTATGCAGATGATATTCATAATGGTGCCTCCATGAAATTGCTCTGTAAAATAAATTCAGTGAGCAATAATTTACTTCTTTATTTTGAGTCATAATTTGTGCAAGATACAGAGAGAAAATGGATCTTGCTTAGAAACACCATGATCTGGAACCTGCTATATTACTACTGTTAAGTGATTTTTTTTGAATGTACAGGAAAGATTCATGATAATTATGTCAAAAGGAGTTTCACGATCTGAAAAATGTCTTGTCTGACTTGCAAGGATCCTGATTCCCAAGACATGGACCAGGACATTTTTGTGCCAGGTACAATTTGTGACATTTAAACAAGTGAATCCAGCCACAGGGCAAAGACCACAGATGACAACTTCTGTCTCAGCACAACATGGTCTCTACTCAAGGGAACCCTTTACCCCCTCAAACAACTCTTTGACTCAATGGTAAAACTGTTTTTTCTTGGACTGCCTAAGTCTGTGTCAGGAACATCCTAAGAACACAGAGCTACCACAAACTTTGCAAGTGTCAATTTGAAGTGCAACATTAACCTCTGTGTGTAAACAACAAGTATTCGTACATAACATAAAAACTGCTAACCATTCCAAATCACACACTTCTTGCCCTGGAGAGAGTATAAGAGAGCAAGTAAACACATACCAGATGTTAGTTAGTTGTTTGCTTTAATTGCTTCAGTTGTTTCAATGAGCTACTGGATAGGAACTCATATGGAATAGAAAATGAAACAAGACACAGAAGAAAGACGCTTACTAGAAGAATGGGCATTATTTTCTAAGATAATGAAAAAAACCCCAACAAATAGAAGTTCCAAATGTTAAGCTTGAGGGCTAAATAAAAGCCAGTCATAAGGAAAGCTGTGTGAAAAGGATACAAACATTAGAATAAAAACCAAAACAACAGGATCTAACTCTTCCCAGTCCAATTTGGAGATGGGCTCTGGCCAGCACTTCTGCAGTCATACACTGTTGGTGAGGCCACAGGCCCATTGTCTGGCTTGGAAGGGGGGGTTGCAAATTTCTGAGCTTTTAGCATGCTGTTAAATCCCCAAAGCTCATGAAAGGAGAGTCAGAGCAAGAGTTTGTATATACTGTCCCTTTGAGACAGCTATGCCACAGATGTATAACATACCCCAAAGTGCTGTGGTTTTCCAACCTCTTCTGGAACAAACGGCTAAGAGATTTTTAGCAGCAATTTTTTAGTGGATCCCTGTAATACACATTTATTTGTCAGCAAAGTTTCGCTTCCTCAGTTACCTTTCACATATTATCTACACGAAGTCCCTGTTGTCTCTGAGGTCCTGCATCACAAGCTTCAGGACATCTTTTTTGACATGCTGCACATTTGAGCATGGTAGTACTTTGGCTGCTTGTAACTCTCAACTGAGGCGGTTTCAGCTTTTGTTAGCACTAATCTGTCATTACCCACGCACAATAGAAAGAAAGCTGAACTGATTTACAGTCGGATAGGCTTTGTTTTGCTCTGCTACTTAAAATATTCCAAAACATGTCTACAGATTTTCCACCAGTTCGCTTCACGGCTATGTTGTCTATAGCCACACCTTTCGCTTCCTGAACAGTTGCATTCCATAAGCTTTTGAATACTAATTTCACATTTCAGGATGGTTTCCTCTAAGCTGAAGAAACAAAAATAAAAGGGCCTAGTCTTGCTCATATTGAAGTCATGAGGGATACAACACTGATGTGAACTTGAAAGGGCAAAGTATTTCCAGAGCTCAAGGATATTTTTTCCCCAAGGAATCTGATGATCTTAGTAGATTTCAATTTTAGGGTTCCCAATTGAGGAAATTGAATTCTGAGCAAATTCACTCTGAAAATCCTTATTTTAGCACCAGCCATGCCCAGGTACCAAATTTTGTCTCCTAATGATGCAAACACCTGGGCTCTTAACTTCTGCTTATTTCCTGACAGTTAAGAGCTTCTCCAAATCACCCCAGCTACACACATGCAGCTTTAGACATCTAGATACTTTTAAAAACTTGTGGATATGATCCTAGCAAACTTCAGCTCAGGATCAACACTTCACTGATTTTTTAAGTGTTTAAATTTCTCCACTCATCCTTGGGCAAATACTTGTCGAACGCACTACCTACAAGCACTGTCTATGGTTTCTGACTCACTGAGCAGAGAAAAACATCTAAATACGTATATAATTTACTTGATCCATCACAATTAGGGATTTGGACTGAAATCCAGCTAATATGACTTAAGTCATTGTCTGTCAGCTGGGCAGTAATAACTGCTTTAGCACACATAATTAAGCTTGAAAAAACGTAAAGTAATATTACTTGGCACAGCCTCTTTCACTGTGATATACGCTGTAACATTCAACTCTCCTTTGTAATATTTGACACAGTTAACTGTAAAGTCATTCACAGTCTGTGGAGGCAGAGGTCAACTTTAAAAAATCATCTAGCACAAATAACAAGCCCATCTGAAGAAACCGCTCCGTGGTTATGGACATTCTGTGAGGCAAAGAGGACAAATTCATCAGCTAAATTATTTGCTCAGTTGTAATTTATTTTTTATATTCCATTGGCAGTAACATCCTTTATCCAGAATATTGCATTAAGATGCCATGAAAATAATAGAATTATGCAACTACATTTTTTTTAAAATGGATTCAGTACAACCTCCCAGAAGACCTTAGGTAAATAAAGTTTGAGCTGAAATACCCAGGGCCAAATTTTGTTCTGATGTTACCTCCACGTAAGCCTACTTGGCTGTGTTCACCCCTGTAAAATCCTATTGATGTCACCAGGCTGTGTTAGAAATTGAACCTATGCCAAATGTTCGCGCATCTTTGCAATAATATGAAATCAGAAAGAAATTATCATCATTTGGAAAGAACAGTAGCCGCTGACAATAAAATGCAAAATTATTTAAATATCCATAGCTGTGGAAAAACAGTCTTCAAATAAATGGTTTCATTTAAAAAAAAAAAAAAAAAAAGAAATCAAACAAGCACGTCCTCCAAAAGACTGATTAGGAAGAAATGAAACTATCATAACACAGAGTAAAAGAACACAAGCAAGATTAGAAGAATAAGCACTTGTAGCTATGTTTCATAACACTTATCTTAGGCACAGTTTTTTTGGGAGAGGGGTGAATCACCAGAGGTGGGGTCCACCTCCCTACTGACTAGATAAGCAGCCTATGTGACTAGTGCCATAAGATGTATAACTTCCATGTGACTAATGCCAGGTAAAATGATTCCAGCCAAAGTGAAATTCTGCTGAATTCCAGTATGAGGATACTGGTGAGGGCAGATAAATGGAGGACAGGTATATGGAGGACAGGTATACAGGGTTGGGTATGAGAAAGGGGCAAGGGAAAAACACCCCGGCTATAGCATCAACATGACAAAAGCTTCTGTGATCTGAATTGCTTTCTCATATACATGAAGAACAAGGACTGAGATCTAATGTCATCAGAATGTCACCTTGTAAAATGATTAAAGTGAAAAAAAAAAAAGAAGAAGAAAAAGGTATTCTCTCCATGATTTGAAACGCCCCTGGAGATTACACATATTATGAGAGTTAACAAGGCTTGCNTCCCAAAATGTTCCCTTTAAAAAAAAATAAAGGAAAAAAAAAAAAAAAAAGAAGAAAAAGGTATTCTCTCCCTGATTTGAAAAGCCCCTGGAGATTACACATATTATGAGAGTTAACAAGGCTTGCACCTTGCAATGTTCCCAAAGGCTCTGCAATTTACATTCTGGTCACATAAATTAAAATATCATTCTCCACAACTAAGTTGAAATGACAGATTAAAATGTGTTTGCTTGAAAATCTACCTATAAATCCCCACCAATTAAGAACAGTTATAATGCTGCAGTTACGTTACCTGTTTCGCAAACAGCTTCCACAGACAGCTGACCACATTAAGCATTTCCTTGAGCATTATTGTCCCAATGGCTGAAATTCACAGAAATATTTGAAATGTTTCATAACACTTATAGGTATTGTTACAACCGGGTCAACATCAACAGGTTTGATGGTGAAAGAAATTGTTTCCCTCCAGGTTAATTATTTTGGCAATAATCTTGTTTGACAAGTCATCTTAATGGCACCCAACAAGAGCACAGTTTCAAAACATTAAGTACTGTTTGAAGTGGACACTGTAACTTCAGTGTCAAGGGATCTCTGCAATGAGGGCAATTTCTATTGATCCTGTTGTCAAATTAATATTCTGTACCCCATTTTCCACTAAGTTCTCTATTGTTTCTTTTCAAGTACTTCTCCAATGATCACGATGAACACAAAATCCTATTGCTACATCTATTACAGTAATTTGTGGAATGACTAGTGGTCAAAAACATCTAATTCATGACGCCAGGATGAGACATATAGGAAAAAATTACGTAGAATAAAAATATAGCAACATACTTCTTGAAAATAATTCTGCATTCTCCTTTCATCATCGATTAGTCTAGAATCTAAGGAGGTGCTCAGTGAAATTGTATTGCACTTATAGAGGTAGTTTGGTTTTGAAAGATTAACTACCTAAGCAAATAAACCGATGCAGATACCCAGACACACAAAGGAGTGTGCCTGAAGTCACACAGCAGAGTAGTCGTCCACAAACAAGCTCAGTCCATATCCTCTGACATCATTACTCTCTTCACAGTCTCCTCAGTAGCCATCACACACCAGTCCAGATACTGGTACCCTGAGACACTTGAGCCCAGAGCCAGCAGTCACATGCATTCTGACAGACCAGTCTGACAGCAGGTAATTAAAAAAAAATTAAAAAGTATATTTAGCTAAAATAGAAAATCTAAATATCATTTCTGCATTGATAGTGCACTTTCAAGAGTCAGTGTTTGTACCAAGAGGCTAGGATGGCAGAGGTGAGAAACTGCCCCATCTATCCCACCACTACAATCCCTCTAGGCCTTACATAAAGAGATAAACAATTAGACATCACATATTTTCTCTAATACACAGGTCCATGAACCATTTAAGACTCTCCTGAGTTTTCAAGAGGAGACTTAATGGTTCACGAGCCTCTGCACAGAGGCAAATTATACCTACAGTGAGCCGTAACTCTTCCACATTGAGGAAAGGAATAGACTCGGTGCAATTCAGAAGATTGTTCTCTCTTGTGGAAGGAGTACAAAGTGTTAAAAGAAGATTGACTTGATACTCAAAAATTTCCATTCATTAGTCTATCCTACATTTTCTGATTGCAAAGTAAAACTAGTTATTCTTTCTCACTTTGGAGTCTGAAGAATTGTCTTCCAATTCCTAGTACAGATGGCAGAACTGTTGATCATTTCTGATCTCAGATTATCTCTTTCCCCCTCCTAACCCTTCTCTTTCCTTTTGTTTTTTTCCCTTTTTTCATTTTCAGAAGCATGGAAATATTTCCAAAGGACACAGTCCCAATTCTGCATTTTTCCCTGAGTGAAAAAGTTGTTCTGAACAATCTAAAATCTATGCACCCCATAAAGCAGGATTTTTCCATCTTAAACTAGGAAAAGACATCTTTGGACATAAACACCAGGACTATGTTTATATCAGAGCAGAAAAAACTGTTAGGAGACTTGAAATCAGTCCTGCCTGTGCTACCAGCCACACCTTCACTCGCAACAGCCACAGGACCAGAAGAGCTAAAAGGGCAATTCTGCCACAGAGCACAATGCTAAACCACTCACTGGGTGATCCGTAACTTTTGAATACATTATAGTTTTATTCTCTAAAGTCCTTGCTTTGGGATAAGCTGCTTGAAAAAAATTCTCTCCCCACAATATTGTTCTGGGCGTATCTCAGTAACTTTGTTGTTTTGGGGGGGTTATTTATAAATAAAATGCTTACATTAGTAATATGCTATTGAATACACAAAATTGGTTTGGCATGGACCTTGAAGAGTAACAGAATTCAATTCCTCCCCCATCTCAAGGCAGGATTAGTTACTTCTAGACAATTTTTGACAGACATTTATTTAATCTCTCACAATAAAGCCCGTCCAGAGAAGTTATGGAATCCAGTCCAGTGCTTGAATGTCCTTGTTCTCTAAAAATTATTTTCCTAATATCTACTTAAGCATCCCGTGCTACAGTTCAGGCCCATGGATGTATATACTTAAAAGCAGATCTGGAATGGGATGGAATCACTGAAGACGGACAGCCAAACCAGGCTATCCACAAATTCTCCATAACTGTTCAGTTTCTTCCTTTTACTTGGCAAACCAAGTAGATGAAGTTCCATGGTATTTATTTTTTTCTGTTTTTAAAAAAGTCTATTAATTTCAAAAATAAACAAAGGTTTTCTTGGCCACAATGAAATTCTCCAAGATAATCATAGAGTCTCTTAGGCAACAAGAACACAAGCAAATGTTATTGTATATATTTTGAGTGAAACCTTCAACTGAAAATTTGTAAAAACATTTGTGTTTGAAGCATCTTAATCTCACTAAAGGAGTCTGTGCTGTTCAAAATAAATTCTCTTGACCCAAGACAACCCTAAAGCAGAGCTCCAAATCTCACTTAGATGCAAGTTCTACAGTCTGCTTTGATCAACATTCACTTTCAAAGGATCCAAGCAACTTTTACAATGTGTTAGCACGCATGACATGAGCTCACAGGCTAAGGAAGGTTATGTTGGAGGTAGCTGGAGAAACTATCTGCAAGAGAGACTTTCTTGACCATAGAAACCTCCAGATGCAGAAAAGGAGCTGGATGCAGCTGGTCTAGCCAGGTCCAGCCAGCCAGCTGTGTGCATCAGGTGCCATCTCATAGTGGAAGACAAACAAGCAGGGTGCTACAGAAATGCTTGATGCAGACCAAGCTCCAGGGATGTGCAGTTCAGAGGCACTGTGTAAGCCTTACTCATATTGAGGCCTCCAGAAGCCAACATTTCTTGGAGCACTCAGATTTTGTTGCGTGCTCAACGCTCCTACACTGGACATCGTTTAGTTACACCATTCCTTTTGACTTACCAGGTAGTATCAGAAACTGATTTGTAGTGCAAAGACCCTTTGGAGAACCCTTTGTCCCACACAATGTTCAAAGCTGGTCCAGTTAAAGCAGTCTGTTCAGAGCCAATTGATTTTTTAGTATCTCCAGAACTTCCCAAACTCTTCTGGACAACCTGGTTGAGTCGGACTCCTCTTATGGTGAGAATACTTTTCCTAAAGTCTAGTCAGACACCCTTTTCTTCCAGTCTGAGTTCCGTGGCTTGCATCCCAACACTGAGCATCTCTGAGAAAAATTATGCATCAGGTAACTTCAGAGCATAGTAAGGTTTCCCTCGCACCTTCTCTTTTCCTAGACCGAACAAACCTACCTTTGTCAGCTTCTTGTTGTATGCTGTGTCCTCCAACCCTCAACCCTGACAGCCATCTGTGGGACTTGCTCCAGAATGCCACTATCTGTAGTGGAAAGCCCAAATCTGGACCCAGTACTTCAGATGGAGACTCACAGTGCCAGACAGGAAAGAACTGCTTCTGTGGACCTACTGGCTACAGCCTTGCTAACAAAGCCCAGGATGCAGCTGGCCTTCATTGTGAGGGCACATTGCTCACTGGTTGCCTACCAGGATGCCCATGTCCTTCTCTACAGAGCTGCTTTCCATTCAGTCAGCCCCAACTGCTGCATGGGGCTACTTCGTCCTAGATGGAGTTTCTCAGGACACTGACATCTCTTTTAACAGCATCCCATCAGCCTATCGGTGTAGTATTAGCCACTTCAATCCCCAAAACCCAAAGGTAATTTCCCCGATTTCAACTTGTCTGTCCCCACAAAGCATTCAGCAAGAGAGAACATTTGCCAGAAATTGTATGAAGTGAGGACCTGACAGGCTAAGATATAAAATTGCATCACTGCACCACTGTTCAATTGAATATTCATAGAAGCAGTTGAGGCATTGTCATTGCACACAAAAAAGGAACAGCCAGCAAATAAGTTTTTCACAAAATAAGCATCAGTCCTAACCAGTGCAATTCATTTCAGCACCGGTCAGTATTGTAACCCATCTTTTTGTTCAGGAAGTGTTAAGTAGCTACTAACACCTATGAAAAGTAACATTGGCACAACTTGTAAGGTACTATAGACGTTTTGTGTGTGGGATGGCTTGTAGACAATACCTATATTTGCACAGCCCCTAACAATAAAATCATTTAATCAACCCAATATCAGACTCTATATCAGATTGTAATTTTCACTATTGTATTTCAATGAAAGTAAGTTTGGGACTGATATAAAGCGCAACCAAATTGCATGGAATTTCAGAAGTCAGAATCCAGCCCTTCCCTTCATTCCTTCTCACATTTTCTTTCAAACACATTTTTCTAACGGCTGATGCACAGAAATGTCCAGAGAAGAAAAATGAAGGCAAGTGGCTGGATAAATCCTAATCCCACAAAATCAGCAGAGGCTTTTTGGAAGACTTTAACAGGACAAGGGATTTCTTAGGTTTTTGACTGGGCTAAACTTCAGCTAGACAGATTCACAGACTCCACAACAAGCCCCAAGGATTTCAAAGGTACCACAATATGGAGGCAGTACATACCAAAAGGTCCAGATGAAGCTTTGAGATCTTGACTACAAGTCCTCAGAGAAAGAACTAAGAGTTAATTAAGCATACGGAGTGCATTGGAAGAAACTAAGAGCAATACATATTTGGTTTTAGTTGGAAGTTTCCCTTTAAAAGCTGCCACTGCTTGAAGCAAAACACTGAACGCCACCGCAAGCAAAAACATGTTTGGCCTTAAAGGCAGTGCTAATCCACCATTCTCTAGGAGGAAAAAGAAGACACCTGAAATTATATTTATTTCTTTCTAGCTATTTTTGAATTAAGTACTTCAATATGTGCTCAGTAAAACTTTGGAGAGAAAAAAAATGATGACTTCTGCCTCTTGCTTCATTTGTGCATCAGTTTCCCACAGGCCCCAGACTTTGTATCTGAATATATAAACACTTGATATCAGCTGAAATAAGTAAAATTTACCACTGAGAGAAACATGTCTCATTGCCTAAGATCCAAGTATAGGGGCCAGGAATTTTTAGAGGTGCCAGCTGAGATTTCGTCCAAAGTTTTCTGAGACTTGATCCAAGCTTTCAGATAGCTGGATATACACAAGCAAAAAGAGTCTCAAGTCACACTGGACTTCTTAAAAGCTAATGAATAAACTTGTGCTTAAGTACTACCTTGAACTGGAGCTTTTGCTCAGCTCCAAGGATGATAGCTTAAGAAGGCTGAAACACATCCCCTGCCTCTAGCAGTTACAGAAGACCTTAGAAAAGTCTGGCTTCCTGGCCAGGTGATGGATGGAGCACCCCAAAGATCCAAGAACAAGCACTTTGCCTTGCAGCGAGTGCTTGCAGATTAAGATTCTCATTTTCAGGATTCTCAGGTTTCAATGTGTCCCACACAACAACTCTTACTTGAGCACCAAACATACTACAAGCTAATTTGTCCTTTGTTTTGTTCTTTTCTGTCATCCTAACAAGTCAATCAAAATAAAGGGAAAAAATTGCTCTCTGCCTGGCCTAACACAGCAAAATGTAAAACAAAATCACAACTCCCTTAAAAAAACAGCTTACAATGAGACCATAAACACCATTACCGTTTCCAGACTAATAGTACTGAGCTAAAACACCAGCAAGGACACACGGTGTCCTCCTTGTCCAGTTCGAACTTTTATCAATTTCAAAGGTGAATCAAAAGAGCAGTATTGATCCATGCTGGCTGTCCTTTTCACAGTAAACATTGCATTGGACAGGGAAGACAGACAGATCTTCTTAGCTTAAGAACATACAAGGCAGCATCCTTTTCAACAGCTTATTCAGGGGAAAAGGTGTCTGCCCTCAAAATGTCATGCTGAAACCACCATTCAGTGCTTATTACTAGCTAGGGCTAAAGCATGGAGAGCTGATTTACACTTGTGCTGCAGTAATGAGTTAGTTGTTTTCAAAATAAAAACCTAACTTATGGCTCCATTTGCTTTTCTCTCAACTGGCAATAAATAGAGTTCATAAAATTACAAAGCAGCTTTGGAATCGTAATCCAGTGCAATCAGCAGTAGCAATGATTGAGATAACTGAAGAACTGGAAGAAAAAAAAAGGAAAAAAGATAAAACACATAATAAAGCCTTCAATAAAGATAAGTCCTCTTTGGGACGTATCTGATCCTTCACCACCCCCTTTTTGAACATACTGATTGACAATGATTGTACACAAAGTAATATTGTAGATTTATCATTGCATCTCACAAGCTATGAGATTGCTTCTTCTCTCACTGAAGTGGGAGAATCCCCTTGCCCTCTGCAACACACTCCCCCACCTTGGTACCAAGCAGGCTTCAGAGCTGAAGCCTTCACAGTAGTTAACACTGCTGGAAGCAGCAACAGCTCTTGTCTGCTGAAGAAAAGGAGGTAGAAGAGAAAAAAGGAGCAGACCAGAGCTATCTGAGGGGTTTCCAGTATTTGTTAAACTACACAGGTTGAGTGTTAACTCCTCCATGCAAATCAAAGCTGTCATGGATTTTTCCTGAGTTGGTTATCTACCTCCCACAGGTAACCTGCCTGTATTTACATGAACAGCAGCAATCAATTTGATAGGCTCAAAGAACAGAAAAGTATTAAATGCCTCTTATACGGGGCAGTAAACTGCCAATATTAAGCTTTACAAGACTATTACATAGAGGATAGTTTTCTGTCCTTAAATCTCATAGCACTTTATTAACTTTTAAGTGTTGTGGGATAGATGTCTGAGCTCCATGCTTTGGAAGCCAAATCTGAGACTTGAGATGTGACCTGTTCAATGTCATGTAGCAGATCAACACGTTCCACTCCAACATTCCCAAGTTCATAAAGCCTCTGCCTGTGCTTTGCTTTTAGTGAGAACCAAAAGAGAAGACAAGCAACCCTCTGCACAGTTTGAGCTCTGAGCATATCACTAAAGTAGCACTGGGCTGGAATGATTAAACACATGGAAGAATTAACCAGTTTTTAAGATATCAGTTGGCAACTAAATTGCTTGCCCAAGTTAATGAAAAAAGGACAAAAATACACAAAAGAGGAAAAAAAAAGGGGAAGCAAAATTCTGTCTCAGATCATAAATAAACTATCACACTTAAACCAGCCACCCCGTTTTGTCCATGTGGCCTTTGCTGGTTTTCACTGGCAGGATGGCAAGATCAAAACATTTCCAAAAAAGGGGGAAAAAAAAAAAGTTAATTTATTAGTCTTTACCCTAAGACAATCCTGTTCAAAGCACATGCAGCTCCAGCAGCACAGGGGCACCTCCAGAGCACCACACCTTGCCAGCACAACCCCTTGCAGGGCAAGAGGGGACAACTGCATCATTTGCTGCTGCTGCCAGAGGTGAGGATGGTACCACGATGCCTGTCTGTCACCCCACGTGGATCAATTCTGCTGCATCATAATCCAGCACTGCCCCCTGCCCAAGATCAACCTTTAAGACACAAACCTACCTGGAGGAGACGGCAACAGGCACCAAACAAGCTGAAGTCAGGATGATGTCACAGCCAGAGCATGTGGCTGCTCTGAACAGAAGGGAGTCCAAAGGGCTAAGCCATAATGGTCTCTCCTTGCTTTCCCTCTCAGAAATTCCTCAACAGCTACAAGAGCCAGTAAACCAAGATGTCTCACCTCAGTCCCCACTCACTTGTCAGAGATGAGAAGGCAAAATGGGTAAGACACTTCAGTGTGAAGGACAAGAAGATGAGCTGGATCGTTTGTGGATAAAAGGATGTCCTTGCTAAGACAAGGACATTGGGAGTACAGCAAACAGACATCGATGAGGGAAACAACTTAGGCCAAAATGAGTGAAGTCTTCTACAAACCTTTATATCAACATTATTATCCACAGAGACCACTATGTTTACTCCAGACTGAATTGCTCCTTGTAGAACAGGACGTGAAAATCAGGGTCTCAGGCTTTACCTCTACTACAGCAAATGGCCCAAAATCCAGAGCAAATAAAACTTTAGAACAAAAACAGTGACTATAATGGGATCTTCTAAAAAAAGCCATAAAGAATCTTTCCAGAATATAGATCTCTCTTGAAAATGACTGTGGAATTAGCTCCTTCGGAAACTAAGGACCAACATGGTCAACACCATCTTCCTCTGCAAACAAGATAAATATTCCAAAAGTCATCTCTTGGGAAACAGAAAGAAAAACAAAACAAAAGAAAACCATTACAAGCAACTGCCACACACAGAACTCCCTTCTAAGAAAAATGAGCAAGTTATCCCCAAATGACAGATGACAGCAGTTTAACACACTGCTGTTAGGACTTCAAATACATTATGAATGAGACCAGATAGAGCAGAACATATTCAAATAAAATGGAAAATACAATATAAAGAAAAGAAGCATCAGTAAAATATGGTAAAATGAAAAGGGTCAGAAGCAAATGGGGTATGAAAAAGAATAAATGGTGAAGAATGGAGCAGCATAGTGAGGTAACACTTGGAAGCAGATCACCCCCTTGCATTAACTGCTGAAGAACCATTGACTGGAACAGATCAAGGACAGTTTCTGTCAGCTGAGGATTTGGTCCTCCACACAGAACCAGAAAATGGCAATGACAGCAATGACTGCCTGGTTTTCTCAGGGTGTTTTTCCCATCAGAAAGTAAAGAGGTAACACAGGAAGAAAATAAGATGATCCCATAAATGAAAAGGAGAGAGAGGCTAAACAAAAAAAAAAAAATAGATGAAGAGCAAGAAATAAAAACAAGGAGAAGGGACAAAGGCAAGATAAAAAGAAAATATTTAGTGGAATACATTTTATTTATTCATGAGTTCTGTTTTATTATGTGTCCTTGGCAGATATCCCACAAGTGAAAATTTTCAAGGCAGAGAACGATGTGAGTTTAGAGACTTAAGCCTTCTCTCTAGTCATTAGCCTTGGGCAGATCTTTTTAATATATGTGCCCCCATAGCAAGTAAACAAGTTCCTTAAATCAAGCACCTTTGGACGTGCTGAAGACATGCTGAAAACAAATGGGCTTAGAGAGAGATTCCAGGAGAAAAGACAGAAAGCCTGGCCCCAACCTGTTTTCCAGTAACCAAGCTGAAGGTTAGGCTGCTAGTAAGGATACTGCCCAACAGGATACAGTCTGCTTCTCCCTCTAACCCCAACTGACATGTGACTCTGCAGAGCATCTGCCTTTCACAGGCCCTCCTTGTTAACTTGTTACCTGAGAACATGTGGGCTCAGCTTGCCCAGCTGGCAGGGAAGGGGATGCAAACAGCAGGCCAACAGGAGCGGTGGCAGTGGCCTCTAGCAGTGATCCAAGCACAGAGAAAGGCAACGTGTCCAACACCAGTTTCGCTGGGGGCTCAGCCAGAACAAAGAGCACACCCTGGCACATGCACCAATGCTGAGTGTGGAAAGCCCAGCTGTCTCCAAGCTCCACACAGGTTTAAGGTGCCTCTGCAGCTCAACTCATCACTGTTGAACTTTGTTTTGCACTGAGGTTGAATGGTCCTGGCACAGAGTGGTAATAATTGTTTTTATCCTGCCTATAGCTGTAAGTGCACAACCAAGGCAATCCCGGTGGCTTAATACCGATTTACCATCTTTCAGGTCTATTCAGTTTTATTCTTCGTGCTCTGGAAAATTTGCTAAGTCCTAGAGAGGATGAGAAAAGAATTGCTTCTCCTTCAGGACCTCTCTGTTTCTACAAATGACATTTTAGTAAAACATCCAAGCTCACCTGTCTGAGGAATAATGCTAGGGATCAAACTGGAGTTTGCAGCCACTGTTCATTGATTTTCTTTTGCCTGCATTCACAAATAGGAAGTTTAAGGGCTGCTACTTTTTCTGTGGATTGTCTTAGTGCTGAGACTGATTAATAAGATACAAACACTTACAGACAAAGAAGAAAGTCTCTTCAAAAAGAATTTTAATGTCCTTTGCTATGAATACATATAGTTTTTTTAATTTAAGATCCAGTTAAACAAATCTGTCCAGACTGTATAAAGAAGGTCTAACAGACAAGTAAAGAACTGTGACTTAAGAAATCTGGTATTATTTCTGGACCTTGCCCATTCTTCAATTCCTGAAATTGAAAAAAACCCCATACAATTATATTGCACCTCTTTTAAAAAGAACTGTTTTGTAATCTATAGCTAAGGAGCACCCATATATGATTACTGTCAGCGAAAGCTCTTTTATAATTATTTAGCTACATACCTATACGCAAATAATTTACAAAATTTCAGGACATAAAATCACCTTGTCTACCCACAGTGCTATCTCAGCACAAACTGATACAGAATCTAAGGTTTTTCCTTGTTAGCCAATTGCCTTTCATTCCCCCAAATGATTACTGGTTTCAATGCTGCTACAATGGGCAGCTTCACCACAGCAATAGTATTAAAAACACTTTGCAAAGTTGAAAAGCCACCTCTGCTTCCTGATTTAGTATATCGACAACAATCAAATCCTCGCAAAACAGGGTGATATAACCCTAACCAATTACAGCAGAGAAGGATTTTGGAAAATGCTGCAGTTGTGACAGAAGAAAATGATTGGTCCAGGACACGTTTCTGAAAATGAGATCTTGCCAGGTATCCCAAGTCAGACACTCAGAACTTGACTTACACATCCCCTCTGAAACTCCTGGCTCCTGTACAAAGTGTATTCTTGCTCCCCGTGTCCCCTTAGGACGTTAGCCTGAGTACCTTATGCCATCTATTGGCCTAGACCAGCGACAGATGCTCTGAGGAGAACTTTAATTCTGGGAAAGCGACTGTGTTAAAAGGAATCTGTCGGTAGATCTGTAAATTCTGCTAATGGAATCAATACACTGCCGCTGTTCAGATCTTGAGGTCTACCTTCCCCAGCAGACACTCCGAGTTCAGCTCCAGCTCCCAGAATAACCAGCAGTTGTGTTTCGCATTAGGCAAATGAAAAATGCATTGGCATAGGGTTCTCTCACGGGCAAGAAAATCCAGAAAATGAGCACTGAGGACTTTCACTGTCCTACGGATGCACATAAGAGAAGTCTTTTTATAAAAAGAGAAAGCTTCTTCAAACTCCACCTGGATCTAAAATCAGGTTAACTATCCTCAACTCACTATTTTAAATCGGACACGCAGAGAGAACAAACTTCTCCCACATTTTCTTAGCCATAGAGATTACTGTAGTCGTTCGCGGCTGCTTAAATCCAGTTTACTTTTTAAGCTAGACGAGTTTCTAAAAGAAAGGCAGAGCTCTGCAATGCGAAAGGACTCAGAAGCATCGCTATTGATCGTCTCTCTCACAGGCCATTACAAAGCACCCCTGAAGTCGGCAGGACGCGGCTCCTCCGGGGCCAGAGCAGTCCCCGCGCCCCCGCCCTCCGGCGCCGCATCCCTTCGGGCAGCCCGAGAGGGGCTGCAAGTTCCGCGCCGGAGAGTTCAGGGCAAGACTTCGGCGGAGCACCGAAGCTCGCCGGGGCTCCCCCTGCACCAGGCGGCATCCCCTGCACTCTCTCCTCCTCCTTCTCCTCCCATGACTGTATGCCCCTCAAAACGCAGGGAGAACACACCGCACCCCCGGCACCGCGCTGAGCCGGGCTGGGCTCCGCGCTCTCCCCGCCGA
>WEIV01026206.1:3977-41975 GCA_013390005.1 Calyptomena viridis | reverse complement strand
TTTTTGCCCCCACCACGTTCCAACCACGTGTTTGAATGTTCAACCATTTGTCTTGGTATTAATCTGCCTGGAACTTGAGAATAATTTCAAGATAAGGGGCAATGTTAGCACATAAGCAAATGTATATAAGCCACCATAAATATGTTTTGGCTGGAAATTCAAAGAAGGTTCTTGATCATCAATATATTCTGATTCAATTTTCCAAAAGGAAAAAATGATACAAAAAAAAAAGGTAAGAAATTTTAAGGTGGAATTCTTGAAACCAGAAGAGGTCGAAATTGATAGATCAGGAAATTTCTTCTGGTCTTTGATTCCAAAGAAGCAATGCTTGTCCTACACATGATCTTGCAGGATTTTTCCACCATCTATCAGCCTTAGTACTTTCTGAATAATCAAATTTCCTGATGGGTCTGCAAGTATGCTAGTTTTTCTCAGTGGAAGTAAGAGACAGATCCATGGAGCACACTTGGTATTCTGTAATCAAGCTTCATGCTGAGAGAGAACTGACCAAGTAAGAAATGTGTTTTCCAGACAGATTGGAAAATAGAGTTAGACAGCCAGTTATCATCAAGTGTTTTCCCCAATGCTATCATAAAGTGTGGCAGTTAGACATAAGCAAGATCATATAAGCTCTGTAGAATCACAGACTGAGCTCAGCTCACCATGAAGCCAGTGAGGGATTTGGCCATTGGCAATAAAAGAAAGGCAGAGTAGGCTGTGAAAGGCAAGCTGACCCAAATTCTCTCTAAACACCAAGCACTGATTCAGTGTGAGTAAGGAGCTATAATTTTGTTTTGGTACACAGAGAATGTGAATCAAACACCTTTCCCAGCTGTCAAACTGATTTGGAAACACCATGAGTAGTACCTATATGCATATGTAAGATTTTAAGTATTATTTTCTTGCACAGGATGAAGAGGAAGGAGCAATTGAGTGTATCTAGCCTGTTTCCAGAAAATGAAGGAAGGGTTTACTATGCATCCATGGAGGCGAAAAAAAGTAAGATGTTCTGATCTATAATTGTCAGTACAGCAGGGATGGGTTGACTTTGGAGTCTTGTTAGGAAATCAAAATGCTGCATTTCTTCTTGTTTAGCAATCCCTCAGAGCCAAGGATTCAGTATCTCCTGTTGTGCTATGTTTTACTTTGAGAGTTGATGATTAAATAAATGGGAATGTTGGAAGACCCCTTGAGGAGCAAGACTAGTAGCCTGGCACAGATTGGTATAGCACAATATCTGGGTTTCTGAAAGAAAAGACAAAGACAAAGGAATTTTCTTTTGTTTCAATTTTGGAAGCAAAATAGAGATTACAATCAAACTTTTCTCAAAAACTAATAGCAGAGCATGCAGAATCTCTGAAAAAGATTATTTTCTTAAAAAAATCCCCCAAACCACAAAACCTTTTTTTGACTTTTTTTTTTTTAAATAAACATTTAGATGATTTTCAAGGTGTTATTCCAATGAAAAATCTACTAGTATGGATAGGACCTAGCCATATAAACATGACCATATTAATGATTTTGTCCACTCAGTATTTGCATTAATTACAGGGAATCTCTGTATTTTGAAGGTTCTTAAATGCTATCATTGTGATTAGATTCAATAAGAAATTACACATCTCTGATTAAAAAAACTGGACAGAAAAACAAGGAAAAAACAGCACAATTGCCTCCCTACATTAGTTTCTTGTATGAGCTGCAAAACTATACAGAGTACTTACTATTTTTACTGCTAAATGCAGTATTTTCTTTGATTTGTCTTATGATTATATTTTTTCTTCCTGTTATTTATTTTGTGATGTCTTCTTAGTTTTGTGAATTGTTGGGGTGTTTTAATTATAATTATTATCATTATAATGTAATTTCTGGCTAACTACAAAAACTTAGGCTTGGCATGAACTAGCAAATTTAAAATGTGGACCACGCTTACAAGGCAAAGGCACTTGAAACATCTTGTATAGCAAGATGATTCACAATTCCCAAAGTGATTCCACAATTCTCAATGTGGTTATTCTTATGTCTTCAATATGTGCAAGCCAGTAGAGTGTCTGTGAGGAGACATGGAGTCCAAGCAGACTCTGTGGAAGGACAGCAGAATCTCTGCTCTCAGGCCCATGTTTCACTGGCTACAGCTGTGCCAGGTACCAAGGATCTTTCTGAAGGTACAGGAGAGGAAATGGGCACCTTAATGTTTCTTGACTGATGTGACCATGTGCAAACTCCTAGTTTAGAGGAACATGAATCTTCTCTGAGATGACACCGACAATACTGACTAACTCAGTAAAAGGAGGCTAAAGCGACAACTTCAGAGTTAGATGTCTATGCTCAGCTGAATCATTCCTTGATTTGTGAGGGGAAAAGTTGCCATTCTATTTTTTTCCCTTCTAACAATTTGCTTGTTGGAATCCTACATAGTGCTGGCTGAGCAGCAGAGTGAACGTTAAAGTAATCAAGGTTTGAAATAAAACCAAGGTCAACTAAGCGGAACAGAACACTAATGAACAAAAGATGAACTTGTTCTGGGAAGAACAGATTTTTCTATCTGAGTTGTCAAAATATCCCCTTGTGTGTGTCTATAAATGCTGCAGGTGCTTCTGAAGTCACTTGCATCATCAGACCTGCCAGTTTTGCAGATAGCTGTCTCACAAGAAGTGTGATTGAGACATGTCCTGGAGCTGAGAGCATCCCCTCTACCTGTACATGCACAGTGGGTTCACATTTGGCTGAATAAACTCTAAGCAAGCAGTCCACGAGCTGAGGGAGAAGCATCCATGTGGATGGAGAGCACCTGGAAAACAGGTTAAGCTGTATTTACAGCTTTTCAGGATGTTAGTGATATATCCTACAGCTCTCACACAGAGTGGTCTTTGCTAGAAGTGGAAAGCAATCATTAGCTGCTCTAAGATGGGCGAGTACATAATAATGTCTCAGTCTTATGTTTGCACCAAAATGTCTCCCACATTTGAAAGCACGTCTGTGGGCAGAACAATGAGACCTTACTTCATCAGGAAGTTGGAAACACAGTAGGACTCAGTGCTTTTATCACAGCAATGCTTAGAATTAGATTTCATTCCTTTTGATTCTTGAAGAGATTGCATTCTTCTTGGTTCTCAACATTTACGAGAGAGTTCAAGGTCTTTTTAAAGTAGAAATAAAATAACCTGCTCTTCATCTTTTTTTTGCACAGAGTACAACCATATAGGCTTCAACACATTTCAAGGTTTTTGACAGGGATACCAAAGATCTTTCAGTGTTCAAAAGTTACAAGTGGTTCTACTGAACACGTCTCTGCACTCAAGTAATTTCTACAAAATGCAGAAATTTCTACAAAATAACACTCTATCGTTTTTGAATGATGCACAACAAAAATGTGTGTACTCTGTAAATTATGAACATTTCTACTACCAGTTTCATCTAGTTCACCTGTAACTCTATCATGCTTTTCTATGGGTAGCAAAAGTCACCAGCTTGTTAGCTCAGTCATCATGCTCCTTTGATTCCTTTTAAAGTAGTTTTCACTTAGGCTTTTCTGCCTTTTCCTCTTAGAGTGTGTTTCTGATGATTAAATCTTTCCTACCCTCTCCTACTCTCTGCCATCTCCATCAAAGTACTAATGGAGCACTTTCAGTTCACTTGCCTCGATAGGGCAACTTGCCCCATAGGAGGAGGCACAGCTCTTGCTGATTTGTCCATCTGGCTATAAAAACTTGATTTTGATCTCAGAGCCAGTGAATCTTGTTTATGGCAGTTGGAATATGGGTGATTTTGGACACTGCTTAGATTTCCATGCTCGTTCTTTACATGGACATAATATTTACTTACCTTGTTGGGAAGCTTAATTCAATATTTGTATGATGCTTTGAAATCCTTAGATGCAGTGGAGAATAAATGATTGTTCAGTCATTACATGCCACGTTGCAGTGAATAACATACAGTAGTCTAAGCACCTTTTATTACCAATGTATTTAGAGCTAAAAATTCTTGCACTATTATAGTAGTAGGACTTTGGTCTACTTAATGTGACTTCCTCATAATTTTTAATTAGAAAATGACATAAGATTAAGAAGTATAAGTCTTTTATTAAATACATGTATTTTTTCATGTTAGATAGTTTTTAAAATCTGAAAAGTCTGAAAGCTAAGTGATTTTTATGAAGCAACACTTCACAGCAAGTATCTGCAGCAAGTCACCCTGTGTTTCATAAACATTGTGAAAAGGATTTGTTCTTGAGAGGAAAAAAAATTTATCTTGGACATAAATCTGGACAACTGACTTGGTGGTCCCTTCTAGTCTTGCTTTCTCATGTATAAATTATCCAGAATATATTTTAATAATAAGCTTGTAATTCTATAATAGATATTTGTAGTTTACTTTATATGTACATGACTTATTAAACATGAAACATTATGTATTTATTTGGAAGACACATATACACACGTATTCTGTGCTCCAGGAGATAACAGACCTGTGTGGTGGGCTGGTACTGGATCCCCTGACATGTCAATAATGCAGCTTAACCACAGGCCTCTTCACAATTCTGTGGTCTCTAATTTCAGATCAATTTGGGGGTTTTTTTTAGAACCCTCCTTCCTTGGTTAGGGAGCCTTCTAGTCTCCAAACTAGAGCAAACATGCTCAAAAAGTCATTTGACACCAGACTGGATGGCAAATTCAGAGTGCACTGTGGTGGTTGTTGCAGGAGCCATCACACCCAGGGTTATTGTCATGTGAGTTTGACATGTACACTGACAGTCCAGCTGCACCTCTCCTACTGCTGTGTAACAGGGCACGTGGTAGTTCATTGCCTTAAACCACTCATTGTAGAAAAAACCTTAAAATAATGTCTTTGATTAGATGTTTCCTGACTCCAGGCAATAAACCCAGGCTGTTTTGCAATGTATAGATTAAAATCTAGAGATGCTAAAACCAGAGCATGGCTGCTTATGAATTAAATTGAAGTGGTCTTTATGAAAGGCCTCTGTACTATCAAATCTGCTGAGAGGCTGCATGTCATTAAGGGTGGTTGTAGATGCAGTATTCCTACTTCAGAGAGCTCTTCATACTGTGTACTTCCTATTGAGGCTTTCTGTTTGCTTTTGATATGTCAGTGCAGAAGGAAGAATGTTAAAAAAAGGTTGAGGTACAGCCTTGCAATTTGGATTTGGATTTCATTCCCTTACTACTACTACTCCATTTTTTCCTGCTTCTATGGAAAGAAGTAATTCCATTCTTAGTTTCATACTTACTTTCAAAACAGCTACTAAGATGTGAAGCGCAGTGATCTGTGCTCACAATATTTGTGTGTGCACTTCTGTGGTACATGCTTGTACAATTTTTTTATTTACTAATCCCCTGAAAGAAGAGCAGGCTGACTTCACAGGGACTACTCTAAACAAGGAATGAATAAGCCACCTCTTTTCCAGGATATAACTACTATGGCATGGAATTTATAGCAATATGGCAATAAAAATAATAGTGCTTTTCAGATCACCACACCAGTCAACAAGCAACCTCCTTCACCAAGTACCTACGCTGTCCATTTTTCCATTTCTAGTAGGAGGGATAGTGTCTGTAATGAAAACCTCCAACTGGTGAATGGGAACATTCTTCAAGGCATGTGATAGAGTGGCTCCACTGAGAGCTGTGGGCTGATATGACCTGCCCAGGCTTGGCTGCAGCTCTTGCACAGCTCAGAAACTCCTGCATAGCCATGGCAAGTGACTTCCTAAAGTTAGCATAAAGCTCATCTAATTATTTCAGTTTTTAAAAAATCATCCAGAGTGCCAATCTTCGTGCAGTTGGTGTCTTTAATGCCAGACTCTTTGTTAGAAATTAGAAACCTAGCAGGATGGGAAAAAAAAAAAAAAGGAGAAACACGGGAACACAAGGGATGCATAGGAAATTATCTGACAGTGCAGACAGGCAAAACAATACATATTTATCTTTGAAGTATAATCATGTTTGGGTAGTATGTAGGAGCCTCAGTCATGATTGACACCCTGCTCTGTACTAGATGCACCATAAACACTTAATAAAAGGCAGTCCCAGAGTCACAATAAAGAATTACTGGAGCTTCATGTTGAACTGAAGCACCAAGTAACTTAGCACAATCAATTGTAAGAAAGAATTTATAATATGGTTCAAGAGGCCTCTGGATACTCCTAATATTATAAGACAGAGTAAATGGTAGTATTTTAAAGTCCTTTTGTGGTCAAGCATCCATATGCTATCTGAAGTAGGAGATGAAGATAACTCTGGTTTATTAGTCTAGTAATTGAGACTGAAAGATGTAGACAATAAAACAGGGAGGCAAATATATATTTACTCAGAATGCTTAAATGCTTCAGTAACTTTAGTGCATTACTCTTCTAACCTCTTCCAATCTGTTAAATATGTATTGAGTAGATAATGAGGCTATATCCTCGGTAACACAAATTATTTACAGTCAAGGAGTGGTTTAAAGCTACTAGTTGTCAATTATTCCAGAACCTTTCCCAATGAAGTTCCCAAGATGAGGGCTGTAGATCACTGTCAGTTTAAAAAAAGAAATTGTGTTAGATTATGTTGGCTCTTTCCCATGTTTTCAGCTGCTAATTTGCATTAAAAGATGGCTAAAAATACATTAATTCCTCACTAATATTGCTTTTTCATGGAAGTATTTGCTGTATTCACCAAAGTGTTGCCATGTACTTGTCTTGAAAAAGCCTTCAAGTCACGTGAAGTCTCTTCATCCAGGCATAAATGAAGAATAATATATAAATATAAATACATAATATAAATATAATATAACTATAAGAACAGCTGACAATCTTTTCTCTAGCATTTATTTGCAGGCTGTGCATTAGTGAAAGGATGCCTTTTTTCCGCCCCACAAATAGCAGATGGAAATGTTCCAGATTGATTTTGATTTCTCCTTTGAAGGTGACTAAAAATATTTCCAACATAATTGTAATAGCTTTTGATATTACTACTATAATTCACTTTGTGTGCATTTTTTTCAATACAGACCTTCTCCATGGATTGCCTATGAAATGGTCTAAGCTAAATTAAGAAAAGATTATTTCAGTGCAACATTTTAAATGCACACTTAAGTGTATTTTTAAAATATATTCTCAGTAAATTTGTTGTATAGGTTGATACTTAAGCACAGTGCAAGTTTAATGTAGATGCTTGGAAAATAGTTAACATCCTCAGGGTTATTTTATACATATGAAATACACAGTGGCTGCCTCTGTACAGAGGGGACTTCATCAGATATCACAGACATAGAGATAAGGGATAAAACCTTATTCCCATTTGATGCAATAACAAAACTCTGATTTCAGTAGTACTGATTCCACCTTGCTCTTTCAAAGCATGCCAGAAAAGACTAGAATCTTGAAAATATTCTTTAATAGATTTGCCAATTTACAAAAATCTAAATAATATACAAAAAGTCAATATAAAATATGATTGCTCTAGTTAACAGCAATACAGAACTTTCCTAAGAGAGAAGGCACCTATGTGATCTAACACCAAAACATAAATAAACTGAGAGAAAGGAAACTTTTAAGGCCACTAAGTCAAAAACTCTGATCTTTGTTCCAAAAATAAATGGAAAAAATTCATCAAGGGGTCAGTCTTTCGAGGACTGTTTTTAAAATTTTCTAGATTCAGTGCAATCTAGGTGATGAATTTGGTGGAATCCTCAAATGACCACTCTATTCAGATGGCTATTACTGACTCTACACACTTCTTGTACAAAGAAAATATCATCCTGCCTGTTTTATGCACATGACATACATCATCCAGCTTCTGCTCGGGCTGGTTGCATTAGCAGCAACCACAGCTTGCTCCATACAGCTCCCTAAACCAGTAAATTTCACAAAATAGGTATGTTCATTGATATGCTATTTCCAGTTATAAGAAAAGAATAATAAAGTAGACACCATATTAAAATAATTTGTCTCACTGATTCTCAAATGTTATTTCATCTTTATCACTAATAGATTTCAGGGATAGTAGGGACACAAAATTATTTTGGATTTAAAAAAAAGTCCAAGTAAATTACCAGGCACTGCTTAAATGAGAACGTGAAGCAAATACACTTAAGGCAGGGTTTAAAGGCAAACTCAGAAGAAAAAGCAAGACATGAATGTGTAGAAGAATACTATGTCTTGAAGGAGACAATTATTTAGGACTGTTCAAGTGGATGAGCAATAATTAAATTATATTTGTAAATGAACAGATTATTTCATTTCTTCAAGGAGCATTAATTTAGAAATAAGCTCAAAATAAGGCTGGTGGTTAGTGTAGAACAGTTGCATTTCTGATGGATAACCACCGTTTCTGTTTGGTTGTTTTAGTCATGATGAAGAATAAGAATCAAATTCAGTTCTATTTGAACATCTATGGAATGCAAATTGAAGCCCAGTATATGTCTGAGATATATCCATGATTTTTGAGTTCGAATCATAGACTCACAGAATCAGGTGGAAGGGACCCGTCAGGATCTTCGGGTCCAACTCCTGGCCCTGCACAGGACCCCCAGCAATAACACCATGTGTCTGAGACCTTTGTCCAGATGCTTCTTGAACTCTCAGCCTTGGTGCTGTGCCCACTGCCCTGGGGAGCCTGGTCAGTGCCCAACCACCCTCTGGGAGAAGAACTTTTTCTTGATTGTCAGCCTAAACCTCCCCTGACACAACTTCAGGCCATTTCCCTGAGTCTTGTCACTGATCACAAGAGAGAAGAGATTGGTATCTGCATCTTCTCTTCCCCTCACAAGGAAGTTGTCTCTGCAGTGAGGTCTCCCCTCAACCTCCTCGTCTCCAAACTGAACAGACCAAGTGACCTCAGCTGCTCTTCATTATGTTTTGGTTGTCAAAATTTTTCATTATGCAGTGTAGATTAATGGAGACCAAGATACGACAAAAGAAATTTCTAAAGGCAGCTGCTGCGTTGAGCACATGTTTAGAGGACAAAAGATATAGGGGCATGAAGCTGAAAACTTCTGAAAATCTTTAATTTCTTTTAATGTCTGTGTAAATACACATTTCCATTTTTTTATCTGCTTGTTTGTTCTAATACAACTAAATAACAAACTGATGGTCAAGCCAAATTGCATTCACTTCAAATGATAATGCTATATTTTTAGCTGCATGAAGCAAGAAGAAGATAATGTCTCTTTTCTGCCAATTCACCCTCACCTTCCTTTTTAGCTGCATTAAAATTAGGAAGAACTTTCCTTGCATTACTAGAAAATAAATATTTTCTTCAGGTCTTTACATCTTCTCATAGGCAGATGAGATCACATCCCAGATGATCACGATTTTCACAAGACCTCTTTCTCCCCCAGAGAAAGAGCCATGAATATTAACAGTGCCAGCTGACAACCCTATGTTGTTCTTAAACCCAACTTCCTTCAGTCACAGAGCTGTCCATTGGCTGGTATTTCATTCTGTGTATATAAAATGTGCCTTGGTCATAGTTTGAAATACATTGAAGTCATTTTTCCTGTGTGAAGTCCTCACATTTAACATTCTAGAGACATGGACAGAAATTCTGCTATGGATAATTTTTAGAGCTCTGCTGTGTAAGGGGGTCCTGACCAGCAAAAATATAAAAGGGTGCCATTTGGTCCTGCCAGTACCCAAAATTCCTAATTATCCTGCCTAGCTTTCTGACATTGTGTTTTCCTCCTTCACATTCACATACTGTAAATATAGTTCTGTCCAGGACAAATGCCATTTAGCAGACATTGCTTGACAGCTCTAGTAAATTCAGAATGATCTATTCATTCATCAATATGTGTGTGCAATTTCCATTAAACTCAATACAATTTGTGTACAGCTGTAATAACTGGAGTCTTTTAACACTTTAGTGTCTTACTAACTGTCAGAGAGGTTTCTCCAGTAGACTGAGATGCCTTCATAATTTTTAAGAGCCTGGGAGTGTTGAAGTGATAATTCTCCTGTACTCAGACTGGGGAGGCTGCACCTTGAATCCTGTGTTCAGTTTTGGGCCCCTCATTAAAAAAGACATTGAGGCACTGGAGGATTTCCAGAGAAGGGCAGTGGAGTTGGTGAAGGGTCTAGAGAGCAATTCACATCAGGAGCAGGCGAGGGAGGTGTTTATTTTGGAGAAAAGGAGGCTCAGGGGAGACCTTATTGCTCTCTACAACTCCTTGAAAGGAGGTTGTAGCCAGGTGGGTGTCAGTCTTTTCTCCAAGTATAAAAGCAATAGGACAAGAAGAAATGGCCTCAAATTGCAACACGGTAGTTTAGATCGGATATTAAGAAAAATTTCTTCAGGGAAAGGGTTGTCAAGTATTGTAAAAGGCTGCTCAGGGAAGGGGTTGAGTCACCATCCTGGATGGATCTAAAAGATGTGTAGATGAGGCACTTGGGGATATGGTTTAGTAGTAGACTTGGCAGTGCTGGGTTAGTGGTTGGACTTGATGATCTTTGAGGTCTTCTCCAAACAAAACAATTATATGATTCTACGATTTGAAAAATCAGGAACGATTCATTTCCTTACAGGAGTAGCTTTGCTGGAAGCTCCTTCTTGGCTGGTGTCTGTCCCAGTTTGATACAACACTTTCCTAACCCGTACAGGCCCCTGTTGTCCCAAGTTGCAGACCTTTAACACAGGATAGGGGTGCTGAAGCCTGTAATTGCCCTGCTGAGACTGCAGAACTGTCTCACTGTTTGCTTAGAAACATCCTCACATTTATACTCTGGAAAGGTTAGGAGAAAGAGTTGAAGTATCTAATAACTTCATACTGTGGCCTAATACAATTTGACCGTGTTTTCATTGCAAAGGTTAATACATTCAACTTGGATTTGTTGAATCATGTAAAGTAATATTTCATATCATCCTCCAGGAAAAAGAAAAAAAATAAAGAAGAAGAGTATGTATGATGGTTAGCTTGCTTTATAGGACTAAAGAATGCCTGAAGATCTTTGTAACAATTTTTGTGTGACAGAATCAGTCAAAGTTAATGATTTTGCAGGCCTCAGTTGTGGTTATATCAAAAATAATTGCATTACCCTTGCACAACTCATTTCTGTTGCTACAGTTTAAATATTTTATGCAGTTTTTAAGGACTGATCCTATTCCGAGGTGGGGAAAAATGCAATAAGTTGTGCCATTCCTTCCGTCTTAAACCACAAGGAAACTTTCTACTATCACCATTATTGAGATATTCATCAATCAACCTGCTGAATCTTCCTGTTTTGAATCACTTGTCTTATCCTTTATAGACCTTTTTTTGAAGTGTTTTCCTACTCATGATCAATTTGAGAATGTTTTGTGAAACCCCAATCAGCACATGCTATAGAAGTGTGGAGTTTGAACAACTCAAATCAGACTTTTGTCCTGTGGAGGACTTCATGACCTGGGGGACTTGCACGTATCTATGTATACTATGTATAAAAGTGGGTGATATATAAGTTTGTTTTTTTGTTGTGCTTGTTGGAAGGACTGTAAGAATCAGAAATTTTGTTTAAAAAAATCGTCTGCTGAACCTTTAAATACTTACTCAGAGAAGATGCTTATTACTTATTCAGGTGAACACTAAAGGCCAATGAATACTGAAAGGGTTTCAAGAGCTCAGAATGGAAGTGGTAGGATTTTTTGCATGTCATACTCAGAAGTTTTTCTTTTTTCCATGAACATATGCAGTCAGTTTGTGATGCTATATCAGCTCTATCACTGTGGCTGTAGCTAAAAACCAGAAAATGTAAGCTTATAAACTGGAAAAATTGTGGGATATAGAGCAGGAGGAGAATAGATGGTATAAACAAGAAAGAAGTTATGGAAAGAGGCAATTTCGAACTGGTTTAATGTCACTGATTAATATTTAGTTCTTACTTAATTCCCAGAAAACTCACATATGGACATTCCCATATAAGTATCTGTGGGTTAGAAGGAATGGTGAGGGCATGGCCAAGGGCTCAGGATGACGCAGTGAAGAGCTGACAAAGTCCCTGTGGGAATATCTATCTTTTCCAAACCAAAGACAAGTATAATAAAACAGCATTAATAGCGTACTTTTCAATTTCATATTTGCTACAGACATATTGGCAATAGTTCTATGAAAGCATTTAAAATATGAATGTAGGAATACTCGATATGGAAGGGAGGGAAAGGCTCAAGAAGGAAAAGTTATGGCAGCTGGATAAGATTACAGAAACACTTTTCCCAGGACTAGCAGTTAAGCTTTGCCCTGTGCTGTGCTCAAACCTCTAGGCCACAGGTCTCCTGGGATATCACATACTACATATGGATGAGCTTTCAAAGTGACCTAAAAGACGGGCACTGTACTGCCTCTGAAAGGCAATAGGATTGAGGATCCTAATATCCAAAGGCCTTTCTGAAAATCTCATCCTACACACATTCTTAACCACTTCATCACAGTCACTAAATAACAGCAGGTACTTGTTAACAGCATGTGTATTAGTCACTGAAAATAATTTATCCCTGCTTTGGGGCTCCTCTAAAGAAATTATACCTCTCCATTTCTCAGCCTTCTCTATATAACACCTGAGAAATAATTGTTTTCATTTTTCTTTGCCTCATTGATTGTAGAATAAATAATCCATGAATAACTCCCTACCCTCATTATTCTACCGTATCTGGTGAGCAATAACTTTTGCTTCAGCTGTTTAAGGGTAATGGCAGGAGGAGGGATGGAAAAGAACAGTCAGACTCTTGAAATCCCTGAACCATAAGGCTGAGATATGGCCAGGTTGTCTCAGCCATCTCTTGTAGGTGAAAAGCGTAATGACACTTTAATGCGGCTTGCCTCCTGGCTCGTTCTCCGAGTGAGAATTAATTACCGAACGGCAACATCTGCATTAGCGGCTCCTGCAGCCCCAGCTCTCTGCGGGCGGGATGGTGCTCAGTCCCCGCCAGGAGGAGGGCGGCTCGGAGGACTTGCCTGCTGCGGGCCTGGCTCGGATCCCGGCGGGCTGAGCACCGCGGTGTGCGGGGAGCGGGGCGGAGGGAGGCAGGAGCGGCCGCGGGGGCGGGCAGGGCACCGCATCTCAGCATCTCGGCATCTCAGCATCCCGCGGCACCGGCGACACCGCCCCGGGCTCCGCTCCGGCCCCGGCCCTGCCCCGATCCCCGCACTGGCCCCGGCCCCGATCTCCGACCCCCGGCTGCGTCTCTGAACCAGGCAAAGGAGGAGATCGCGGTCCCGGAGGCCCAAGGAGCGCAGAGGAAGAGGGAGGAGCTGGAGGAAGCGGAGAGAAGGGGAGGGGAGCGGAGCGCTGGGGAGATTTTCCCTTCTCCTGCCTTTTTTTTTTTTTTTTCCCCCTGGAGGAGGGATGTTGCTGCTGCTGGTGGCAGCGTTTCCTCCTGCTGGAAGATGATGAATTCCTGAGAGAGGCTGTGAGCCTGCTTCCGTGCTGCGGGAGTGTCTCTGTCCCCCTCCCTCTCCCCTCTCTCTGCTCGGGTGTGTGTGTGTTTGGCTCCCCGGCTGTGTGTGCGTGTACACAGTGTATATATATCTGAGCTGGGAGGTTATTACGAGCTTCTCTCGGCAGCGCTGCTCGGTACAGGAAGAAGGGCTCAGCTGCAGTGGTAGCATCAACAGCAGCATTAGCAGCACCAATTGGTTTTTTCGCCTTTCTGCCTTCCTTCCCTTCATCTGCATCTCCCTTTTCCCTCCCTCCCCCCACGGCTTCGGGGGATTGCTTTTGATATTTTTAATTTTATTTTTCTCTTCTACAATCCTTCTTATTTGATACTTCGTGGCTTTTTTCTTTTTTCTTTTTTTTTTTTTTTTTCCCTTCTTCTGAGAAGGAGGCACAGACACAAACACAGAGAAATAAGGGAAAGAAAAGTACCGGGACTTAGCCTGCTGCTGCAAACCCAAAAAGCAGGTGAAGAGGGGGTTTGGCTTCTACCCCAAGGTAAAGCCCTGCCCCCTTTACCTCCTTGACACCTCCTCCGAGAAGGAGAAGGAGAGAGGGAGAAGGGGCCAAAGTGGAGAAAAGCAGGTCTTCTGCGGCTGGCATTTGGAGTACAGGGAGCCAGGAAGTGAAGGATGGTTGTGGTTACCCGAGGTGGCTGCAGGGCAGCTCTCTTCCTCTGGATTTTCAGCAGCATTAGCTGCAGAGCCAGGACTGCTCTGCCTGCATCTCGTAAGTACCCTTTGCTAAGGAACACGCACAATTTCAGCTCTGCCATAAACCGGAGGGAAATTCCCACGAGTCTGAGGTCGATTTTTTTATTTTGCTGTTGAATATTGTGTTTGATTATGATTTGTATGCGTGTGTGTGCACCGAGGTTGGTAACTGTTTGCAGTCGTCCCCGTCAGATCTTCCTTGAGGTAAATGGTTTTACTGGTAGCTGGTGTGGAAAGTTGAAAGACTTGCTCTGTGTTGTAGTCTTGGTTCTGCAAGTGGAGTCGGAGGGGGAAAGGAATCAGAAGCTGTTCAAAGTTTGGGGGTAGTTTTTGCTTGGCTTATGATTTGGTTTGGTTTTTCCCACCTTCCTCAGAACGTATGCAATTTGCTTTTGGAAGTACTTCCACAGTTTTGTCAGGGGAAAGAGGAGATGTGAGCAGTTTCCATAACTAGTGTTTTATCGAGGAGCAGCAGGAGAAAATTCAGTCTCATTTGAAGAGGAAAGAATCATCATGAGTTGATGAGAGAGAGCTGAGCCAGGACAGCTTTTTTTGAGAGTGAAGTTTTTCTGCCCATAATAAAATGAGCAAATGTATTTTAGAGAAGACCAGCATTTGCCCACCTAGGGAGGCAGTAATAGAAAGGAAATGATCAAGCATCTGCTGAAATGCTGAACTTTCAGACCAGAGGAATGCAGAGCACCTATACAGGATCCAATTCTGCTACCACTGTAAAATGACAGGATATTCATGAATTTCAATGGGTATTAGATGAAATCTTTAACACTGAACTGAGCTGTAGTTTCAAGCAAAACATTTGCAGGTAGATGTCAGTGTTAAGTATTTGGTTGTTCCTCTTCAGACCACATAAAACATTTGCCATTTGCAAAGTATTTTTGAGATGCATAATGAAATGAAAGAGTGCATTTTTATGGACTTGTCAGAAATAGACACTACTGCTGGTTTACTCAGCTGTTCACAGAGGAAAGGAATGTCCTGAGATGTTCCAGATAGATGTGTTGGGATTGTGTGTATGTGAACAGGCATTGATTCTACTGATCAAGCAGGGAATTGTCATAGAATGTAATGTATATACTGCATAGAGATCTGTGTGGATCACTATATTTATTTATTTATTTGTTTCCTTGAGGGCAGGAATGAACAATGTAATGATTAGGGAACTGGAGCACTGTTACACTTTCTCAATGTGTTTCTCTCTGTTATCGTTTGACATCTGTTGAAAAATAAAACAGTGTTATTGTTCCAGGATTTGCTTACACTTAGATATTTGTTTGTGTGCCAACAGAAAATGCAGAGCAGTGTCTACATCGGATTTAGATCTCAGAGCCTATAGGATGTTCAGTTGTTTTCCTACCTTTGAATAAGGAGAAATATTAATCCTGAGGTTTAATGTTTAGTTTTCATCAGCTATCTGATTTTTTTTTAAGACTATTATGTCTTCATGGTCACATCTCAGATTCTCTTTAACAGAAATGTCTAGGGGCAAAAATTTATAATTTAGGTCGTCAGAAATCTGTTCGTGGAAAACCAAGTTCCCTGCTTTTCTATAATAAGGTTTCTGAGCTTTTTTATTTGTTTTTTGTTACTCGGTAATGAATGGCTGTAGTTTAACTTGAAAATGACCTACAGTAGGTTATCTGATTACCCAACAAACAGATCTTTAACTTTTGAAAGAAGTTAGTTGAGAAGTTAATGATTGTGACATCACTATAACCAGAATTTCCAGGAATAAAGCATATATCTAATCTTAATTACAATTTACTCATATACATTCCCATCTTGACAGTTAGATATTCATAGATTTCTGTATATTAGTTCAACTTCCAAGAGCCTATACACTATACTCCTTAGACAGTAAGTAGCATTTCATTTCTGACTCACTTCTGAAAGTGATACAGAGCTAGGTTTGTTTACTGGAAACACAAATATAGCTGGAAGTGCACATCAGCCTTAAAATTACCGAAGTATTGTTCACATTGCAGTACATGCTGAAAATTCTCGTAAAGGCTTACTGATGCTTGGTACCACAGTGGGAACTCAAGTGCTGTGTCACAGTGTTTTGGTGCACCACTTCCCTGGTTATTTGGTTGCATGCTTTGCTGTACAAACTCCTCACTGGGTTGGATTTTGTCAATGTTTTATGTTTTCTGTGGCTGCTTGTGATTTCTTTGCAACTGATGGTGAAAGGCATTGGAGAATTTTATTCTCTGTTGACAAGATAATGCACTTTTAGCTTTTCGTTTCTCTCTTTTTTTTTCTTTCCCTCCTCATCAGTTGGTTTGGAACATTGTATTGGGAATACTTCTGAAAGAATTAAAACCTGTGTGAAATACAACTTTGATGTAAAACCACAATTTCATTTTATCCTCCATTGTTACTTTATGTTTTGACTTTGAAGTAATTAACATCTGCAAATTTATTCCTTACAGCCTTTTTTAGGAAGTATGCAAGAGTTACAGTGTACAGTGAGTTTATATATATGAGTTTACTATTCAGTGTTTTCTTACAGTCTTCTTGTGCTGGCATAGCAAATTTTTTTTGTTTCAGAAAGAACAGAATTGCACATTGTGTCTATGAATATACAGCATCTCAAATGTTTGTTTGTCTTGCAAAGCAGGTAAATCCAGCCGTGTCATTAAAATGGTGTCTCTCAGCAGTACTGACTCACAAGTGATCATGCTGAAAGCTTGTAATCTCATTCAGTTTCATCTCAAGATGAAGTGGGTGGTGAAAGCCCTTGGTGTAGTACAATAAACATACCCTGTGATACACTGTCACACACACTAATGTTGAGATCATACTGTAATTTCTGTTCATTGTTGTGCTTTCGTACCTTGGCAAGAAATTCCTCAGATTCCTGCAGGTTTTTTTAGTAAGTGTTGAGGGATGAAAATACTCTTTAACTTCTGGAATCAAGGCTAATGAACAGCTCAACCAGGAGAGGTCATCACAAGATAAAAAGTAACACTGAAAATACAAATTTAGTGCTTTGTAGTCTTTTACAGGGCTGAGGTGGAATGATAAGAATATGAGTATGAGTAGACTAACTTTCATTTGTATTTTTATTAAAAAAGTAAAACAAAGCAGCAGCCTTGTTTCTTAATGAGAATGTGAAAGATGTTCATTATAGGATCATCTGCTCTGTGAAAACAATTCACCTAAAAAGTAATGGTCATTCACAGCTAAACTTTTGGGTTTTGTTTTAGGGTTTTTTGTTTGTTTTGGTTGTATCTGGTTTTGTGCGGTGCAAACCTGGTCAGTATGGAACTATTAAAACTTCTAGTTCTGATATTTGTTATACTTTTGCAGTAGGTCCCATATCACTGCTCAGGTTGAAGTTTGAACCTGTTTTACAAGAATTGATGCAGAAATCAAATGGGGGGGCAGGTATAATAAATCATTAAGACATGTAAAAGCAAAAATATGCATCTTTGGCTGCATGGCACCCAGATTTTCCTTTAATAGTTTTGGTTTTAGAAAAGTATTGAAAAAGAATAATGTCCCTTTTGAAAGAGCTGAGTGTTGCACAAGAAACTCTTCTTCAGCAGTTCTGGACTATATAGAATTTGTCAATCTGTCCTTCCAGATCATGGTGCTTGAATGTTAGGACTAGGGGGTGTCAAATATTCTAGTAGATTCACATTTGGAGTTAATTCTCTTCCAGATAATTTTTCAGACATAATGGTAATTTTGGGAATCTGATCAATTCTGCTTGCATTGTATCTGATTAGCATTTCTTGCTTTAGGTCCTGTTGTCTTGGGGTTAACTCAGAGATCTCACATAATTTATTTTCAAGTATACCAAACCATTTTCATGTAGGTTTAAAGTTTAGTCCTTTTTTTCGGTCAAAGCACTTAAAAATATACTAAACTTTAAACTGAAGGCCTAAGTTTCCTTAAGATCATGGAACTTCATAACATTAAACATATGTTGTCCCCTTTTGTTCTGTTAGATCACTTTAGCATAAATTAGACCACAATTTACGTCCACCATTGTGTAATAATATTGTTATTTAAGGTGCTATGTATACATCATTATACAATAAAATTCATGTTCAACAGACAAGTGACAGTTTTAACAACATTGCACTGATTTACTGAGTTACTGTCGTTATTTAATAACATTGCACTGAGTTACTCAGCATGACTCTTTTTCTAGAACAATATATTAGCTTATTTGTGAATGAATGAAAGAGTATCACCTAGTCTGCTGTCAGTTCCAAATTGGTCACAGCAGCTAAAGCCTGTGGCAGTGCTGAAAATTCAAAGTTTCAGAGTCTTTTACTTTTATGTATGTAACTTTGTACACAACCTGATTGCAGATGTTTGTCTATAACAGCAAGTTTGAGTCACAGTTTGATGTCAGAGGGCATTGAATCGATTGTAAATGTAATTGAATTGCTGTTTTAAGAACTAGTTTTTTCTTGGGCTTTTTTTGTTTGCTTGTGTGGTTAGTTAATTAATATTTTTTTTAACTCTGGTGCAGTAATGTGGTATAACACACAAAAAATTGCTTCAGGAAATGGTCCAGTCTGCAAGAAAGTTTGAAAGCAAAGTTAAAGCTAAGTAGATTTTCCTGTATATGTATTCTTATATTCTTTAAGAATTTCAACTTGGAACTCTAAATCATATAAAGCATCAGATCTCGTGTTCAATGTCTAGTATTTATCACAATATTTAAGACTTTTTAAGGCTGTAATACTTTCAGTGTTTGCACAAACTATGGGGGTTTTGTACATTTTCTACATATGCAGAAGATGATCTATTTTTGAGCAATGTTACTCATGGGTCAAACATAAGATAAATAGTTAAATCTTGGGGTTTGAATCCACTCATATCTATTTCCTGAATATCTGTCACGTTCAGTCTTACAAAAGTACATGGCCTTGCAAATGTGTTTAAATTACTTCAATTAGAAAATGTTAGAGAAGCAACATCAATCTTCATCAAATCAAATGATGAATGACTTTGTAATTTCGTTAGTCTTAAAAAATTTAAAAAAGATATTTAAAATTACAATGTGATTTCCAAAATCCACGTGGAGATGGGATCCTTCTTTCAAAGATCAGGAAGATCTGTGGGACAAAGAGGGCAGTCCAGTAGCTTGACCCTTCTCCCACTGAAGGAAATAGAAGTTGTGCCATGGAACAGTGTGGTTGAGTTTGTTGTTAGTGAGGAGTTCATGATTCAGTCCATTGGTATAAGATACTAGAAATGATTAAAAGGTTCTTCAGACTTCAGCCTCTGAACTAACATCGATTTTATCTGTATTGTAGTTCATTTATTCAGGTGCTTCATTGGCATTGCACAGGTAGATATTCTGAGACCACCAGCTAATTGCAGAACATGTTAAATCTCTGAATTTGGTGCTGTAGGAAATTGCAGTAATCACTAATCAATTCTTTTGAGCTGTTTGCAGTTCCAGCTTTGAAACATCATAGATATAATAAAAATACTCCCAAGTCTGACATTTAACATTTACCAAGAACTTGGGCACTTGGTTTTAATAGCTCTGCAATTTTAAAGCAACTTTACAAAGTCGAGACCTTTCCTACCTACGAAATTGTCTCAGTATTCGTTCCCTGTTGTAGTAGCCAGCAGCCTTTTCTGATTTGGTCTTTAAGCCTGAACAGCTGATAATTCAGAGCAGAAGGGATATTGATATTCACATTTACCTCTTTCCTCTACCTAGAAAAGTCTAGAGATTTTTTTGGCTTTACAATCTCCTGGTGGAGAGATGGTTCTTTGAGACATTTAACTTAAGCAAGCAATCATGCTAAGCGCACTGAGGGACTGAAAGACTTATTTACTCTTATGACTCATAATTTTAGGTTAATCTTTATCACTATTTAATATTTTATTTTTTTTTCAGCTGTGTATTCACTCCAAAAGTATGTTTTAAATAAATCAGTGACTAAAAGCAACTCAGCATAGCTGGGAACTTTGTTGCCAGGTTTTGGATTTGTATTGGTAAAAGCTCAAGTTGTGTTACGAATTTCAATGAGTAAATAAAATAAGCAGCTAAAAATACCTTCTAGTAGCTGGGAAGCATTTGAACTCTTTAGGCAAAGGATTTTCTGGCCCACAAACAAATGTGACATTTTAGAATGAATATTTATTATTTGGCTCTAGAATATCTCAAGTCCCAGCTTCAAGGGAAAGTAAAAATTTCTTTTAGAAATTTAATGACTGTCTAACTACAACATAAATATTGTTTCTGATATTATAAAAGTGGTATATCATTTAATATTTTGTAACCTTAGCCTTGGGAAATCAACCATACACATGGTATTTTCTTTTTCTCCAGTGTGGGAATTATCTGCTCATGAGAATTTTTTTTTGTATCAAATCTAGAGGGGTGCCACGGTGTGGGGTTTTTTAATCACCTAAATGTTAATAAATACATTTCTTATTGATTGCTCGATCATCTTGTATACTTAAACTGGTATTTATTGTGAACCCAATGAAAACCTGGAGTTTAGAGGGAGGTAATACAGAAGATCAGCAGATGATCTGAGGAGACTGCATTTCCATAAGGGGTATCAGAAAGTCTGTGATGGAAGGTTTGCCAAAACAGAAAAAGGAGAATTACTGCCATAATGAATGTAAACTTAAAAGTATCTGAGCCTAATGCAATGGGATACAACACAGCAGGCAAGGGAATCTCAATATGTTTTAGGTTTTTATGTTTTACCTACTGGCTTTAAGTGTCATTGGTGTAAAGTTCCTGAAACACTGCTTGAAATGCAGTTAAATCGGGATGTGCTTTTACTTGCAGTTACATTTATGGGAATAGCAGCAATATTATGGTTGTGGAAAAGCCTGACATATTGAAAACCAACACAAAAAACAGGAAAAGAAAAAGCTTAAATTTACACCCTGTTGACCCAGATCTTCAAACACAGATGCCTTCCTAAGATCTCTGGACTGCCCAGATTTTCAGTGAAACATAGAAGAGCTTGTACATACTCTTTTCCCTGAATACAGATAAAAATCCAAATATCTCAAAAAAGATGAGGAAAAATAAGGAAAATAAATTAGTTTTAAAACACAATTTAAAGCTAAAATTAAGGGTGTCCAGAGCCACAGTTCTGGACTACCAGAAAAAAAGTTGAGGGGGGGAATGTGCTGAAGAGAGTTTGTCTCCCATATAATAACAGTAACCTGTTTTCTTTCTGCTGAGGAATGGGATCAGAGGGAGCAGCTTGCTCTGTCCACAGCATTAGCATTGCATTAGGAGAAGAGTGAGCTTCTGGGAGAAATGGAGTCAGAAGTGTATCTTGCACAGGGCAGGCTCTGCTGGCCACATGCTCCCAAGCTGCAGCAGACTCTACTCTCTTAATGTTATTTCCTTTGGTTTTACATCTAAAAAATTACACTACTGGGCATCCTGTCAGTTATGTGATGAATGTCCTACCTGCTTCTTCCCTGGTACAGCCAAGCTGTTAGAAATGATAGCAGAATTCCCTTTGGATAAGAGAAGGTATCCTTTACAGTGCCAACCTTCTTGCAAAAAACACACACCACCAGACCACACACCCATTTGCTTCTGCTCTTAATTTATTTGCCATTTAATATTTTATACTTTATCATGTTATTAATCATCTTACCCCCTACTCTCTGCCCTCTCCCCACCCTACCCTCCAGCAATAAACTGACTCTACTGACTTGGATTTTCATTGATTCATCACCCTATCAAGTAATTTGCTGAGCCTGAAAGTAAGGGAGATTGTCTTCATTGATTCTGGATTAATTTATCTATTTGTGAAGGCTAGGTACACAGGTAATAACTCAATTGAAATTCCTTCACTGCTTAATTGCTCTGCCGTAATCCTGGCCTGTTAAATCAGATAATCAGGTATTATAAATGAAGTTAGGATTCATTTTTTTCCAAAAACAATTATTAGAATATCATTATAAGGAATGATTTTTATTAACTCTGTTCATAATTATTCACAAAAAGAAGTTTTAGACTTTAGGTTGGTACAATGCATATTTTTTACACATATGGAAAAAATTGTGTGAACCCAGCTCTGGTGATGTGATAGATTGTATTACTACCCTTATCTGCTTTACACATCATAGAATCCAAGAACCACAGAATGTTTTGGATTGGAAGGGACTATTAAAGCTCATCTAGTCCAACTCCATCGACCAGGTTCCTTAATGCACTGTCAAACTTGACCCTGAACACTTCCAGAGATGGGACATCCACAGCTTCTCTGGGCAGTCTATTCCAGAATTCCTTCCTTTTGTGTAATCTAAATCTACCCTCTTTAATTTCAAAATGTTCCTTCCATTCTATCAGTACACTCTCTAGTAAAAAGTCATTTATCATCTTTCTTGTAGGCCCTGGGATGCATCTTTTTCAGGTTGCGTGGACTTGTTCCAGATTCCCGAGGTGGTCTTGGATCTGATCTGTTCCTACAATGGGTGGGACTTCATTTGACTTCATTCCCCAAGTCCCTGCCTTGATATTCAGGGGCTTGAAAGGTGTGGGAAAGGCAACTCACAGTGAAAACTTGAAAACTTGCTGAGTACATCTCTGTGTCAGTTGTCATCAGATGCTCTGTCTTATTTATCTGAGGGATAGAGTTTCTTTTGTCTTCCTTTTCTGAGTAATGTACCAGTCAAGATTCTGACACGTTTCCTCCTGGCATTGAATGTCTCAATCTGGATCTATGTTCTCTACCCTAAGTTCATGACTTGATGCATGGCCACATTGAAAATCCTAATGTTTCCTTTTACCAGCTGACCTAGATGTCCCAGCTTGTGAGATGTGTAAACTTCAGGTTATGTTCAGCTTCACAGACTATGCGTTTTTATACAGTTCATATAATAAAGATGTTTAATGATGAAGGGCTGAACATCAGACTTGCACTCTTTCTCACTAGAAACCACTTATTTCCTTTGTTACAGTTACATTTTGAGCTATTTAATATCACATTTATAATAATTCTGAATTTTGGTTAAAATATGTACCCTGCCAGTCAAATGCCTTCAGAATTCAAAATGCATACTATTAGACTGTATGCAGAAAAATACATAAATGCATACATATGCAAATTTCTTGTGATCCAAATTTGTATTCTCAGAAAAAAAAAACCTCCAGAAGGACACTTTGACAAGATCTACTTTTTATAAAACATGTTGATGTGCCGTAATTGCATTTACCTCCTTTAAATTTTTATTAATCGTGCTCTGTTATTTTGTCTAGCAGTGATATTAGTCTAACAGTAATGTTAGTTAGAGTGGCTTGTAATAGTGCAGGTCATCTTCTTCAGTATTTGTACACCACAGTTTCTTTCAGTCTTTTGGAATTTCTTTTGTGTTCCAAGGGTTATTGAAAATCAGCAAGAGTAATACTCAGAAACCTTCTCAGACACTGCTTGCCCTGCTGGTTGAAACTGTCTGGCCTTGTTATCTTCTGTTTAACATCTTCCTCAGGTTTTATTAGAATGTAAACTGTTTTGTTGCCACTCTGGGATCTGACTATGCAATCTGTTTGTTTTCCTAACACTGGATGCTTTTGTCTTTTCTAGGTGATTAGCAAATTCACCATTTATATGTAGCAGTTCTCTGCTGTGGTTCCTTTTGCTCCTTAGCTCCTCTCACTTGTTAAAAAAACCCTAAAACACAAAAAACAACAACCAAACCTGCTTTTTATTTTCTTTTTTTTTTCTTTTTTAAATAATCCTTATGTTCTCTGTGCTTGGATAAATTAAGCCTTGTATCCTTTTGCTTAAAGCTTTTCTATATTCACCAAATTCTGAGTTACAGGATCACAGAATGGTTGAGATTGTAAGGGACTGCCTTGATAAAGTAGGGTTAACTAGAGCAGGCTGCCCAGGACCATGTCCCGAGGGCTCAAGGTGTTCCAGAACCTCCCTGGTTCTATCTCCTCTCCAAGGAGATACTCTACAACCTTTGGGCAACCTGTGCCAATGTTCAGTCAGCCTTCCAAAGACAAGGCTTTCCCTGGTGTGCAGGGAACATGAAACCTTACGTGTTGCAGTGTGTGCCCATCTCCTGGCAGGTTCCTGTCACACCCTGTCTCCATCCCATTGAGGTGTCTGTGGGTAACATCGTGACCCTCTGGCACATCACCCACTCTGCACAGTTCTGTGCCCCCAGCAAACTTGCTGAGGGTGCACATCACTCAGACCAGTAACTGAGATGTTGAACGGGACTGGACCCAGTACTGAGCCCAAGGATACACTGCTCCAACTCAACTTTGTGCCCACTCTCTGGTTCTTCAGCCAGCTGCTGATTTTGTTCACTGTCTGTTCGTGCTGCCCATACTGCATCGACTTGTCTGGGGAGATCTTTTGGGAGGCAGCATCAAAGGCCAAGTGGACAATTATCAACTGTTCTCATCTACCTGGATGGTCATTTCATCATAGGACTTTATCAAGTTGGTCAAGAATGACTTCCACTTTGTAAAGCCTGATGATTTTCTTGTCCTTCATGTGTCTGGAACTGGTTTCCAGGATTAGCTGCTCAGTCATTTTCCCAGGGACCAAGGTAAGGCTGACAGGTCTGTAATTCTGTGGGCCCTCTTTCTTGCTCTTCTCGAAGACAGGAGTGACATCTGCTTTCCTTTAGTCCTCAGTCAGCTCTCTCAAATTGCCATGTGCTTTGTCAGGCATTTGCTAAAGCATTTTTAAACAACTCTCCTTCACAGTCAAGTTTTTCTATTTGAACTCTTAAATCCTGAAGAGCTAATACTGCTACTAAATATATTTAATAATGGATTTATACTTCCATCAAGAGCAACCATAATATGTCATTAATACTAGAAATACAGATACAGAAAATGTTTATTTAGAAAAATATCTAGAAGATTAACAAGGCCAAACTCAGTAGAACCATAGAATTATAGAATGGTTTGTGTTGGAAAGGTAGTTCATCTGTATTCAACTAAACCTTTAAACAAGTGCTTTAAAGTAAGCCTTTGAAGACATCCAATCATTCCTGAATGAATCGTTGATAATGATAAATGTTTTATTAAATTCTTTGTTGAAACAGGCCAACCTTAGAAAAAGATATATTGGAACCCAAGTAAAAGATTACAAATGACTAGTCATCTATAATTCTCATTATTAAATGATAATGTAATAGAAGTGTCAATTGATTACCAGAAGAGAAGATTCATTTGGATTTTAAAGATTCTCTGAATTCTTAATTTGATAAGCTGCTGTATTATTAGACCATGTCTCATAGAAATGCCCCTCCCAGTCTTCACTAACATCTTTCTCTATATTTATAGAGATCATTTAGTTTGGAATTCTTGTCATAGAGAATATTTGTATTCTGAATTTGAAAATCACTCTCCTTCGGTTGCTGAAGATTTACTTTTCATGAAATATCAGCAAAAGCATTAGGTGTAATGTGAAGTGTGTTCAGGGATGGGAGTTGTTTTTATCTTCTCACTGGGAAAGGAAGTTGTTCTTGGTTTTATATTGAATCTCAAATGGAGTAGCTCCAACTATGTAGTTTTCATCACATTGTGATGCTATATGTGTATATCTTGAGGGATTTTTGTAAAGGGCAAAGAAAGCTTCTTTTCTTAAAAGTGCAAGGCAGTAATGATCATCTTACAAAGCAAAATTTACTGTAATATCAAGGAATCTTTCTGAAGTAAAAGCATAGTGGACTGACCTTACATATTAATATTGACCATTCATATGTTTTATTGAGCTGACAGGAGAGAAATTATCTTGCAGAAAGAAAATGACTTTGCTACTTTTACCTGTTTTCCTCTGGAACATAAGCAATTGATAGTAAAGCCCTTTGGGTTTGTTTGTTCGTTTGTTTGTTTCCTTTTTAGAAAATTTTGTTTTGAGTATTTTGAATAATATTGTGAAAAATCAAGTGAAAGACTGGAATCATTGTGCTTGAAAGTACCTAGAGAGGGAGCTTTTCTGCTAGATTCTTGAAAAGCTTGGTTCTTAGATAGTAAATTAGAAATATAGCAGGGGATTCACTACACTATATGTCTCATTGTAAGTAACCTTGTCTACTGAATCAAGACATAACCCAACAATAGAAGAAAGACTTTTGAATATAAGGTTACCTGAGTATTTCACTTGGAAGCATTTTTCTTATTTATACAGCTTTTGAGTCCTGAATATAGTTGAAGACAGCGAGGACCAGGGAAATAAATTGTGACATTTTGAAATGGGAACACTCTGAATTACAGGCATATCCCAAAACCAAACATATCAAAGAACAGTGTAACGAGTGAGAATTCTGTCCACCAGGTTATACCTTAAAAGTTCCTTTTAATTCTTCTGATGAAGTCTGGAAAAGGAAGATGGGCCCAAAGTAGGAATACCTTGAGGTGGAAGTAAATACTGAAATTGCAAAATGACTCAGAATCAAAATTCAGCGGAGTGAGGTCAGTGTTTCTAAATCAGTCATGTCCTAGCACATATTCCTCAAACACCATATGAGAACCTATGGTATTTTTTTTCTGGTGAGGGTGCACATGCAGTGGCCCTTTGGATTGCTTGAGATTCTCTGATCCTAAACACTAAACTGTTGATGTGGGATTGCATCTCCCAAAGGGTTGTAAAATGGCACGTTTGCAAGCAGCAGCTCCGTGAAAATTCACTATTAATTCACTATTAACTCAGTAAAAGGAGATAAATGAAAAAACAAAGTAAGAAAGACTGAATTGTCAACTATAAATAAAATTGTATCATGGTTTTGAGAAACCACAACAATTGTTCCAAGTTTGCTTGTACGAGGGAAAAGAATTCATTGACATATGTCTCATTTACACAGAGTCACAAAGATAAGCTCTGTGGAAGTGCTGAGAATTTCTCAGAGAATTTTTGGTGCAATTTCAGTGGCATGGTTGTCATTTTGTCTGTATATATATATATTTTTTTTTTAAGACAGAAGAAAAGAAGAAAAATATTATTTGCAAGTATAGGCTGTTATTTGTACTTATAAATCAATATATTCCATGCTTTGCTTTAATAACTCTGATTACAGAAAGGAATGAACATAAAGCTATGGAGCATCTCACAGTAATTCAGAATATGAAGACGTAAATGGTTCTAATAACTTTATATGTCAAGGGAAAATTGTTCTGGTGTCAGTTCTAAGGAGTTATTTTTCAGCACTGGTGTTTAATCCTTAAAAAGTTTTGTTTTCTTTTTTCTTTCTGTCTTCCTTCTGTCCCAATCAGACATTTCAGCTAATTCAGATGAAAGTACTTCTGTCATATTTCTGGAGATTCTTATTTGATTTTGGCAGAGGAGCAAGAGGGGAAAAAACAGACATCTTTTCATATATTCTGGCAGGCAAATCCATACTAATATCTGGGATGGACTCATAAAGAGTTGAAAGATATGAATACATTGGTGGATGTTTTATGATAGAAGGGATGTGGAGACCATAAGGGCAAGAATTAGAATTCCTTCTGTAAAATGTTCTTGTTATTTTTCAGGGTAAGATCGAATGGACTGGCAGATCCATGTGCAATATACCTGTAATTAGCAGCTGAGGTGTATAAATATCCCCTGGGGAGGTATTCTCCTTGAAGCTGTCCAGAGGCTGTGGGAGAAGACAGATAACCTGGTGCTGGCTTAGTTCCCTGCAGTTTTTATTGGATGTTACGTATTTTCACCTCTTTTTTTGTAGATGCAAGTAAAATACATATTCAAACCATTTGTAAGAATTAGCCTCAAATGTAAATCTGGCCATGTGTTACATATGCCTTTGTATGAAGAGAAGGAGTGATGTGCAAAACCACCACTGATGGCAGCAAACATTTGCAGTGGTAGATCTCTAATTTCTTTTCAGTAACAGTAAAGTTTTCATAAACATTTAACGTTTGTATGGTTTTCAGAAACCATATTCAAACAGTCCAGCCACATTCTGTACAGTAAAATATCCCTTAGATTTATTTCTAAGCTGCATTTATGAAATCTAACTGGTAGAAAGGCACCACAATTACTTGCAAAGAGAGAACTTGATTCACTCTACAAATACAAGCTTTGTATTGTTCTGGATTTGTTTGAATTAAATTTAATAGGAAATCAGGCTGCTAAATGGACTTCATACCTAAAGCCTGATTTTCTGGGAATAACTCCTCAGCTAGCATAATTTCTGTGACTTCAGTAATTTTATGGTTGAAATAATGAGGGATTGCACTTCATGGACTTAGTGAAGAGGGGAAAGAAAATGACACAAAAAAACCCAGACATTGACTTCTAGGAACACAATAATAAATAAATAAACACCAGCAACCTTACTCAAGGTTATTTAATAGTTTATTGGGTTCTGCGTAATCCTCCTAAACAATTATTACTTTTTTTTTTTTAGTTATCAAGTTTATTTCTAGATAGGATGAGCCCTTCAGAAATTAGTTCTTAATGATTTTGAGTTTCAAGGGTTCAGATCAGAGATACAGATACTAATTTATCTGGCTGGTACTCAGCATTGAATTTTAGAATACATGAAATCTGTCCATCTTAATCACCTGCTTAGAGTTTTTTAAAATAGCAGCCAATGAATCCATGAAATGTGTGTGATTTGAATGGCACATAGGAAGTAGAGCTGTCAGTTTTTTGGGTTTTTTTGGCTGTTATATGTGACTTTTTGGCTGACATCAGATGATCTAAAAACACTTTGGGTCTTAATAAACTAGAATAGTATCCAATTAAATGGATTGATTAGAAATTCAATCTGTAAAGAAAGGATAGTTTAGAGTATGATAATCTTGTATCAGAATGTGTTCAGGTCTTTGAAAGCTGTCACACATCCTTAGATAATTTGAGCTGGTAGTCCATATCTTTCTCCAGATAAGCTATAAATTATCAACCCTCTAGTGTGCATTAAAGCAGCTGCACTTGCACTCCATAAAATCAGCAGAGTAATATGTATGGATCCAACATTATTTTTAATAGTTATTAATACATGTTCAGTCAAAAATATTTCAGTCACTGATCAGGGAGTCCAAACAATTGTCTGTCAGTATCTTTGTAATTTAGATTAGTGTTACACTCAGAAACTCCAGAAGACCATCTTTCTTGGGAGTGTTGAAACTTGTAACAAGGTTCAAGGGATGATTTAACAACATTTTGATCACACTAAATTCAATTTTTTTTAATGTCTGATGTGATTTTTATATGATTGCTAAAATATATTTTCAATGTTTGTTAATGCTACATCACAAATGTATTGCACATCCATACATCAAATATTACTTACTGTACTTTGTGCTAAGTTTTATGTTTTGTAAGTTAAACTAGTAACCTGCTGTGAGCATCTTTGTTAGGTATAATTTCTGAAAATCCCTTATATTGCCAAAAATTCCATGTAATAGCTTTGTTTTTTTGTTTTTTGGTGTGTTTTTTTTTTTTTTTTTAAATCTGTGTTAAAAGTTCTCTTTGTGAGTGACTTTGTAGCAATTTATACAACAAACATTTTCCCCCAGGCAGTTAGTTTTTAATTTTCATCTGAATGCTTGTTTTTTACAACAAACATATGAAAGGGAGCTTCTCTTTCAAATAAGAAGCACATTATGCTTCAGATCAGTTTTGTACAAGAAATAAGTCAGAAAATTAATCAAACCCCTATTTTGCATTCAACAGATCATTTAGTAAACAAGCATAGAAAATTAGAAGCCTATTGAGTACAACTGCACTATGTTCTTGATCAGAAAATTTTAATTAAAATAGTAGCATAGTAAGCCAACTTCCTTCTTATTCCCAACTCCTCTTAATTGCTGAGCATCATGGAATTTTGTTCTTTTTATCAAATTTCTGCTACATTATACCTGATCAGTGCAACCCCAAAGCATATAAAATTTAGGTTCATAAAATCATGCAGAATTCAAAACATTATTTTCCAGAACACCAGCTTTCAATAACATATTAGCAAGCAAAGTTTAAAAGTAATTTAATTTAAAATTCCTCTGTAATCAAATAAGGAAGTTGATCTTGTCTGAATAATTTATTTTTTCATTAGTTTTCCCATCCCCACCCCTTTCTTATACAAATTGGTTCTTCAGATAAACAATTTGTAAAAGTCAAATAAATTCTTGCAATATCCTAAACTGGGCTTTGGTACCCTATCATTTTTTTCTTTGTAGCCAAAGATATTCTAACTCTGTATGGGAAGGTACAGGTTCATTTTCCATTGTTGCAATATTTCTTTTTTGTCTTCACCTTACTGACATTAATACCATATTTTGATGTCCAACTTGATGATCTGGGATTTTTTTCTTTTTAAATGATAACAAATTTATTTTTTTTCTTTAGCCTTGCATCAAAATGGGACAGTCTTCCTAGATTAATTGTTGATAAATGACATTTGATTTAAAAGATGCTCACAATCTCATCCAACAGTTTTGCAATGGAGGAAGTTTGGAAGCCTGGGGAATAAGTGTTGAATGTTCCAGCAATCACTTCATTGACTTCAGAGTGCTCACAGTTTAATGTAGCTAACACAGTTAAATGTTTTGATGCTGATTTGTGAAGTAAATATACTCTTCTGCAGCATTCCAGCATACAATTGAAATGGTTCTCAACATATTTTTTGGCATGGAGCTTGATCTACTTTCACACTTTTAAGGTTTAAAATAAAATATCACTCACGTTATATTCCTTTTTTTTAATGGAAGCCTACTGTATTGATCTTTAAGTTAAACTGCACTACACTATAGCTTGTATGTATGTGATTTCAGTCATAACAATAATTTATAGCTGAACAGCAGCATTCCGTGATTAGGGATCTAGTAATAATGATTAGACATTGCACTCAAAGCAGTAATCATTACTCAAGCAGGCAGTACCTGCAAAGTCATCCATACTCGTGTAAATAAGAAATTACCTACATTTACAAGGAATGAAGGATCAAATCCATGCATTATTTAACCATAAAACCTTTCTATACTATTTAAACCTTTTTATGTGCATGCTGCAAAGGAATACATTGAGGTTAAGAAGGTACTTGATTTGCAAAAGGCACAGGAGGCAGTAAATCAAGAGGACTGGTTCCCACCATCCTTTATTATCAGGTTGCCACACAATGTAACTTTTGCCCCAAAACCTCTTTTCTTACCCTCATGCAGCTTTTCTTCTGCTTTCTGAAGTGTCTGAAAGATGGAGCTGAAGCGTTTTCCTTTGGAGAGCAACCATTTAGAACACTGAAACTTGAGGTGTAAAACGCAAGAATAATTTTAATGAATGGTTTAAAATTGAAGTATTGCTCTTGTAATTGTGGCATCTCTTCCAGACTTTAGAAAAAGTATATGTATCCGTAGACTTGTCTGTTTTTTTCCAGTAATATATAGCATATAGAATTATAAAAAAACCTCTCTCTCTGTACAAACCTTGCTTTGCTCCCTATTAATGTTATTATTCATCGTTACCTCCATCTGCCTGACAGCAAAGTCCTGTGACACCTGAAGTTGAATAGTTAATGCTGACACACAAAGGTACTTTCTAACTAAATTTATGGTGAATTAACAAAGTTTGCAATATATTTGGCACAAACTGAGCTAAAACAATGCCTGTTCTGACTCTCCACTCTGTTAGCTAATGTTGTATAGGTAAACACTAGTAGTATCCTCAGCAGTATTGTAGGCACCATCCCCAGCTCTGTTTCATCCTCTTTTAGGTGTTGAATTTGTATCAGCTCTATTCCTTATTTTTCCAGTTCTAGGCAAATGAATTAATTCCTTTAGGCTAGAGCTGAAAATTATTTAGATGTCTCATGCCACTGTAGTGGCATAAGAGATGAAGTAATTATCTTTCTGAGCACATGGTAAAAATGAAGGGATGGGAAAAAGAAGAGTACTATGTAGTAGAGGAATAGATTAGAAAATGGGACAGATTACAATTTCATATTTAGATGCTACTAGGATTTTGTTATATCCAGGTTTAATATCTCCCCCTGCTCAAATTATGTTGACAGATAAAATTGATTTTTTCATTTCAAGGGTTATCAATTATTTTAAAGTTCATCAGTCCTTATGAGAAGTAGGATTTCTTGTGGATGATTCTGTTATGGAGAAATTATAGTGAAGCATCATAAAATTTAAGGTATAACACAAAATATATGTTGTGTTGACTTTCAATGTGACTCATGCTTCTCGATGCCTAGGGTAGTAGAGGAAAAAAGGTGGTATTAAATTTATAAATCCAGTGGGAATGGGATTTTGATAGCTATCACAGGATGGGTAAGGTTGGCAGAGACCACAGTGGGTCATGTAGTCCATGCTCTCTGCTCAAGCTGGGTCATCCCAGAGCGTGTTGCACAGCATTGGGTCCAGACAGTTCTCAAATATCTCCAGTGAGAAAGACTCCCCAGCCTCTCTGGGCAACCTGTTCCCGTGTGGGATCACTGGCACAGGAAAGAAATTCTTCCTCATGTTCAGGTGGAACTTGCTGTATATCACTTTCTGCCCTTTCCCTCTTGGCCTGTTGGTTGGTATCACTGAGAAGGGCCTGGAAAAATCCTCTTGACACCCCCCTTGGGATACATTGATTGGGTCATAGTCCAACTTTTAGTCCCTTCAGTTTAGTGCCCTACCTCAGTGTGTGTGAGTGTGTCACAGATATCTAAAGAGCCAACTCTCATTTATTTTTTCATCTGCTCATCTGTCATGTTTGCTACAAAACTCCTGAACAAAAGGTGTATTCAGTTGTGGTCCAAAGTGTGCAGTGGTTCTTCCTCAGACACTTTGGGAACTGTTGAGCTTTCAAGACAGTGAAGCTGCAGTAGAGCTGTGTGTGCCACTCTCCCCCTGCCAAAAGCATGCAGTGGGCAACTTAAATAGCTTTGTTTCAGAACAAGAAATGAAGTGATTTATAGCAGCTTGGATCTGTTTGTGCAGCGTAATTGTTTACTGGAATTCTTTACAGTACATTCCCAGGGGATATGGAAATTGCTCCAAGAACAAGCTGTGCTGTGCTGTGCCCCACTCTACTGTCAATAACAGTTCTTCTCAGACACAGAAAGGAAGTTTCCATCTTTCTCTCTCTTAAAAGAGTTCATAGCTTACAGAAGGAGAAAAGCATTTTTCTCTGCCGAAGTATAATTGTGGGGAATACAGTTATATCATTCCGAGAAAAATAAAACCTTTTAAAGTGTTTGGCCACTAAATCCGAGAGTCAGATGAAAATGCTGTAGCACCAAACTTCATTGTGTCTTTCTCAGTCAGCTTCATGTGTTTTAGATTTTGATTCAGGTGCTTTGACCATGTATCTCCATCTGAAAACTCTAATTGTGAGAAGCTTTATCATATCTATCTTTTTTCATGATCCTTATATTTCTTCACAACACTGAACCTGCCACTTTAGGACGTAGGATAGCAAAAATGTTGAAACCATTGGTACAGCATCTGTTACATTGGCATGCAAATTAATTGTCATTTTTCGGGAAGCTGATTCATGGAAGTAACTTTTGATGTTGGTCTTTATATTAAATATAGTTTAAGAAGATAAACTGTTTTAAAAACTATTAAGCTTGTTTCATAAAAACACAAACTATTTATTCGAGTGCTTTGAGGACTTTTTCCATTTGTATGTTTCTATTTGTATGTTTGTGGGAGATCATTTTTATAAATACTTAACTATCCATGTGATTTTCTATTTCCAACTTGCTTCAGAGAAAGTGGTGAAAACACATTGGAGGAGATACATTTCATATTATTATGAGGGATGCTCCTCATCTACAGCACCTACAGCAAGGGCATGGAAGTCAAACTTGGTTCACACATTTCCTAAGCATCTATTACTATTCTTTCTAATTACCATCATTGCTGCAATAATGATGTAATTAGTTATTTTCATAAATAATCTGATTTTTCCTGCCTTTAAAATTGTTGTGTACTCGTAGAGGGTAAACTTACTGAATGGTGGTTTTTATGGAGCACTTGCCCTCTTAAAAATCCTGTTTTATATGTCTCTGCATGTGAAGCACATATAATGTGTTTAGACTCTGAAAGTATGAGTCCTGATCTTGAAGGAAAGAATACTAAAAAATATCTGGAGGGTACTGAGTGTAACTTTGGACTTCCTAGTTCAAGAAAGACATTGACATACTGGAGCTACTCCAGCAAAAAGCAACCAAGATGTGTGATGTCTGGATGGACACAATGAAGGAGGAAAGGTCCAGAGAAATTATTTTACAAAGTCTTTAGTATGGAAAGCTAAAGAGAGGTAGATATTTTTATTGTATTCAAGTACCTAATGGTAGAATGGTGAGAAGGTAGAGCCAGGCTTTTTCCAGCAGGAGGAAAAAAGGCAACAATCCTAAGTTGCAACAGTCGAAAGTCTGCAAAAATACTACAAAAAAAGTGATATCAAGAGTAGAAAAATATTGGAACAGGCTGTCCAAAGAGGAATCTTCATCCCTGGAGATACTCAGTGTTTAACTGGACAAGCATCTGAGCAAGGCCTACATCTGCATAGTGGAGAGAGCTATTCCCCTGCAAGTCTGCCAGCAAGGACGTCGTGGGATTCCACCTGGGCTTGGTAGGTACAGAACAGGAGGATGGAGGGAAAGGTAGCTGGTCAGGTAGGACCTAAGGAACCTAATGGTTGTGCCAAGGCTCACTGGAGACTGGGTGTGAAGCCTCACATGGGGACTTTTTCCATGTCAAATGGGACTAAGAAAGGAATACAATAAAGCTACAGTGAAGTCCCTGAAAGTTTGCAAGAAAAGAAGCCAAGACTTCATTAAAAGAAATGCCAAGTGCCATTAGGGTGATGAAGGGCTTGCCCACCACTGTGGCAAAATCTTAAAATGCCCTGAAAGTAACCTCTTACCTGTCCTTTTAGAAACTAGTGCACAGGATTGTTCAAATTACCAGTTGGGATGAATGCCACACTAGCCCTGGGAGGTAAGAATTGTGTTAGTTTGTACTAGAACTGTCTCTTCTCAACATCCACACATTCTCTTGTTATCCTACATTCATGGAACACAAAGGAAACTAGGAGGGTGTTCCCTCTTAATAATGCAGGTGGGAATATATGTACATGAGAACTTCAATTCTGTGTTAAAATGGGGTAAAGGAGCATTAAAAGTGCTCTCTTTTTTTTATTGTGGAACTCTCTGATTTTTGCCTCCCTAGAGAACTGTGCTTTTCTACCTGGAAACAAGGTGGAAAACACAAATGTGCAGATGTACACTTCATAATATGGCATATAAGTTAGGTTTCCATGCTGATTCTTTCCAGTTTATGTTCTGAGTTTTATGGCAGTGTCTCCAGGCCTGTTGATGTGTATTTGGTTCCTTAAGGCAACACAAGAGTGAACAAACTCATTTGAGATAACTGTGTCCTATTTCTGCTTGTTAGGGCTCTGAAGATAGTTTAGGGAAGTTGATTTCTTTTACCTCCAGTGCTCCCTGAAGGAAATCACTGCTAGGATAATATAGTTCTTTAAAATATCCTATAGCCAGCAGCTGTGTGGCCTAGTGAACTGTGAATTTATGAAGCAACAGTAATGCTTCTTTCAAAAATTAATATGTTTTTCATGGGAACAGCTGTTAAATTATTGCTATTTTTTATATTAGATACTTGTAGCAGTTGATTAAAATGTTTGAGACTTCTAATGTGCTGCTTTATTAGTTGGATATTTTTAATATCCTACTTACCAATTACTACCTTTCAATGAGTGTCATTCAAAGAGGAATTAATAAGTGTGATGTCTGTATCAATAAACTACTTTGTCTTCTCTCTTTGATGACTAAGGCAGCATACCAAAATAAAAGGGAATGTTATTGATTTAACCTCACCCCGTCCCCCCAAAAAACCCATTTGCAGTAGAAATAGGTAAACAAATTCTTCCAGACAGATACCACATAAAAATACCATATTCGACTTGTAAGAGTGAAGTTGAAAAAATAATTGACCCAAATGGCATCAGTACTTATTTTTGACTGGTAGCTTGCAATCAAAATCTGGCTTAAGTGGCCCTTTATCTCAGTGTGTCAAACTGGAATTGTAGGAGTATCCGAAATTCTATTTTTTTTCAATTTCTGATTTTCATTTTCCCTGTACTTTTACAAACGCTGCCACTTTACAACTATATCCGACAAAATAGGAGAAATAACATCAACATCTGATTTAGGGAGGACAAGTCTATAAAAATTTTAATCAGTGTAAAGCAAAACAGCATTCCCTCCGTGTTCCCTGCTACTTTGTCTATCAGTACTAATTAATTTAATTTATTAATTCATTCAGTAAATTCAGCTACAGGTAACCAAACTTAGGAAACTCGGAAGTCCAAGTTAAATGTCTGATGGGATGACAGACTCACTTCACAATAAATGTGCAAATTTTTCCAGTGCATCTTTCCACTTGAAGTCTAAATTGGTCTCCTGAGTTAATGATCTTTCTTTCACTGACTATGTGTGAGATCTAAGGTAGATCTACTGATTTAGACATCACATTTAAGCATCTAGAATCGATGATATTAACATAGTTTTAATATTTCTAATGAAGACAACAGACAAGAAAAAATAACTTCTTTTGAATGCCCAAAATACTATTTTTTCTGGTTAATTCAAGTTCAGCATTAAACTATCAGGTGTGTTATTTTGCTATCCTGCTAGTTTTTATCTGATTAGCTTTATGCATGTATGCTGAGAAGTGTCTCAGCAGTGACCACATTTCAAAAGAGAAGACTGAATAAAAGAGCATCCCTCCAACATAAACTCATTGCACAAGCAAGCGTAAATATTTCACGTTTAGACATATCATTGAATTTGATCTGGAAACGGAGTGAACAATCAGCTCCACTAGCAGACCTTGAAGCCAGCTGGCTGCAACAGATCATCTTGGTCTCCAGACTGGAAACCCATTCCAAGTGCTTTTTAACAGAGCTCCTAAACTTTTTGCCTATAATTGCATTTGCTCACAATTGGTCCCAGGTTATCAATCTGAAAGAGTTAAGTTTATTTTAAAATTCTGGAGCAAAACATAGCTAAAGCCTTCTACCTTTTAATAAGATAAATCTTTTTGAGATGTCTAAATGAGATAATAATTTCTCACACTAATCTCTCAAATGAGTGTGTATGGGCCCAATCCAAAGCCTGTTGGAGTCAATGCAAGTTTTACCATAAACTTCAAAACGTTTTTGCATCAAAACTTCTCGAGGTCATTGTAAATAAGGCAATAAATTTCAGTTTGTAATAACATAGCTCACCACCACCATGTATAACATGATCATTAAAAATATATTTAAAATTTAAGGAGATTATTTTAAATTAAACAAAATGTGATGCTTTCCCCCCCCAAGTCAAAAATAGTTCAGGCCCACACTCTGTATTCTTTACCATATTCTCCTGGCTTAGGTGATAGGCTGCATTCTCCCCTCTCTTGGCTGAAGCAGTGCCCTGAGTACAACAAAGTGTAAATTCAGTGATGATAAACCTGCAAGAATCTGATTGGGAAGTGATCCTTCAGAGAAGAGGTCCTGAGTTTCAATCTTTCCTCTAAAACTGATGGTACATTTTACCAGATCATATTATAATGTGAAATACAGAAAGTTGGTTTTATTTTAGGTGTTTTTGGAGTGAATAATTTCCTGAGTTGTAAACATCCGTATTTTGCTTAAGTGAGGTACTTAAGACTTTTTCTGGATCTAATTCCAAATGCCCTGAAAGCCTAATCACACATTCTTGCAAGACATTATATTAAGCACTGTTTCTACATTAGAGGAAGTAGGCTATTTAACTTTATTAAGAAAATACAAATATATGTGCTACAAATTTTACTTCAGCAGAGATCACCTTAATGAGTATTATAATAATATTCTCTTCATGTTTAAAATGATGCATTAAAAGCCCATAAGTATTGTACTTCTACCAGTCTGTGAATTATTGATAAGGTGA
>WEIV01026205.1:6545-22014 GCA_013390005.1 Calyptomena viridis | reverse complement strand
TAGGAAATTACTACTTTTGAAGATTTGAATAATTAAGGAGTCTATCTGTGATTCCTCTGTATTGTATGACATCTTTTATGGTGTCTTGATCTAGTTAATGAAGTAACTGATTTCTATGCCTGGTAGGCATCACTAGATTTGGCAAACACATCCTTTCACTCTCAACTGTGATCATCATTTTTTTTCCATCTGAAAGCACTGTTTGTCTAAGCAACTTTTACTTGGAAAGAATAGTAATGGGCAACTGGGAGAGTGTTTTTTAAAGGAAACCTGTGTTTGGAAAAAAAACATAGAATAGTAGAAAGACAACATATTTGCTATTATAAATCCTCCAAGATAACATAAATTAATGACACAGTATTTCTTGAATGTGGCAAATGTTAGAGCTTTATTTCTTATTTTAAAAGAAAAGAAGCCTTTTCATCCTTTTCTAAACATGTTTGCTTTTAAAGGAAGACTTTAGAAGTTCACACTTACATGCAGGAATTTTTTGTTAAAATAAAAACCTAAAAGGATGGTTATGTGAATTTTCAGAATGTTTGTTGGCAGCATAAACAGTTTGGTGAATCTTTTGCTCCTTACTGAGAATTTTTTAAAAGATGACTGCTGGACTATTAGTGTCATTTTTAAAAAACATTCTTTGATGTTTTCCTTGGTCAGATTTTCTCGTTTAGTGTTAAATAAAGCTATTTTTATTTTCAGATAACCCCAGATGTGGCATGTGGAAATGCCAGTTCCAATACCTCTGCTGGAGGCCGCCTTATCTCCTTTGAAGTTCCACAGAATACATCAATAAAGTAAGAATATTCATTATACGTGATGAAATAGAAAAATGCTTTTATTATAAATGTTTTAGACAACAGTTTTAGCCATCTGATAAACCTGCCTATCTGAAAAAGTATGAGAGAACTTCAGACAGACTTCAGGCATCCAGCAGTGCTATGACAGCTCTTGCTTGGCATAATTTTTCCCACATATTTAATATTTTAGAAGATGTAAGTGTTTAAGCTGTCTCTGGGCTATCATAATGCATTAGAAATTAGGGCAGACGTGTTGAAGATGTCAGTTTGGAGAAGATATGACATTTCCTTTCTACTTTGTGCAGTGAACACTTTTTTACCCCCTTTAATCTCAAGATGAACTTGCTGGTAGAAAGTGTTATTGTTGACTATGTAAATGCATGTATTTTGTGCATGTGTTTGATTTCTGAGTTACTGTGTTTGGTGTCATCATTAGCTGTGAAATCTTTGTGTATTGTCCTACAAACCACGTTTCTTAAAAATTTGAATTTATTCTGTTATTCGCTTTTCAAACCCATGTTTTTTTCCATCACATATGTGCTTTATTACTTTTAATTAACAGAACCTGACTTCCTAGAAAGATCTGATTCTGTCATCTGGGATGAAGTGTTTTCTTATTGGAAATTTTATTTGAAATAAAAATCTGCCAACGTAGTTCTCTGGCTCACAGCTTGACTGCAATTTTAGACTTAGATTTTCCCAAAATAGCCTCCTTTTCTCATACTGTCATCTTATCTTTCAGAATCCCAGGTTTCTGTTAAAAAAGGCCATGCTCACAGGAAAAAACAAACTGATGCAAGCAGACAAGCTGCAGACAGTTTGGAGCAATAACTGTTAAATGTGGGGGCTGTCCTACCCTTCCCACAGCACTTTGAATTGTGCTCATTCATGAGCCTTAAGCTTAAGCCTAAATCAGAGATCTGTGAGTGTGGCTGGCTGGGATCTGAAAGGAAACAAGTGTCTTTTCTTGAAATCAGGAAAGAACTGGCATTTGTGGATTCTAAAGCTCTAAGACCCTTGATGGAGGGACCTCGTTTTAAAGGAGGTTTCAGAGTACAAAGTCATTTTTGACCATTTTTACACTGGATATATTTAGTAGTCTTTTATATCTGGGTAGATTAGGGCAGGTCAAGATCTGTCTTTATTTCATTTTATTTCCTTTGTTAAAGGCTCAAGTAACATATCTGGTTCAATGGCTACCTATAAAAGGAAAATAATTTCAGTTTAATAAGTTTCTTTTATTTTGATTGTTAGGCGTGACCTAAACTGTGAAACTAGTTGCTGTGCTATTCTAAAAGTGAGATGGTCAGCAATGGGCTTGTTCTTAAAGAGGACCTAAAATATTTAAAATATATACCTAAAATATGTAAAATATTTTCTTATGATGTCTAGTGGCAACATTTTTTCAACTTGTGTCATGCATGATTGCAAAACTTTACCTTTGTTGTTTTTAAGTGAAATAAAAGATAACAAAGGATGAACTGCCTTGTGTTTTTAGCAGGATTGAAATAATTTGATTACAGGAAATTGTGGAACAGAACATCCCTAGGTATCTGGAGATCTATTTTCAGCAGAAGAGAATTGCAGTTTTTCGCCGTTGAATATAGTTGTGTTTGAATTTTTGGAGGATTGTTCAAACTCATTTGGGATTCCTTCAGAGGAAATTAATGCAAATATTTGGGAGCTTGCCAGGAACATGACAGGTTTTTATTGTTTCTTTATGGAGGTGAGTAGGAAAAAATATATCCTGAGAGGATGGAAACACTGTCATAGAATATAGTGCTCCCTAATGGAGCTGACAGTGTACATGCACTGGTAGAGTCTGTATCCAATCTGTCAATATTCAGGAAGACACTATGGACTCAGTGACCTTGGGAGCATTACATGACTCATTTAATTTAAAAGAATAAACTGTCCTGAATCTTTGTTTGGTATTTTCAAACAAATGGAGATTTTTACAAGGATCTGTCTCCTGTATTGAGTGAACATTGAATGCTCTGGATGTACTTCAGCTGCAGAGTGTGATGGCATCGTAGGTGTGGAGTGAAGGTACTGTTCAACAAGGCATAAATACAAAGACTGAATAAGGATCTTTTATGTAATATCTGTGTAAAATTCTTCTTTGGCATTAAGATGGTGACCTTCAAGTATCAGAAATTGGGATTCTCTGATTCGATCTGCTATTACTTATACTATTATGCAAATCTTAAAGTTGAAGCATTTTTTAATTTTGTGAATGTGCTAAAAATCTTCATGAATTTTCCTGATTCCATACTTGCTAGATTTAAGTTCTCCTTCCTTCTTGATAAGCTTTTGTTTTACAGTGACTTATTTCCTAATAACACATATTTCCCTCTGTAAATATTCTCATTATTTGTTTTCTTAGAATAAGGCAAGATGCCACTGCTTCTCTTATCCTGCTGTGGAAGGTCACAGGCACAGGATTTAAACAGTGTTCACTCATTGATGGCAGAAGTGTCACCCTTCTCCAGGCACTGGGTGGACTTGTTCTTTCTGAAGAAATGCTTGCATTAGGAAACAACTACTTTATTGGTGAGTAACATACTGACTTTCTGTTCATTACCCAACATTTAGAGGAACAAAAGAGTAGTTCCTTTAATTTAGGTGCTGCTGAAGGATCCAGGTAGGATATTGGGACCCTATTTTAGACAGTGGTTCATTCAAACCAGACAAGAGGTACAGTAAATTCTTAAACAGATTGGCACCATTCCATTTGAAATCTAAATGGTTGGTTTTGCCTAATAGCTTTAGATGTTTCAAGATATATGTCCTATTTTAATAACTGTACATTTTTGGTAAATGCTACAGTATGTAACTGAATTTGAGAGATGTTTCTTTGCCAGATACTGTTTCTTTGTGAAGAAGCTTAAGCCTGTACACAGTAAAATTAAAAAAAATATTAGAAGATCAGATTTTCTATTATATTTTAAGTGTTTAATTGCACTACTTTTTATTTTCTAGTTTGCTCTCTATGAATATGAAACCTTAGAAATATACTATTTGTTTCATTGGGCAATTAAATGTTAAGCATCTTTGTGGAAGGAGTGTAATGAAAATAGACTGATATGTTATTTTAAGTGTATGGGAAATAATACTGATTTAGTGCAATATTTATGCATAGACACAACAGACTTAATTAAATTGAGATTTCTGTACAGATGTTTTATTATACCAATGGCATGAAACCAAAGTTATTGTAATAACACCACTTATTATTATCTGCTTGAATACTGTATATCTTATAATGAACTATAAGCTGCCACAATTGTTATTTGATAACTTATCATGCTAATAAATTTAAAATTAAAAGCATTCTGATGTAGAAACACTGGGACAAATTCCAAGTGTAGCTAATACAGAAAACTCCAAATGGAGGAGTAGTACCTTGTTCTCTCCTTTTTGAGGTGTCACCTAGCAAAGATGCTGCTTGAAAGTTGTTAGTATAATATAATTACTTTCAGCAGTGGTTTCTTGTGGTGATGTTTATTTTCTTCAAATGATTACCCAGTTCCATTTTTTTTTATTATTCCAAGATACTTAGTTTTTAACTGTTTGGGGTTTTTTGTTCGATTTTTTTTTTTTTTTTTTTATTCTAGTTTTGCATTTAATTTATCAGAGGTAAAGCTATCCTCATGTGTCTTTCTCAGGAATAAATTTTTGCATTTGCCTTGTGGTAGTTAATGTATGATAAAAGCATCCTGAAGACAGGATAATTTGTAGCTCTTATATACTTGTGAAAGTGCCCAAAGGCACATCTTGGTTTATAAGCTCCCAAATAGAGGGCCTGAGTTGCTCTTGAAAGCTCCACTTGACTGTACAAGCCATACAGCATAGGCTATTAATTTAGATAACTAAAACCTATGTTCTGTTACTCTTTCAGAGTTTGTCTTATCTTACATGTCTCTGTAGCTGCCTTTCTGTCACTGGGATACTTACTTTGAATTTTTCTGTTATTTTTTTATTGTGTGCTGGGTAACACAAGGTGAAAATACACCTTTTCCTTGATGAATATAAAATGAGGTTTAGTTCATAAAAACAGCTTATTTCATGCAGTACAGGTTTCCTGACACCTCTTATTTTACTTCCATGTGGTTTTCAATATTTTCTTTGGTCTTTCTTTTTAATTTCCTGATAGTGAAAGTCTTTGTAGAATTTTCCAGTTGCTGTAGTGTAATTTGATTTATGTAAAGAACATGAATCATAAATGCATTTGCATGAAGCAGCAGGGAGACTCCAGTAGTACAGTGATATGTTCATGAATAGGAGTGTCTGAGTGCTTAGTCAAGATGAGTGCAGTTATAGTTGAATTTTTATAAATACTATTTATTTTAGCAAAGAGTTGGATTAGCTCTAGTGCTTTTGATAGAAAATGAATATGAAATATTCCTTCTGCATATCTTTCAGTCCTGAGGTGTTGTAACTCTACACTATCAAATAAGCAAGTAATGAGGTAACTCAACTGGTTTGTGGAGTAAATTATTTTATGTGGCCTTAATTTAGTTATAGCTTTTCCCATAATTATTTTCTTCATTAAAACACTTGAGCAAAAAAAAAGGTTAAATATCAGAGCAGTGGAGAAATTGAAATATGAATTTATAGTTTAAAAAAGAGAAAACAGAGTAGTCTGTGAATTTCTTTCTCAGCTGTATGGAAATGTTCTGCTTACTTTCCATCATCAGTTTTTGTCCAATGAAGTGCCTTGGTTGTAAAACTTAAAAAGTAACCCAGTTATTTGTTGCAAAAAATGCTGAATGTTATCTTAACTGAAATCCATAGTTCTGCCAAGGCTTATAGAAAAACAATTTAATCTTTACTGCACATTTGAGCCAGATGTATGGAAGCAGTCTGTGATTCTGACATGCCTCACAAGATTTTAGTTTGCAATAAGATCACATGTTTTTTCTTATAGACAACTTTCCATGTGTTTCTTGATGTACATGACAAGCTTATTCTAAGGTAGAATAAATGAAAGTGGGTTACTCTGTATAAGAAGCAATAATATTGCATATGCTTTTATTGATGCTATTTAAGCTTGAACAATAGGAGGTCACAAGATAGTGTAGGATGCTGTAAGCAGAGTCACACAGTAAGGTTGTGGGCCATGACATGATATATTTACTTTATATAATTTTCCCCTTCTTCCCCCCCTTTTTTTCTATTTATTCAAATGAGTTTTTAAAGGTTTCTTTTCTAAATTGGTGAATTCTGTAGACTGGAATTTTTTTATCTTTTAAAAAAAAATTCCAATTAGAATTGTAAAAGAATTACAAGGATGATCTGAGTGGGGGTTTTTTGTTTGATTTTTTTGTTTGTTTGTTTTGGGGTGTGTATATCTTTTTGATGGACATCTTATTTGAGCCACTTTTGAGTCATTTCTTGCTGTGTTGCCCCCAGCTTTTGTTACTCAGCAATGTACTTTAATTACCTCTTGCAAGTCTTTATGGGTAAGTTATTTGCATCAAAGATAAAACATTTAGGGAAATATTATTTGTTTTGTGTTACCTCGTGGTGACCCACGTTTAAAGTTGTTTTTAGACAGGATTGAAAAGACTCAGAAGTCAGCAGTAATGTGCTGATTTGCTGATCATGTGTTTCAGGGCACAGTGTCTAGAGATTGGGGAAAATGCTGTTCTGAGATCTAAAAATAGTTCAGCACAGTGCTGTTCACCCCAGAGACAACCTGCACTCTGTAAGAATGAAGGGGAAGAGTGTAGCACAACCAAAGAAAAAAGAGCAGCCTGTATCCTGTAATGTGATTTATAAAATGGCTGCTGCATCTGCCAATGGTCTTTTGTGGTGCAGGAAAAGAATATTGGTGCTGTGATTGCACAGCATGATTATGTTGTTAAATTACAGCACTTAGCACTCTTTGCCATGTACTTAAGAGGGTAACTTGAAGACTGGCTTTTACTTTCTGTAACACATTCTTTCCATGCTTTGCTCAGAGTATTTTTAAGGAGTTTCTCAAAGTATTGACTCACTCAGTAGTTTAGGTGGATTAGGAGTAGGATGAAGCACACCACATATCCCAAGGTGGCTTTTAATGCCAAGTTACTGCTAGAGAAAGGTAATCATTATGTGGTTGGTCTGTAGGACAAGCCAGGTGAACTGTTCATCCCTGCTCATGGTTTGCAACAAAAATGTTTGATATGATGCCAAAAAGAATTTAAAATTTTGTGCCCAAATCCAGGACCTTATCAAAAAAACCCCAAAACCCATAACATTTAATCGAGGGTATTTCTGAATAGGAAATGGTTTTAATATCTATACAGAAAAATATCTCTTCTGTGGAGTGCTATGGATACGTATCAGGATTGGCCAATGAGACAGACAAAAAGTGAAGCAGAAGGGAATTAATAGTATCTTTAAATAAGAGATGGCAATTAAGAGTTCAACATTTAAAGTATCAATTAATGGAAAGTCTGCATTTTACATCAGTAGAATTATAGTTTCATACTATTTGTCCTAATGTTCTTTGAAGTTAATGAGCAATTCCTCCATACACTATTTATCACATTTATAAAATATCTCATTGGTATTAGTTTTAATTCAGGATCTTCATGTATTAATGCTAGCAATGATGGTACTAGAATATTTGAAAATTAATTCACTGCAAAACTTTACCTTGTTGGAGTCACACACCTATTCTTCATTGCAATATATCTTGAAAAATTGAAATCAGATGAAATACATTTTACAAGTCTGAAAAAATGAGATAAGAGTTCCCTGATGCATCATCAGTTTGTGCAGAAGTCTTTCAGACTGAAGTTCTCATGAATGCTAATAGGTTACAGCTAAGGATCTCTGTGGTGAGTTCAAAGTGCTACTTGTTTTGGGGGGAATCTAATCTACCCAGAATTGGGCACTTCTCACTTTCAGGGAATAATATACTGGATTTTGGTACAGGTATATATTTTTTTTATACAAGCTTGTTATAAGTACATAAGATTTACTAAGTTGATTAAATAATAGCTTTCTTTAGAAAAATAGTGCACTAACATTTTTCTTTAAAAAATAAAAAGGGTCTTGCTGAAGGGCTTTGAAGGATATTTTCAGCCTATATGGCAATCCTCTCACAAATCCTCCATGATTTTTTGTGTGCATCTCTTTTATCCAGGCATGCAATCACATTCTGATTGAAAACTGAACATTAATTTTGAGAACATAGGCTAGTATGAAAATACTGAAAAAACCAAACTCAACATACAAAAAAAACATTAACATAATTTTTTTTTATTTTATTTTTTTTTAAATTCTCTCATTTTGGAAGTTTTACAGTGATTGCATACCATCTGTTTCTATACCAGTCAGTTAATTTACCCTGCTGGTAAATGAATATATCTGTGCACTAAGGCAATAGTTCTGTGCTTCAGATGTATCAAAATATACACCCATGGCTGAAAGACTTGCAGTCAGTTCTAATTTCACACAGTTTCCAGCCTACTTGAAAAACTGGGATAGATACACCAGTGTGGCTATACAGATAGCAGGTTATATCTAACACTTCAGTTAACAGCTAGTAAACAAAACCACCACAGCTTTTTTTTTTCCCCCCATGAATTTGGAGATTGAGGAATAATTAATGGAATCATAGGATATCCTGAGTTGGAAGAAACCCATCAGGATCAATTATCAAAGTCCAGCTCGTGGCCCTGCACAGGACCATCCCCAAGAGTGACACCATGTGTCTGAGAGTATCATCCAATGCCTCTTGAACTCTGGCAGGGTTGGGGCTGTGGCCACTTCCCTGGGGAGCCTGAAATTAGGTTTTCAGGTCTTTGTCATAGAAGTTAGGATATTATTTCTGTTGAAAAAAACCCTGCTTCTCATCAGCCGTCGTTATAAAATGATGGAAAAATTGCTTTTCTGCCTTGGCATGCCCACTTCTGAAGCTGCAGTGATGGAAGGTCTTTCAGAAAAACAGTAAAACAGTTGGGTGTTATTATTTTGCCTTCATTTTCCCATAGGTAATATGTTAGAAAACTTTGTATATCTGTAAATGTAAAAAAAAATTCTTGTAAATAGCTTGGAATGACTTGCTTTTTGACTTTGTGCTTTATTTAGCACTTCCATGATGCTGCTTAAAAAGGAGCTTTCATGAGATACTGCCACATTGGCTTTTTAGCTTATTGTCTGGTTATAAAATCAGAGGAAGACATTTATAAACAAAATTGCTATTTCTCAGATAAGACCTTGCAGATAATAAGGCAGAAGGTTTAACATTTATGTGAATCACTATTTTTATCTGAATAGAAAATTAATCTTCCAGTACAATCTTTAAATTATAATGCATATTTTCATCACAACAAACAAAAAGTGATTTAGACCAGGCATGTAATTTGGTTTTATCCAAGATGCCCAGCCTTTTAGATCAATACAATATAACTAGCTCTTTTAAACTATACTTATCCAGTATTTCAAAAGTATTTCCTTAAATAAAGTTGGTAGCTGTACAAACTCACTTGAAAATGGGTGCTCTTTATGGTGAGATGAATTCTGATGCCATTCAAATGCCAGGACCTATAAGGCAGCTTGCTTGAATTCCACAAAACTTTTTGAAGTTTTGCTTAAAAAGGAAAGCTAATACTTGGCTTCTCAAGCCCAGGAGATCTCTTGCTTTCTGATAAGTATGTGAACCATGTGGTTCTGTGCCAGAAAGGGTAATATTTTCCCATCTGAAATGCTGTTTGGCCTTTTTAATGCAACCCTAGTATTTTCTGTCCTGTCTCTGCCCCAAGAAGTTATTTATTCTTTTGATGCTCTTGGTTATTTCATGAGTTTCCTTGCAGGATTTCATCATGCAATAGCCAGTGGTCACCACTGCATGACTGCAGCCATATTGAATAGGTAAAATGAAACACTGCAAAAAATACTGTGTGAAAAATGAACAATCTAGAGAGATATTTTAAAATAAGTTACTATTTTCTAGTACTTTTTTATCTGGCTGTAGAATTTCACATTTAGAGGCACATTGTAACTGAGGCTTTGGGATGTTGTATTTTGTGTTGTTACACGCCTTTAAAACACACACACATTTCCATCAAAAGAAAGCAGTTTACTGTGTCTTGAAATTGTTTTCACTTAAGCAAAAAATTAAATAGGACAATTTTATTTCATAATAGGAGATGTGTGAATTAAATTCAGTGAAAGCCACGTAATCAACTTACTCTACCAAGTGGCTGGGCTATGTGTCAGCAGAGCATGTGTGAGCTCCCAGCCCATGGCATATGTGCAGTCATTTGAATTAACCTTCTTTCCTCGTGGACTAAATTAAATCTCACTCCAACATGCAGTGGTTGGAGTGTCCAGGAGCTGCTGCTCATCCACTGTGCAGCAATGTGTGTGTGACTCTTTGGGGCAAGTCAGCCTCGCTGGTGGGGGAGTTGGGTGACAACTGCTCCAGCTCGTGGGGTTCTCATTTTTAACTGTGTGATTTGCCTGGAAGGGCACTGTTGTCTGCAGCACTGAGCATCATGCTCAGCTGAACATTCCCCTGGAGTTCTGGGCACAGGAGCTAACCTTGCAGAAAATGGCCTTTTGGTGAACAATAGCGGGAGCAGCGGAAGTGCAAACAGCAAGAGAAGTGCAATGAAGTGTTAATTGAAATGATTTTTTTTAAAAAAAAGTTGGCCTTATAAGGCAAAAAAATTAAGCAGTCAATTAAAATCTGAACCATTAGGAAGAATGCTGTTGGCCTATATAAGAAAGGATATTAAGAAATTGTATCTTTATAAATATGATAAAATAAATATCCTGTCCTTCACGATCATGTTGCATGTGCCTTGTCTCACTTATAAGTGGGTGTAAACATTAGAGTATTTACTGTTTTTATACATTGTACTGTCTTTTAATAAACAGACTATTTTAATAAATGTAAGATTTAGATAATTTTTACTCTTTAGAGTAATCTTTAATTAAATAGTAAATTATAAAAATTAATTTTTATTCACTGCTACTTCCAGGAAGTAACAGAGGGAAATTATTTTTCTAGTCTGTCTTGGAGGTTCATCTGCTCAAATATGTAATGCTTGGTAAAATAACCTTTGTTAGTTTATTTAATTTTAAGATTTCTCTCTCTTAAAGTATGACTTTTGTGACCAATTCAGAGCAAGATATTTGTATTCAGTCGATCACATGGTTGTTTGCACTGAGAGATCTTGGACAGACTGCTTAACCTGCTCTGTGAAATAAGGATACAAATGCATAATTGGTACATTATGCAATGTACCAATGTGAGATGCATTTAAATAATGCTTGTAAAATGCTTTGAGATCTTCATCTAGTATTGTAACGTACTGTAAAGCATATTTAAAAGTAAGATAGCCACTCATAAAGCCTCTAAGTTGAGGTCAGTATAGATATATGTGATACCTCTAAGTCACTACAGATATATCCTAGCCAACCTTGCCATCTTCTGCAGCTCCTCTTATTGCAGTCCCAGCTCTGTCGTTTGTATTCCACCACACTTAACTGCTTTTGTGAAGTGTGGGATCAGAGACTCCTGTGGTCTACATTTGTGCCCAAAATAGTTTGCTGCCAGCTTGGCAGCATTGTTGAAATGCTGACAAATAAGCATATAATGGGAAATTGTGACACAGGAAATCTTTTAGAGGATTAGTCTTGTCACCCTTCGCTGGGCTTTCACCATTATTTTGGACCCTAAGTGGAGTCCTTGAAGCTGTGGCAGAAGGTCACACTGTAAGCTACTGTCACATCTCCTTAATAAGCTGTATGCAAGTGGTTTTGTAAACGTAAATGTACTCTTGCTAGTTAACTATTTCATAGTTCTGTCATGGGGTTTGGTCCAGTGAAGTTATTAAGTTGGGTAATTGTCATTTGTTACAGGGGAAATGTAACAGAATACGTGCTTGGGGATTTTTCTATGCTAACTGAATTCAACTGGTTTGCTAACTTCAGTCCTGAGCCTGACTGAAATTCAAGCTGTGTGCTTTTTCTTCCCAAAGTTTTGGTAATGATTTTCTGACACCCAAATTTTGCTTTCTGTTACACCAGTGTAGCACTATCATTGTCAATCTGCCTCTGGTAGAATTGTAGTAATGTTACTACATTACTGAATGACCAGCAGCACACTTACCTCTAAGTGATTATGCCTGAGAAGAAAGTATATGTTTGATTTTAGGACCCCGGGCTCAGTTTTCAGTGTTGGTAGTGAAGGAAGAAAACATATCTATTTTTAAATTGATTATGACTATGGTATCAATTTGGAGAAGCACAAAAAAGCCAATGAGAAGGTTTTCAGTCACCTAATGACAATCAGGAAAAAATCTTTAAATTGAAAAATTAAATATTTTGAAAAATTAAATATTTTAAACAATTCTTGAACGGATTCTTACTAAAATCAATATAACAGTTTATATAATCTATGTACTTTCAAAAGAAGTATCTGACCAAGGCTTCTGTGATAAAGCACAGTAAGTATGTTGATTTGGGAGAGTTGTATCACCTATAAATAGTGCTAGTTGTGGACAAAATAGCAATTTTGTTATTGCAGCTGTATTTTTGTATCCCCAGATGCAGTGTTGCCTAGCAGCATCATTAGAGAATGTTCTCAGATGTTCTGTACGGTGCTGATGGCACTGAAATACTGCATCAAAGATTGAGAATGGCATTGATTACCTGTTTTTCCCCTCTTGTTTTCTGCTTATGTATGATAATCATCCTGAGCAAACTGGGAAAGGATTCTTGACCCATTTTTCAAATTCTGTAAACAGTATTGGTGAGGGTATTGATGGGCCTTAATGACCCTGAGTATTAGTGTCATGGAAAAGGTGATAAATGTTTGTCCATTTGTAAATCAAAAGCAGGTCTCTACTACTTCAACATGTGAAGGTAAATTTTCAGAATCAAATGCATCATGAGAACATCCTGTTATGCTTTTTCATTTCTTAAGTCTTTAAAATGAGTTGAACATGACTTGGATGAACAAGTGAAAGATTGAGCTTGCTTAGATTTGCTTGATGAATAACTATTTGAAATATTTATTCAATAGTTGAAGTGCCATAAGAGCAGGAAATTGGTTTATATGTAGTTAAAGTCAATTTACTACTTCATTCCTAGATCCAAAAAGGCACGGAAGCTTGGTGGTGATTAGTATAGATCCCTGTTTTCATAGTAATTTTCATAGGCTGGAATGCTGGCTATATCATACAACAGATGGATAGTGGAAGTGTTGTGGACATGAAATAATCTTGTAATAAAACTTGCACATAGAACATTTTGGGAGGAAGAACTAGAATCCAGGTATCCCTTTCTCTCTCTTTTTCATGGTGAGTACTGTATTGAAAACATAATTCTTTTTCTTTCCTACCTTCCTTCCTTTAAAGTATTCTTATATCTGCAAAGTTCAATGGGCACAGAATAAAAGGTTGAGTGTATTGACCACTCTTGTTTAGCTTGCTGGATAACACATTCTCCTGTGATGTGAGAAGGATGGTCAAACAGAAAATTGCTCTTGACTCTTTTACACTTCAAGTTAATTCTGTGACTTTCCACCATCTGTGAATGAACTGTCCTGTAGCTTCTATCCTAGACCACTAAAGCTTATAAACTATGGTTCAATATGCTCTGGTGCCATTGTCATTTCTAGAAGCTGAAATCTGATATGGAAGTATTATAGCTTCATTAGGTTACTACATGACATGAACTGAAGATGTGATGCAGACACACCAAATACCACTGCTTTGTTCCTGAAGGACTGTTTTTCTTCCATTTGAATATATCCCAGTTTCCCCATTTTCCAAATAATTACTAGCTGACTGTACACTGGGAATGGGGTGGAGAAATTGCATCACCTTATTCTGGGTCCCTTTTTTGTTTTCCTACCCATTTTGACTTAGCAATGCCCTTGGTGCCAGGGCTGTATCCTGTGCAGGGAAACTGTAGGCACTTAGTGTCTTTGAGAACTTCACTGCTTTGCAAAACATTGAAGTTGGCTACTGACCCCAAAAGCTTTTGGTGTGGGAAGGTGTTGAGAGAGAAGGGGAGAACAGATGGAAACTGATAGACATCCCACTGCTGTCTCATTTCCTTGGGAAACCAGGCTAAAAATAAGTTGGAAACTTGAGTACTGATACTTCATTGTGAGTGAGTGCCCAATCCCCTTGGCAGTCATTGTCACTTGTCCAAGAAACCCCTAGGTGGACTGAAACACCTATATTTTGTGAACTGGAAATTTAAGACTATCAAATGTGTGTGCACAAAGCCTGGAAATGCCTTCTCTGCAATCTAAATGACTACTCATGTCTCATTATGATTTATTGGACTTCAGAGTTGTGTCCGTAACATTACTGTAAATAACCCTGAATTCTGCAACTAAAAATGGTTTGATGTCATTAGGTTTTGACTAGCTCTAGAAAACCAGCAAAGTTAAACTGAACAAAATTACCTCAGGATAAACTTTTGATAACTGCTGTAATGTTTTTCTCCAGACCTTAGATGAAGGTAGCTGTAAATATGCTTCTGAAATTATTCTCCTACCTAGAAGCTAAAAATAGAACTTAAAACTCACTCTAGTTCAGTTGCTGTTATGAGAATTGGGAAAGGAATTAATTGAAGTGCTGTGACCTGAGTGAAGCAGGGACTTATATTTAGATGGTCATACAGGCTTCTTTTAGCCTTAAAACCTGGAGATCTCAGACAGTTGTATGCAACTTCTGTAGAGTGAAAATAAACATGCATGTCTGTATTTTTCTAGTATTTGGAAATTAGGTGAGATAATTAGAAATTACAGGAAAATATGTGGCATTCCAGTACGAATGATTTTCTCAGTGGTTTGCCAAAGGGCTTTTGATACCAAAATAGTAACAAGATTCAAAGTACAAAGAAGATTGATTTAGTATTTCTTTAGGGAACTGTCCTGAAGAATATGTAACAATCTGCTTCAGACAAGCAAATGTGAACCCAAAGACATTTTCTAAATACCACATTCTTCCAAGTATTCACATATAATTGCAGGAATGCCAGTGACAATCACATTCAGTTGTTAAAGAAAATGATTCTGGCTGCATCTTTGAACAGATGGGTAAAATTGGGGTATGTATTGAGGCCAGAATAAATTGGCTTGCTTTGAAGAGGTCATCAGATTATTGTAATCTTCACTAGCCAAAACAGACCATTAGACATTTGGAACTATACCCAGTACTTTTTTTTTTTAATCTGATCCTTTAGAACACTTAGCTAACTTGTAGAGGCTGTATTCTGTATTCTGACATCCACGTTGGACATGAGATTTTCCTGTTTGAAGATAGGGTTTAGGGATCATAGATAAATAATTGTTGAATGAATGCAGCATTTTTAAAAAGTGAAATCTAAAAATGAAGAACAAAGAATGGAAGTCTTCCATATGATTTTCTATGGAATTTGTAGAATTAGTCATGCTTGACACTTCCGTATGCAGAATGTAAGTAATTCTTAGCAGCTGTTCTGAAAGAGAATTCACTTGAAGTTCTGAGTGTTTCATGAAACTTTTGTTTATTCCTATTCATAATAAATATTTTGTTGTGCTTTTTTTTTCTGCGTGACTAAATGTTGTGCTATTTCCAGTGTATAATGCAAGAAGCTAGACTGCATCTTTGAAGCTCCTTAGAGGTTTAGGCTGTAAACAGATTTTAGAATTTTAAGTGGAAAAT
>WEIV01026204.1:11896-35172 GCA_013390005.1 Calyptomena viridis | reverse complement strand
AAAACGTGTTTTTGTAAAATAAAAAAACCCCCGAAAATTTGTTTTTACACACAAAAAAAAAAAGTAAAAGTTTTTGTTTTCTAAGTATGTTGCCTTCCCATCAATAAACATTTTTGCACATTTGGTTTCTCATTAGTGTTTCTAGCATCCTAGTGAAAATAAATATCCTAAGATCGTTTTTTTGTGCTAAGTTAATATGCTGGTTTTGCAGACTGGGGGATGTTTTCTCAGCAGGGAAATAATTATTCTGGAAACAATGGATTTTTCTTGATGATATCTAAATCTTCATAAGCTATCCAGGGCTTTAAGCCAAACCATCCACAGCATGAGTTTGACTCTCTTTTGTCAATGACTGTGTTGGTAAGTATGCATTAACAATGATCCCTATTCCACTTATAGGTCTACAATTAGATATATCCAAGAGCTATCACAGTTGGTGTGTTTATATAAGCCCTTTCAGATATCTGCACAATGCCCAGAACCAACACATGCCAGTTCTAATAAATCCTCAAGGTTATGGTGTTTTCACAGACTACAGGGTAACATTGGCCTCGTATCTGGCTCTGCAGACTTTTGGGAAAATGAAAAGCTGCATGATTTTGTTGAATTTGTGAATAAAAGCTATATTAGTTTGCCCATTCGATAATTTCTTTTTCTCCAAAGAACTAGTTTTGGTATCAGAATGGATTAACACATAATGGATATAAATGGCAGTAATTGTCTTTACTGTTATAAGCTGTCTTTAATTCTGCCCCCATCCAGTTTTAATGAGATTTTGACCAACCATAAACACACTAGTGAGGACATGAGGCTAACCCTCTATAGGTTCCACTAAGGGCAGCTTGCTTTTTGATCTTCAGCAACTTAGTTCAAACCAAATTTAGCCTACATTGGTAGTTCAGACTCAGCTGCTGAAAACTTTGCAGTCTGGCATAACCAGCCACATTGCACAAGCTTGTACTGCTCAGGCACAGGTTGTTCAAGCTGTATGTGAATCGTGGCACCCTTGCCAGGTAAGACTCACATTCTGTGCCCTGGCAGACATAGCATTTTCTGGGTAGGAAGATTGGGTGGTGCTCTGTTACCTGTTGTGCTTGCAGTTGTGAAGCTCAGCATGAACCAAAGCCGTGTCATCACTCACACCTTTTAGACTCCAGAAGCTGTGCTGTACACCAGGTGCTAAAACAAGTCAGAAAAATTCTATCTGACATTATAATTCTAGGCAACATGCAACATGTAGTATATAGAGACTTTCAATTATTTCTTCCCAATTTTTATAAATGCAAATAAATGAGGGAAGTCTGTAATACAACACTTAGCCTTTTTCCTATATAAGAGCTACTTTTGATCTCAGTTTTGCCTCAGTCATTTAGCTTTCGGATGCTTCAATACCATTAACTAGAACGAGTTAGGTTAGATTAGGCAAACAGGTTTCATCAGTTTTCAGGAAGAAACATGCTAAAATTCAATTAACTTGCCAGAATTGTAGTNATAATTTAAAAGTATTTTATTGGGACTATTTTAATTTATTATGGTAATTTATTCATGTTATTGTTACTGTGATTATTTAATGTGATGTTTAAGAGCTACTACTGACTATAATGTCAATAAAATCCCTGAATTTAGCTGATTTCATCACTGTCAAGTTTCTGGGTTTTTTTAACCTCTGACTGGAATCAGAGCTGCTGGAATCTAGAAACAGAAGCAGGAATTTTTAAGATATGCCATACTAAATGATGATAATACACCATCTTAGAAACATTGTCTATGTAAAATAAGTACTTTTGCAATTTGTTCACTAATATTGGCAAAGATCAGGGAATATCTTTGGAGATCCTTCTATAGCAACCTATATAATATAGGTTTTACTGCTACTGCCAGAAGAACCTACTTACATTTTGGTAAAAATAATTCTATATAAAGATTCTTATTTTGTTGAATACTTACTGTATTGAACACATCTCCACTTTTATCTACTTCCACCTTCTTAAATAATTCTAATAATTAGAATCATGCAGTTTTCTTTTGATAAAAATATTTTTAATGATTTTTTATTGTTCTAATATTTTACTTGAATTTTCTTATTCTGCAAACTTCTGCCTTCTCCTTCACTTTTAATCCCTTTTTGAAAAAAAGCTCAAGGGACTGTTAGTCTATTAAAAACACAGCTCTTGCAAATCTCCTCTTATTTCAGACAGTATGTTGTATTAAGACTTTGCTAAAAGTAGGTCCTTTTTTTTTCTTAAAATGGTCTACTATCAATATTTTGATAGTGTTTTAAATGTACTGCAGTAATGTATTCAAAGGGAAACCACCTTTTAGACCTGGTCTAAGAAAATGTAGCCAAAGTACCAGATTTGTGCATAGTAATAGTAATCTTTGTACAGAGAAAAACATTCTGAGCTGCAGTTGTCTGGTTTCTTGCTGTTCCTTAATGCTGGAATAGACATCAAGATACCTCCATTTGTATATCTGACAAAGTCTAGGTTCCAGAACTGAAATTAATTGTCATCTATTTAAACTGGTATCTCTGTCATCATGTGTCCCTGGAATTCCCCTGTAGGCTTCTTATGGTTATGTCATAAAGCACAGTAGAAAAACACAGCATATATAACAGAACAACAAATCATAGCATTATTGATAGAAAATGTGTAAAAAAATGTTTGAGTGTTCTAAAGAGCCCTGTAGACACAGGTTGTTGTAGTAAGCAACATAATTTACTGTGCAGAAAAGTTCGTCTTTCCCCTTCCTGCCTTTATCCATATTTGTACAATATTTGGAAGTGTGAGTTTCTGTGTATTGCTTAGAGCGATTGACAGGTATTGATAGATCTTGGGTGGGTTTTTCAGGTTTTTGGTTTTGTTTGTTGGTTTGGTTTTTTTTAATATATATATATTGTTCTTATTTTACAGCAAGGATGCCTCTAGAAGAGCTGATAACATACCCATGGGATTGTGGTCATATAAATCACAAGTGTCAAGCCATGCAATGCTTTTTCTCTAAACAAAGCAGAAGTGTTGCATGTAGAGTAGTTTCTCCAAACATCTCTCTGGGGAGACTCTTCCAGGTTTTAAGATCTTACATCTGAGCAATATTGGATTCTGTCAAGGAGATCTGCTGTGAATTCTAATGTTTCAAGTTTGGACAATATGTCACACTAGTCCTTACAGCATCTGCAGTGCAGCAGTCATCTTTAGCAATCAAAAAATACTCTTGTCTCTGTCTTCTGGATTCCCCAAACCTTGAAATTAAGAAATCTTATTAATTTCTATTCAAAGATATTCAACAGTCTCTGAACACTGCTTAATTAATAGATATCACTTTAAATTATGTATGTCATCTGAATAATAGAAAATATTCTGAAAAGTTATGCTGCTTAAGTCTGTCTGGGAAGGGGAACATTTGTCTCCATTAATCCTTCAAAATGCTTTTCAGGTTTGATGGCTGCCATGTCGAACTTGCACAAAGATCTCTATGAGATGCCGCTGATCATCCAGGGATAATGAGATACACAGTTCACTGCTATTTCTAACGTACTCCTGACTGATCTGTGCATACTCTTCTAATAGCCTTATGTCACTGTAGGAGAAAACAATGAAAACAGATCCATGTAAGAATCTAAAAATCTGACTTTTGAGGAAGAACAGCTTTTGCATAACATTACCTTCTCTCAAAAACGAATGTGGCTGTTCAAACAACATTCTGATATTTTAGCATGTGCCTATTTGAAATGTGTAATGAATTTCATTGATTTGTACTTATTTCTTTCACTTAACAAGACATTTGTAGGAACAAATGCCATGGTTTGAATTTGGAAACTGAATTATAGGCATTTAATGATTAAAGTAATAAAAACATACCCTAGTCTGGACTGTTATAATGAAATAGACGGGTTTTGTTCACATTTTACAACACACTGCAAACTTTCAGTTGATGATCATGAAAAAGAACGTTTGTGTGCAGAACATTTATATTTGTGTAATAAAGTGCCCATTTTGTCTTTCTGGCATAGCTTTAGAATGATAATAATTTCTATTCAAGGACTAAGTGGATCGTATTTTTTTGTCCAATCTCTGTGTGCAGAATTTTTGTCATAACAATCCCTGCAGCACTGATAGGATGGTTCACTATCCAGTGAGAAATGAGATTAGAAAAAACACAAGTGTTTTCATACAGAAACCCCCAAACTAAGAAATAGGTATTTTAAGGTTTGGCTTCTCTGATTATTGAATAACAGCAAACAATATTTTCTGCACAAGTTCCAGTCTGTCTACATTAAAAAAATGCATCAATTTTAACTCAATATTTAATTATCTGAAAAAAAAATTGCTTCATACAGCTCTGGTATTAATTTTATAACTCCTAAGAAGAAAGAAAATTTTGGAGCAGTATTCTCTCAATTTAGGCCATAATGGAACATAGCTTTCTGTGGTGGTTCATGTCATTATTGCTGTTGGACACAACCTGATGTACTTTCAAAGTCTTTCACCCACCTACATTTATTGCTAGTAATTAAAACTGATTATTTATAAAATATATGTAAGGGAAAAAACACATGCTGCCTTCAAGTATTTCCAAGGCTACAGAAAAAANTATATAATAAATAGTTGCTAAAATATAACAAAACATTTCTCTAAATATTCATCAAAACATTCTCTAACATTTCTCACTTAGCTGAAGTATGTGCAATGTTTCTTACGTAAAATAAGAGCTCCATCCCAAAAAACCAAATCCAGACACCCACGGTACTCCATAGTTACTTGCCTTTTCCCAGTATCTCAGCCTTCTACTAGCTTACCTGAATTTTGTTTATTAACCAGAAGTAGGACCAGCTGAACAATATGGATCCTGTCACACCAGGTGAGGCAATAGCCACCTTCCAGGAGCATGGAGATGGAGATGACCATGTCTTTGGTTTTTTGCAGGTATTTTCACTTAACTACCATGTTTCTCTTCTTGCTGATAGAAGAAGGTAAAGTGAAGTAGTAAGTCTGCCATGATTTTGAGGGGAATACTCGGAGAGGAAACTTCAAGCCTGTCTTTACTCCTAATTGAGCTCTGGAATGGAGCCAAAGCAGACAGAATAGACAAAAATCATCTGTGCTCTTCTCCAACACACTGCTGGAGCAGTCAGCAGAATTTCACATGTGGGTAACTCAGCACATTTTCAAGTCATGAAAGGAGGGGACGGATCCACTGTAGTGGTTACCTATGTATCACCAGTTCAATCCCATTTTGAAAGAAACATGAAAATCTGAAAAGTCAACCTAACTAAAGCATTCTGTGAATGGCTGGTAAAGCAACATTTCTCATTATATTGTTATTAGGATCAGATCTGGGTTATGGGTCACAACCATAACCCATTTTAAACTGTATCACACTATATTACAAACTTATATTAAAATAAGACAATATTATATAGTTGGATATAATACTTCTCATAGATTTCAGGCTTCACCTAAGAGTGTGAATTATGAGTCTATATTTACATATGTATAATTTAGCAACCCATTATGTCCAGTGTCTGTTGCTGACATGAAATATCAGTGCCATCAATTCTCAGAATTCCACTTATATAAATTTATGTTTTAAAGGCTTTGTTTGCGCGCTTATTTCATTAGAAAGCTGATATTCTGTTTCACGGGGCCAAAAATCAGTTCTTTTCTCAAGAGCTTTCCATGAGTCATTCTACCCAGGAATAATTTCTCTGGTGTCTAAAATGTCACTCATTTCTTCTTCTCTCTGATTTGACCATTAGTAAATGACCCCAGACTATCTGTGCACTGTGCAGTGTTAAAACTATTAAAAGATTTTTCATCTTCAGCAATGTGATACTCTCAGGACACAGCTCCATCAGCAAGGTCTCTCTATAGCCTTGAGTGTTTGAAATTTCACAATGAGAAGCAAAGGGCAAGGCTTAAAGTCATATATTGTGGCAACTGCACGCAAACCATGAGATTATGCTATTTCCAGGAATGAGAGGAAGGATAGGGGATGATATGTCAAAATTGTACCAACAGCAGTGGATGAGTATCTCAGAATTCTCTCAGAATTCATTGGGCTCTACTTTCTCTTGCCTACAGGCTGTATAGAGCCACTGAGACCTGGACCTCAATGGCAGGCAGGGTGACATCCGAGGGGACCTAAGCTCAGCCTTCAGCCTCCACAGCAGCAGGAATGACTCTCAACAGCCAAGCAGTGGATGTAGAAGCCCAGAGAAGCTGACTTTAGTTGCAGGGTGGATTGCAGTGGTGCATCTGTCCCACTCCCCCACCCCCTCCACTCTCCCCACTATGATCTGAGAAATGCTTGTTAGGCCTCAGCCTTGACAAATAGCACCTAGGCTGAGCTCCTCAAGCCTATCAGAAACACTTTCTGTTCCCAGGGTCTAATGCTGTCTAACAAGAAACTGTTTTTTTTTCAATGAACAGCCTTCAAAACTTATTTTTCTTGCCTGAATAACAACCCAAATGGAATATTTTGTTACTGGAGCTTCAAAGAAAGTTACCAACTCAAATTGCAGACAGGATGGAAAATTACTCTGACTAAAGCCCACTCTCTAATGACCCTATAAACGGCAGTCCAAAGTGAGACCCTTTTGTGTTCTTGATTCCCAGAAGGAGCTAACGTGTACATCTCAAACACTGATAATGGATGGCTGTGGAGCCAACCAAGGACTCCTAGTAATAACAAACAAGAATTGTTGGTAATAACCAAGGACTATCGGTATTTAAAAGACATGAAAAACAACAAGATTTGGATGGAGAAGTGGGGCCAGGTGGAGGGCAGCACTTTTCTGTGAAAAAGCACCACAATGCAGTATAGCACAAGCACAGGAATGAGTGGCAGGAAGTGGGTATAGGCTATAGGGTGTCATTAAGACCACCAAAGACCCCCCAAAAATCCTCTGACTCATTTCTAGAAAGGCCTGAAAGAACAAACTGTGCATGATAGCTAATTTACATAGAAAGTGAGAAATCTATTTTCAGGCAAGAGAAATCTGTCCATAAAAACGTACCACACCCCTGGCCTGGCTGGCACCAAACTGACACAGCTAGACTGACGCTTATCAGCTGGATTGATGCCGAAACCAGGATCAACATCCCCTCAGCTGGATTGATGCTGGAACCAGGACTGGTGATCTCTTTTTCACTCTCTTTTTCTCTTTAGTTTCTCCTTTTTCTTTCCCTCTTCCTTGCTTTTATTCATCTCTGCTTCTTTAATTTCTCTCTTCCCTTTACCCTACCCCTTTATCCAAGGGGATAGGATATCTATTTGCTGTGTGCTTATTTAGTAGGTCAGGGACTAATATACCAATTCCCATGCCAAGTGTGTAATTTACTAATAAAACTTTCTGATTGTTTGTGGACCCTCTGACTTTTGTCGTTCCTTTTGACCATGAGCATTTACGAATTCTAGGTGCTTCCTTCCCCTTAGGAGTGGGTTCTCACAGCAGGGCACAACGACAGAAGGCCACTAGAGTCCACGCCCCAGGGAGAGCCCTGCCTGCTCCACATTCCTTGGCCTCACACCTCTGAAAGGCAAGGACAGGAAGCACCTACCTACTTACAGGGGGCATCTCCAAGCACAAGGGACACACAGAGCCCTATCAACATGCTGATCCGCCTTGCTGCTCAGAACGAGCACCAAACACCCCCAAAGTGGGGGATGCTGACCAGCATCCTGCTTACAGGCTGGTCATGCAGAGACCTCAACTCCAACAGTGGAGTGGGGCCACTAGGAAAAAGCCATAGCAAACACTCAATGCCCCCTTCAAGCAAAGTAGTTCCTCAACCTGCCCTGGGCACATGGGGCAGCAAGAGGTCATTCCTGTTTGCTGCCTTACAGGGTGGTAAGCTGCTCCAGGTGACAAAGGGCTCCACAGCTTGTGATACACATCCTAACTACAGTCCTGTCATGCCTAATGGACTCTGACAAGGACAGACATCCAGGACAGCAGGAGCCTGAGCCCTGCCTACAGGGCAGCCCACTGACAACCTTCTGAGTGGGCTGGTGCTGCCCCAAAGTGAGAAGAAACAAGTCTGAATGCTCCTCAAAACCAGACAGAAGACAAGATTGACCTGCAGGCATGCACAAGGTTTGTCTTTCACACCTGGGAAGTCCAACTACTATATATTGCAGTGATTTTATTTAAAACAAACAAGTAAACAAACAAACAAATACCCCCCCCCCTCCCCGAAAGACCCCAACAAAGACAACAACAAAAAACCCACACCAAAAAACTCCCCCTGCAAAGCCACAGACACATCACATTCACAAGTACACAAATGAAAAAGGGAATTCCAGAAGAAAAAGAACACCCTGGGCAGCCAGACATCGATCCAAACCTCCCAGACAGGCCAGAGTTCTCAACGTGTTATCTCATGAGGGCACCACTGGGATAACTTACAATTACAGGCTTGTCATACTGGGCATGGGACCAGCTGGCAGAAAGCTGACAGGTGAATGATGCCCTACTCTTCAGAGGGAACAAGGGCTTGGCATGAGCTCAGGTTCCCATTCAAGTGAGAGGAGAGGGACTTACCTGCCTTACAGAGTTGTCACTCTCCTCACACAGCCAAAGCAATGTGGCAAATGGCGCCCACACCCCGGACCTCAGCTCTGAGGTTTACAGGGATGTCCATTATAAAACAGCAAATCTCCTGAAAGATAAAAAAAGAGGTAGGCAGTTGAGTAGGTGCCTTTGGTGCGTAATATCAACACTTCTCATGGCAAATAGATCCAGGTGCCAGTTTCATTCTCTGAGGGCTCAGAACGTAAAATATTAGAAGTAGATATTAATGTTCTTGGTCTAACCCATTTTCTGTGACATAGTAGTGAGAGGAATATTGAACTTACACAGACAGAAACAAAATATGTGAGTTTCCTTACTGTAACACATAGAAAAACTCATACAGATGTCAGTGAATATAACATTTTACTTCCTTATTACTTGGCCTTTTCTTTTCAGCTAAATGTCAGTGAATACATGACCGAAGTATACATTTTGACTTGTCAGACACTGAGAAGACTTCTCAGCACATTTTTGTATCTCTCAAACAAAAATGACCAGGACACACAGTATTTGAAAAATCTGGGAAGTATATTAATATATAACTACTCCCTTTCTTCAGAAGGAGATGAGCTGGTGCAAATTTGTTTAGAATATATGTTTACTAAATGGAGATCAGAAAATGAAACACTTTATCTGTAAAAACATTTTAATGAGAACAATTGACTGTAACTGGTGGACTTGTCTTCTGAACATGCTTCAGATGGACTGTACCATCTGGAGTTACCAACAATTTGATGAAATGCCAAATTTCTAGTTTTGAATTCACTGATATTACTGTAATCTATTTGATATTTTATTTTGGATTCGTGACTAACATCACAATGTGCTTTTTGCAGAACAAAAATTGCCTAACAAAAACACCTAGCTATTTCTGGTTTTGATATTCTTATTTAATAATTAAGAAGCATCCAGGAATATCTAGCTGAGTAATCACTGCATTATCTAAACAAACTCTCTTGCAACATGCTGTTTCGTCAATATTACTACTGATCCTGGTCAGCTTCATAGAGGACACCAGCCTCTGAAAATCTGTTTTATTAAATACATAAGAAAAATATACAAATAAATACAAATCACAGAATAGTTTTATCACATCATGTAACAACAGATGATAAAGAAGGAATTGAATGCAAATTACATGCATGTGGTAATAAAGTAGTAAAGCAAGGAAAAATCATGGGGTTTATTTCATTTAGAAATTGTCCTTCAAGCATACTTGTATTTGATTTTCTTTTTTGTGTAGAAGTTGCTAAGAGTAAGTGCAATAGAAATAGATTTTAATAAGATAAATCAAAAAAAAGATATAAAGACTCAAATAATCTAGTTGCAAATATTTTCTTTACCTTCTTTTTACTCAGTGTTCTGGCTAGCTTTGATTTTTTAAATTTGTCACTACTTATGGCTATGTGAACCACTAAAAAATATTCTACTACTTGATCATTACCTCCCTAAAGACTCTAATATTGCTTCTCTCTGCTCTTGTATATTATTTTTTCCCAAATAGTTTATTAAGTAGCTGAAAGTTAGTTTGCCCACAAATTGGGGTTTCATGTGTCATTATGACACACATCCGAATGTCATAGTCTAATGCTCCTAAATTACCTTCTCATTCAGAATTACTGCTTCTCTTTCAGCCTTTACCAGTAGTGAGATTTCCCCTTGCTACCAGGGCCATTACCTTGTTCTGTTGTTTGATGTACCAGCATCACAAGTCCAGCGATTGTGGAAATAATTGCCCTTTCACTTTTTCGTTTCTCTCAATGTTCTTAGGCTGAAGATACAAGAAAGTGAGTCTGAGGAAATGGCTTAATTTATAAACTTGCCATCTGAAGTTTCTCTTCCTTTTCATCTGCAACTAAAACCCCTTCCTCTACTCTGACAGTGGAAAAACAGGATGATTACCTAAGAAGGCTAAAAAGCAGTGACATACAGCTGCCTTACCTTTGTGTGTGTCCACGTATTTGGTGAATATATGATTTCAGCTTTGCAGGAAAAAGGAGTTAAACCATTCACAATAAACAGCCAGACTCAAATGAACAGAAAACAAATGAGCATCTCTGGATTGTATTTCTTTGAATATATTGAGTTATCTGAGTAGGAAGTTCCAGTGTTCTCTTCCACCAGAGAGAGCCATGATTGTTGAAAGTTCTAGAGTGTCACTTTCTGTCCACAAGATGAAGGAAGCCTTTCTCACTCACTCAATTAAGCTTTAATTATTTATTAAGGAGTTCATTACAGGGTGTGAAATCAGATGTCCTGTCTGTAATGTTTCACTAATATTTTCTCCCTCTATTCAAATTTTGTTTTGTTTCTTATAGCAATTTGCTTTTGGAGTACCTTCTTCCTCAGTTCTTTCTCTTCTTGCCCTAGAGAAAACAGGACAAACCAAAGTGGTCTAGTTTCTAATATGTAGGAAAGCATGATCTTGGATAGAGGCAGCACACATTGGTTTGCAATTAACATATTGATTTTGAGTGGGAGGGACTGAACTTCTAGTGAAGTATTACATCCTTTCCCACACTGTCTCAGAATTATGTTTCTGATGGAAGTATGCCAACTTATACAGAGGACTTTATCCATAAAATAAGTTAATTCCATATAGAAGGCAGTCATAAAACTTCTATGTCCACAATAACAGCTTCATAGAAGAGAGCATCTGAAGAAAAAAAATGACCTAACCTTCCAGCTGTAGACTTATTGCGTACAGATGGTAAATGAGGATAAATCTGTTCAATTGTAAGTTTTGCAGCATATGACCTTTTTTCTCAGCTTAATCAATGAAGCAACCAATACTTCTCCAGTTTTCTCTGAATCAATCTTGAACAGCAAAACCAATTTGTCTGTGGCATATCTCCAAAATCAGAAAGCAAGCCTCAGATAATGACTGACAAATGGAACTTAGAGATAATTTAATTAATCTAAGCAATAAAAGAAATTAGATTATTGAGTGATATACAATAATTCCTGAAATTAACTGAAATGCAATCTGAATGTATTGGATGATGTTGTCTTGTAGCACACTCTACTTTTTTTGTGAGAATCACAAAATCCACTAAATATTGTAATTAAAATACAACGTGGAATGCAGATGCTACATTTCTTTTTTCAATAAAATTGTTTTGTGCTTTGAGTGCCATACTGTAATTGATATTGACCTTTTGACTAGGAAAAGTAAACCATTTCTAAAAAGGATTAATTTATTTTTATTGCTGGCTAAGATTTCTGTATATCTCTCAGGAAATTTCTGCACAGAAATAAGAGTAAATACACCATGCAGCCACATGTATTATGTCTGTCTCATAGGCAATGTCAAGCCAATTGTGTATATATTAATAAGTTGACTGATAAGTCTCCAAGTGTATACAACAACACAGAGCATCCCTTCTATATGTGACTTAGCATACAGGTATGTATACCCCAGCAGGTCAGACAGAGTTCTGTGCAGCAGCCATTGCTTCAGGAGTTCTGCATGTTAGCATGTCTCGGGAACAAGGCACTCAGAAACTACTGCTCTGAGAAAACACAAAAACATCTCTGTTTAGGCCGAAGACACATCTAGCTGAATATCCTGTCTGCAGCAATAGATGATGGTGCTTATCTAAAAGAAAAACATAATTAACAAAGTTAGCATAGGTGCTTCTAGCGTGCAGCAATCTGTGGGTCAGAAATTTTCTGAGGCAGCAACATTATCTTTACAATTAATAAAAATTTCTGGTATCCAAAATATTCTGTGGAAAGGAGTTCCATGACTCAGTCTTCTATGTTGTGTGAAGGACCAACTTTCTCTCTTTTTTTTTTCCAATTTGACCTGCCTCATGAAGGTCCTAATGTTTTAATGCCATTGTTTTACGCCTCTTGTTATTGCCAAGTGTTTCTTATTCATATCCCTCATAAATCTCTCTGACAGTACATCTCGATTATTTTTGCAGACTAACGAAGGCTGTGTGTTTAGTACAGAATCTTCCCTATACTTGTTCCAGTTCTACTATATCTGTTTTGACAAGAAGGATTGCATACAATACTCAAGATGCAAAAGCACAATCAATTTATTCTGCAGCATATTTTTTCTGTTTTGTTCTCTGTTTATTTTTTCTCTTTTTCTTTTTCCTTGACTTTCTAATTTTCTTTTTTTTTGATTCATACTTACTGTTCAGCTAATGCTTTCATAAGTTATTTATTATAATCCTAAAATGTCTTTCAAGATCTGTAATAAACAAATAAAAATCTATTTTAAATTAGAACTATTTCATCTCATATGTATGATTTTATAAACTTTAATTCTGAAATTTTCCTGCCTTTTTATCACCTAACGACTCAGTCTTTCAATGTTCTTCTGCAATTCTTCACAATCACCCATACCTTTACTACCTTCATTAGTGTAAAGGCTGGGAAATTTTGCCACTTTACTAATTCCCAGATCTCTCTTGTGTCCCGGTTTGAGACAAATTCAGAAGANATTATCTTTACAATTAATAAAAATTTCTGGTATCCAAAATATTCTGTGGAAAGGAGTTCCATGACTCAGTCTTCTATGTTGTGTGAAGGACCAACTTTCTCTCTTTTTTTTTTCCAATTTGACCTGCCTCATGAAGGTCCTAATGTTTTAATGCCATTGTTTTACGCCTCTTGTTATTGCCAAGTGTTTCTTATTCATATCCCTCATAAATCTCTCTGACAGTACATCTCGATTATTTTTGCAGACTAACGAAGGCTGTGTGTTTAGTACAGAATCTTCCCTATACTTGTTCCAGTTCTACTATATCTGTTTTGACAAGAAGGATTGCATACAATACTCAAGATGCAAAAGCACAATCAATTTATTCTGCAGCATATTTTTTCTGTTTTGTTCTCTGNAAGAAGAAAACCAAAGTCCCAGGACAACACAGAAGTTTAACTCTCCATCTCTCTCCAAAGAAAACAGAGCAGAGAGCTGCCTGGAAAGCAAGCAAAGGGTGCTTCCTGCACCCTCTCCAGCACAAGCAGCAGCAGCTGCTACATTCCCCACAACAGAAANGTAAACAAATAAAAATCTATTTTAAATTAGAACTATTTCATCTCATATGTATGATTTTATAAATTTTAATTCTGAAATTTTCCTGCCTTTTTATCACCTAACGACTCAGTCTTTCAATGTTCTTCTGCAATTCTTCACAATCACCCATACCTTTACTACCCTCATTAGTGTAAAGGCCAGGAAATGTTGCCACTTTACTAATTCCCAGATCTCTTTTGTGTCCCGGTTTGAGACAAATTCAGAAGGGAAGGANTCAGTTTAAAGGCACAGAAAGGCACAAGATTCATTTTTCTGGCATAGAGTAGGCGATATGGGATACATCATAAAGTCACCCCAAGACAATAAAGTTTTCATGTATTGTCCATGTCCATATATGTCCATTCTCATTCAAGCTGAGAAGTGTCACAGGCAGGCTAAGCAATTCAGTTCTTCCACACAATCAAAACATTCTTCTAAAAATTAACCAGCAATAGACCAGAGATATTAATTCAGAAGCTCTCATATAATTTCAGGACACATGGTTCAAAATGAAAATGATAATATTAACAACAACAACAACCAACAGCACAATAATAATAATAAGTATTAGTTTTTACTGGCTTAAATAAGCGGAGACTCGATATTGGCACTGTTGATCCCATTTGCATGGTACCTATCCCTTTGCCCGGTCAAAACTGAGGTAATTTCTGTAACAAATGCCCACTCAATGCTACAGGGAAAAAGGTTTTGATAATTTCATGAAGTCTGTTCTACTTTCTTTCTGAAGCACTGTAGTAGCACTGCTTTTCATCCTATCGTACAATTAATCAAACAAAAAGAAATACTTTCCATTTTGTGATGTGGAGAGTGGATGCTTTTCTAGTCCTTCTCGACCAAACATGATTCATATGATTGTCTGAGATTGCAAGAGACTGGATGTGATGAGCCACTGGATTTGAGAGTCAAGGACTTTTGTCCTTGGTTCTCAAAAAGCTTATCAATGACAAATTACTACCAAAAAAGGGATTAAGTCAAACAAACAGAAAAGAAAAAGAATACCGCATGATAAGAGAACTCTTGGAACACATGGAGGGGCAGCATGAAATATTAATTCCCTGGATGGGAAACTGGAAGTCAGGAGAAAAAGCAGATGCAATGAATTTTAGAAAGTCCAGTGCAATATATACTCATTTTAGTTTTTCTTTCCACTTCCTTTAGATCATTTTGACACATTGAATACAGGTTATGTGTGTGATGTGAAATGTTCTTGCTTTTTCTCTTTCTGATGACTAATTAAAAATAATCTTTAAATAAGTGTTCTCAACTGTGTTTGTGTCTTGTTGGTGCCATTATGAGAAGATTCCATCTACAAGATTTTCAGTTTTGTCTGAAGACACAGCTCATAGACACTGTAATTTCTCTTAAGAATAAGAGGATATTTCATCAAATGATGAAATATTTGATGAGAATATTTCATGAAATGATATTTCCACATTATTTCTTTCTATAGACATAGCTTTACTTGTGAGGTTTGCAATCGACTTGTAGCTCTCAGGAGGGATGGCATGATGGAGATCTTACCTATCAGTGAGGAATCAGTAACAAGAGTTGAGCACTAAGCCAATGTGCTTTCAGTAGCTACTTTTGCTAGGCAGATAAGGTTGTGTTTTCTGAAATATTTTTACTTTTTATAAGGTTTAAGTATTGAGGATTTTTTTTGTTAGTTTGGGGTTATTTTTAGGTACAGAGAATTATAATTAAGCCAAAGGTCAAACGTACATTGATTCCCTGTGGCTAAGTCTGAATGCAATGGAAAGATAAACACATTCCAAGCAAACAGATGAAAAAACCCCAGTGTATTTTGTGGAAGGAACTCCCTGAGTACCAAAAGAAATAAGAAGGCCAAATGAATATTAAAATTCTTGAGGACATAAAGATTTACCAAAAGCTATTCAACAATGAGTCTAAATATGCAACTTTCTCACCTGCTGGTCTGCTGTACCTTCTTACCATTTTAAGCTACAATGCTTTCTTCAAACTCCAAAGAAGCATCTGTTTATGGTTTTCCATACAATCCAGTTTTTGTTTCAAAGGGACTTTTTAGAATTTTTCACAGTCCTTCTATTATTCTATTTCTTAACATTTATCTTTTGGTAAAAACCTCAACACAAATCAACTAGTTCTTCCTGATCACTGGAAAGAGATAAAACTTTCAGTTTTACTCGTTTCTACAAGGGCAGAAATGCTGGCACAAGGAACGGGACAGAAAATTACAACTGGGGCAAGGGTAAAACCACTTTTTTTGCTAGCAGCGTCAGTTTATGTTGCATTGAAGTTATGAAAATATGATGTAAGAAATGCAGTCTGAGATGTCAGATGTGCAGAAATCTAGAGCAAAATATCTGAATAAAGGGAGAAAGATATTTTAGATTCAATTATGAGATAAGTTGATTAAAAATTACAATCTTTAATTTCTTCATGGATTTCATGCTTAATGCCTGTAATATACTGACACTTTAATGGGTGCCTGTCTACCCAAAACTTTATTGCAAGCATGGAGACAATGCTGGGCTATGCAGCCAAAATGAGAGGGATTGGTTAAGAGTATGTGTCATGATGGAAATAAAGATATTCCTGGCTCCAGACAGTTGGTAAAGTCCTTTGATAGCCATAAAAACTTCTCTCAAGATTGAAGGAGTCATGCCTGAACCATGATAATCATATAAACAACCAGTTTACTGAAACTTGTTCTATTTTTTATATACAGGTCATTATAGGGAAGCCACACTCAGTTTTCCAGGGCATATTACTGTCTCTAAATGTGACTCCCTACAAACTCCAATACACCAACTTCAGCTGTGCAAACAGTTGAAATTTCTGAGTTGTTTATGCATACCAGAATAAATCATATTTATAGATACAGCTTGAATCCACTTGGTTCTGTAACTAACCAAATTACCATCATATTAGTATAACTCAAAATATTGGGCTAAAATCAACCAGAAAAAGAATGTAATAGACTCCTATAAATGAATTGATAAATAAATAAATAATCCTAGAATAATTGGAAATAGCCTGTCCATTGATCTGTGAAGGGATTTGGATTGTATTGATGAAATTGGCTGTGGGCAGCTCAACTACCAAAATTACTGGCTATATTTGGAAAAATAAAGTAAAATAAGAATATGACATATAAGATAAAGTTATATATTTTTTTCATATTTAGAAACATATTTTGGGGAAAAAGGTTTTTTCCTTAGAAGTCATCTTTTTTCTTTTTATCTAGTTATAAAATGACCAACTCTTTCTACAAAGAAAAAACTGAATTTGTGTAACTTAACTCAGTACAACAATTTGAAGCTTTGAAATGAGTAAAATATTCTGTACTGTAGCTATTTTAATCTTGTTTTAGCACTAGCTATTTCAGCTGTGCAAGCGACATTGATTCATCTGGGTGGAATGAAATATGACCAGCAATAGTGATACAGAAAATTCTGTTCATCTGATTTCCTTTCCATGCCACTGCTCCTGACCATGAATATTTTGGCTTCCAATAGTTCACTCGATGAGTGAAAAAAAGACTATGAGATAGGAGCAAAACTCTTGCAAATTTAAGCTCATAGTTTCCCTGTTGTGGGGGTACAACTCTCCTTCCTCCTTAGGGCCTCTCTACAATCTCATAGAACCACAGAACAACCTGAGTTGGAAGGGACCCACAAGGATCATCAAGTCCAGCTCCTGGCCTGCACAGGACCATCCCCAAGAATCACATCATATGACTAAGAGTATCATCCAAACACTTCTTGAATTCTGACAGGCTTGGTGCTGTGACCACTTCCCTGGGGAGCTTGTTCCAAGTGCCCAACCACACTCTTGGTGAAGATTTCCTAGTATCCAACCTAAACTTCCCCTGACACATTTTCATGCCATTCCTTTGGGTCCAGTCATCAAAGAGAAGAGCTCACTGCCTGTCTCTCTGCTTCCTCTCATGAGGAAGTTGTAACTGCAGTGAGGTCTCCCCTCAGTCTCTTCCAGGCTGAATGGACCAAGTGACCTCAGCTGCTCCTCAAAAGGCTTCCTCTCAAGGCTCTTTGCCATTTTCATTGCCCTCTTTTGGATGCTCTCTAATAACTTCATATCCTTCTTAAATTTTGCTGCCCAAAACTGCCACAATATTCAAGGTGAGGCCACACCAGTGCAGAGCAGAGCAGGACAATCACCTCCCTTGACTGACTGGCAGTGCTTTGCCTGATGTCTCCCAGGACCCAGTTGGCTCTCCTGGCTGCCAGGGCACCCTGCCCAATTTATAAGCAGAGAGAGTTTAGCCTCTCTGAGAGGGGACTCTCAGAGAAGGGACTGATTGCTGCTTTGGGACAGAATGGGCATCAGTCAGCAGGGGGTGAGAAATTGTACTGTATGTCACTTTGGTTTTTTTCTCTCATCTCAATATACGATATTTTCCTTTACTTCGCTGATTCTCTTCCCCATGTCGTGAGGGCCAGGGTGGAAAGGAAGTGAGCAAGCAGACGCATTGTACTTAGTTGGTAGCTGACATGGCAGCATTTCATCTAACTGAAGAAGATTCAACAGCTATACCTTGGTATATTTAGGTATATTTATATATCTATCAATCTATATATCTTCATATGTAAATGGATTTAAATACCCCATAGCAAGTATACTATGAATGTTGCCATCTCAGATTTACAATTGTCACTGTTGTGATTATAGTTAATCCCATTGAATCCCTATGTAAATGTTAAATTATTCAATGATTAAGTGTTGCTAAATCCTTTGAATATAATCCATTGCCAAATCTGAGACTCAAATTGGACCTAGTGGCAGCTGAGCTCTATCAGGAGTTTAGAAAGCACGGAGGACCACACTGAGGCTTGTGACTCAACTGGAAAGTCTCTTTGCTCTTTTGCAGTTTTGATCTCTGTGTAAATCATTCTAGCTCTAATCTAACTCAATTTTCCTTTGTATGTTTCACACATGTAGTAGGTAATGGAATAAATTTTTGCCATTTAACTTTTTTAAGATGCACTTTTACAAATTTATATTTATATTAAAGCTACTTTTGCCAATACCTTTGACGGTGATTCTGTAAGCGACCTAAACTACTCGTTTGCGACACCCATAGAACTGGACTAAATATAAAGAACAAAATTAATGTAAAATGGTCTGGGGGAACCACAGTCATCACCACCAGATATAATGAATTATCTCACCTACTGTATGACTATCCAAGCTTTCTTGGAGAAAGTCTTCACTACTATCTGGCATACAGACATATTAATATGATTGTGTCACCAAGGATTGTGTAATACAAGAGAAGCTCTGGTAGTTTATGTCCATGTTTACATGTCTATAATAATTTGGACTCTTGCTATTCTGTTTCAACCTAAAGGGTGGCATCAACATACAACTTAAGGCTACTTTACATAACAGCAAAAAATTGGTTTTCTGAAGGGATTTGTTTTGAGTCTCCAAATGAAACCAACAATTCAAAGAAAGTTTCAAATGATTTTTTTCATTTCCCTGGAGTAATTTTTCTGAGATATTAGAGCAACAATTCAAATGTCATCATTCTACTATTGCCGGTCATTTTAGAAGACACACTCAGCTCATATACTTATCTATTTTTGAATGTCAAAATTTGGTGTCAGTTTGGTGGACTAAAAGAAATTTTCTTTCCTTTATCAATTTAGAAGGGAAGTATTGTGAGGAGTGATGTGAAGTACCATCGTTTTGCTCTAGATCACTTGGAGCAAGCCTGTACCAGAAACTTGAAGCACTACAAAGGCATACAGGGATATGAGCTTTTGATATCAAAAAAGCCCTGCTGTAAATGCAGTTTTGTGTGTGTAAAATGCCTTTTCCAGTACCATTATTGCAGTATTCACCAAATCCATGTATTCTCTCTTTCTCTTTACAGAAGCAAGGCTAGTGCAGGCCTGGAGTTGACCAGTGTATAACTCTGCCCACATTGTATGAAAGAGTATTAAGTGGTGTTCTGACCAGTGCTAACAAAAAGGCTAAATCAACACCAATGGAACTCACATCACCTCTTGGCCCAAAACAGGGAAGAGTGCCATCAGGAGAAGGAATGATCTTCTGAAGTCTTTCTGTGACCCCACTGCAGGATATTAGACAAGAAGAAAAACAATTTTTGTGAATCCATTCAACGCGATACTTCTGAATGTGTAAAAGAGTTCCCAGAAGTTTTATCACTTTGTGGAGTGATACCTGGAGACCACATTTAGAGGAGCAACTTGTCACTACAAACTGTCCCCAGCTTCAGTCAGCAATGCTACAGTTGGGTGAAAATGATTGCACTGTAATAAGCAAAGGAAGAGTATATGGCAACTGAAACCATCAGGACACTGTAACAACTCCCTTTCAGATTCTATTTTTATACACCTTTAAAACAGTATTTCCAGGGTGTTCTTTTTCTTGCTTATTATTTCATATTAAAAAAAAAATTCTTAAATGACACAAGAATCTCAAGGAGGATCTAAGTATCTGATTGCACTGATGGAACACTGAAATTGGTTACATGCAAAATACCACTGAGTTACCTAAACAAACCAACCTGAAACTTAAGAAAAAATGTTGTCCGAAGTATATTTTTCAAATTTGCTGTGTTCCTTCTATTAATTAACGTGCACTATCCTTACACTACCTATAGTGTCTGATATCACTGTGTATAGTCATTAGAATACGAAAGCATAAAATGTATAAATGATAAATGTCACAATAGTATTTGTTTTCATATTACATATTAAGAATTAAGAAACATGACTTCCATTTTTATATATGCCTTTTCCTCTACAGACATAATTTAAGCAGCATACTGAAATCTCCAAGCAACTTTTCACATTCAAGTTCAAGAGAGATAACATGACAAAACTATGTTTTTCCATAGATTCCTTTATTGCACCCCAAAAAATTCAATAACACATTGCAATAATAGTCTGAGTGCCATCATTTTAGCCTTAAAAGTATGATAGGAACAATTATACACCCTGTCTTAGCAGCAGGAATAGAAAAAATAAATGTAGAAAACAACTCCAGAGAATTTCATCAAAGAATTAGACACAGAAAAGAGGCTTATAGTCACTTTTATCCTAGCCTTGACAGATGACATGGATTCCAGTCCCAGCAGTGACATTTCTTAACTGCTCAGACCGTGAAAACATGCGTTGGAACTCCTGTGATTCAACTGTTCATCTAAGAAATGATTCTTTTCCTAGAACATCCTCATGCTCGTGCTGCTATGTTGCAGATTACTTACAAATGCCCTGGCTGAATGGATGACAATGTTTCCTATGCATCGAACCTCTCAATATAACAGAAATACTATCTTACATGTTAAAGGCTAAACTGCAGTATTCAGAAAAACAAAGTATCTTTTTGTTTGAAAGATGCTGTCAGTTCTGTGCAAACGCGGAGGAAACTGTCAAAACATAATCTAGGTGCCAGAGCACAGCTACAAAACACTTACAAAAATCCTTTAAAAAGCATGGAAGACATGATTCATGAGACCATTGAAGAATTTTACTTACATAAGAGCAAGGTAAAAGCTTGAATATGCTTTTATATTTACAAGAGATTTATATTGAGCAAGTAGAATTAATTTTCATTCAACTAATTCCATCCTATATTATGGCATCAATTAATTTACCTTTTGTTAGGAAAGGACTTGGCAGATATAAGCCTTATCTGGTCTAGAGAAATTATTCCCTCCCCGTCAGAGTTATTAACTTTCTCCCATGAACTCACAGATCTTCTTATGTTATGGCCCATTTCAGGTACATCTCAAGTCCCAGTCCTGAGAAAAAACCCTAAATAAAATACCCTCCCCCCTCCCCGACTAACAATAAACTCTCCTTGCTTAGTTTTAAAATGAAACCTAGTTTTGCAGAATCTGTTTTTGCAGGACTGGGTTTTAGCAGGATTCTGCCTCTACTCATTGTTTAGTTGGATATACATCTCATTTTGGTCACTCCATTAGGGATTAAACTATGTTTGCCAGTAAGATTCAATAAAAACCACATTTTGTGATGTTCAATATTTAATCTCTGTGAAATTGACATCTTGTTGTTGACACTTTATTGCATGAATTGCTAAAGATGCCTTTTGTTAAATAGCTTGCAGTACTATTCAGACCATGTTTCCCATGTACTCTCACTTTAGGATGCCAATGCTGTCACTAGAGAGAAGATGGTTTCTACCTTATGTGTTCTGAGTAACTGTGCAGTGAGAGTTTACTGCTGCTGTTTACATGCACAGCCTATACAGGCTCCTCACTTATGACAGTGCAGAAATTACCAAATGCCTATAATGTGCCCATTCTGCTTTATCTATACATAATTGTAGGCAAATGTAAAAAAATACTGATGAATTATATTATATGTCTATTTGTGTGTGTATAATCTTCCTACTAAATAAATTCTGCTGGTTGCATCTGCTGTGCCATATTGGAAGTAAAGAGTGGAATAGACTATGACACTTTTGGCCTTCAGATACTCCCTTCAGCCTGCGTGGAGTACTAGTGAAGCACTCTTGTGATGGTTTGTTAAACATAGCCTGGACATTCTGGACAAGAATGAAATATTTTGAGTGCCCTCTGAGCCTCAGGGCACACAGTTCTCTCAGAGGTGGAGGAGTAGCTTATTACATGGAAAATACGTCACTCTCTCTTCTGCTCTCATCATACATTCAAGTCCCAGCTGTCTTCGACACTTTCAGCATTATCGCATGTAACTTTTTCCGTGTATTTATTTATGGGATTTTCCCTCAGGCCTATGTTGTGCTCTGCTGCTCACCCTTGTTGCCTGGTGGTGAACACAGCCTAGCTCTTCATTTGTAAGCCTGTCTAAATGACAGTGTGGTGGGCTCTGTGATGACCAGGAACACTGTGTTGGCACAGGAGCACAGTTGTCAGGTTGCACTTTGGAGTGTGTTAAAGAGGCTGATCTTCAGGTTCACTGTCACAGTGACCTCCTGGTGGTGTTTGTCTTTTGCACACCTTTTGGGATTGCCCATGGATAAGTTGTGTTCAAGAGAAGACACTGTTTTTTCTTCTGTGTTCTTCTAATGAAGAAGAGCTTTAAGACTGCCAACACACAGAGGTTGGGGAGGACAGGGGGAATTCCTCCCTTTTCTCCTACAGGATAGGACACTATGTGTGCCAGATCCCAGCAGGCTCCCCCCCATACTGACTTGTGTGAGACAGACACCAAAACCCCCTCACACTCCAAAACTGTATTTATGGTACAGAACATAAATGGACATTTATGTTTTAGTGAAGGATGTGGCTAAATTTTGGAGCGCTTAGCGCTATTATAGGGTTTATTATTACGTTATATTATACAGTGACTATATGGTCACTGCATTACATTACCATAGTAATTTGATATTATACAGCTTTTATTTTTTTTACTTTTAGCTTTAATTACATGAATCTTCGGCATGTTGTCAGCACACTTATAAAATACCAAAACTAATCCATCCCAGCAGGTCCTCAGCAAGAGAAGCTGTGATTTCTAGTTTTGCATTTCAAGCAAGTCTCGTAAACACAAAACCCGTGTGTCCGCTTTACACGACCCCCAAAGTTGCCTGAGCACTAAGGCAAACCCCCCCCCATTCCCTGTCCCCTCCCACCACCCTGTCGCGCACGCGCCCTATCCGATCGCGCGGCCG
>WEIV01026203.1:525-33935 GCA_013390005.1 Calyptomena viridis | reverse complement strand
GGGGCGCGGAGCGGGGCCGGGAGCGGGGTGGGATCGGGATGGGAGCGGGGAGGGAGCGGGGATCGGCCGGGCTCTGCCCCCGGCACCGCCCCCACCCGCCCCACAGAGCCTCAAAGTTCCTAAACTGTGCCCCGCTGCATCTAAGTGTCCCGAAGTGTCCCAGAGTGTCCCTGCTGCATCCCAAAGTGTCCCAAACCATTGCCACGGCACTCCTGAAGCATTCTCTTGTGTTCCAAACTACCTCCTTTCACTCCAAAGTGGCCCTGCTGCATCCCAAAGTGGTTCCATTGTGTTCTAGTGTGCCCTCTTGTCCCAAAGTTATTTCTTGTGACTCTGTGGCCACACTCCATCCCAAAGTGTCCCTGTCATGTGCCCACTGCACCTCAACTTGTCCCCATTACACCCCCCACATATCCCCACCACCCCACAAAGTGCCCTTGCTGTGTCCCCAAGTGTCCCCTCTGTACCGCAGCCACCCTCACCCTGTCCCAAACCCCTGCCATGTGCTGACATGTCCTTGTTGTGTCCCAAAGTGTCACCACTATGTTCCCAAGCATCCTCCTTGTGTCCCTGACCTGTCCCAAAGCACTTCAGTTGTGTCCCTTGCTGTCCCTATTGTGTCCCATACAGTCCTGGTTGTGTCCCAAATCATCCCCATCATGACCCAAAGTGTCCCCACCCCCATGTGGGCTCTGGGTGATGGGAATTCATGTCCCATGATGGTTCTCACTACCTGTCCCCACTGCCTGTGGTGACACTTGTGGTGACACAGGGTTTGGTGATGCCAGCTGGGAAGGGTGTCCCAGGTCACCATGGTGGCCTTCAATCTCAGGTCCCCTTGTCCTTGTGAAATACAAAGGGCATATGGTGTCCCCAAGGGTCATCAGGAGCCAACGGGCACCGAGCCCTTGCTGTGTCACCAGTGTCCCTGGGATGTTCCCATGTCCCATGCCAGCAACACCTGACCATGGCTGAATGGGCTCTTTATTTGGGAATTGGGTGGTGGGCTCCGGCCATGGCACAGCCCGGCCTCTCCCTGCCCACCCACCGGTGCCACTGTCCCTGCGGGCACTGCCCGCCCGGGCACCTCCATCCTCTCATCCCAGGAATGCCAGCTCGGTGCCACTGGCCCCATTGTCACAGTGACTGATGGGGACCTCCCGGACCCCACACCCTTCTGGAGTGGATCCCCAGTGGGAGCAGGTGGCCGAGGAGGACCCCCTGGGGTGCCCATCCCTCGCTGTCCTTCACAGAGCCACGACCACCACCCATCGTCCAAGGTGACACGTGGCCAAGTCCTTCCTGGAGACGCTGCTCCATCAAGTGCCCTCTGCTGGGCTTGTCCCCACATGTGTGCCCGGGGGTTTATCCCTCTGGGAAGATGTAGCTGTAGTGGTTGAGGATGTGCTCCACCACCTGGTTCTGGAAGACCATGTGCATGGCCATATTGCCCTCCTCGCTCGCCGGCCGCAGCAGGGTGGGGCCAAAGACGATGGCAACGCTCTGCACCGACATTCTGTTCTCCTCCTTGTGCTCGATCACCCTGTGAGGACATGGGATGGTGTCACCACCATGTCCCCAAACCCGGGGCCTGTCCCCAAACTGGAGTTGTGACACTTAGTCACCAGGTTGGGTTTGGGGGAGCAAGGGGGTGTCACCTGCAGAGGTGGCGGAAAAGGACCTTCATGGTGTCGCGGTGGGCAGGTGGGAGGGAGAGCACCAGGTCCCAGATGCACCGGCCACGCATGGCCTGGTCCTGGATCTCTGCCAGGGGAGGGAAGGCACAGTGGGGTGCTGGCTCTGGCAGCCGTGGCATCTGTCCCTGTCCCCATCTTTATGTCCATTCCCATACTCATCCCCATCCTTGTCCCCATTCCCACCTCCACCCCCATCCCTTTCTTCATCCCCATCCTAATCCTCATCTCCATCACCTCCCCTGTCCCAGTTCCTGTTCCCACGCTCATTCCATTTCCATCCTATCTTGTCCTCTGCCTGTCCCTGTTTCCATTCCTTCCCCATCCCATCTTCATCCCATCCTTGATCCCATCCTTTTCCCCATCCCATCCTCATTCTCATCTCCACCCTATCCCCATCCCTGTCACCATCCTTGCTCTCATCCTATCCTTGTCCCAATCCCTTCCACATCCCTGTCCCCATCTCACCCTCCCATCTCATCACCCCATCCCACCCCTTGACCCAGTCCCAGTCCCAGTCCCTCACTGATGGCAGCGATGAACTTGTCGAAGTGGCTGAAGGGGACGAGCGGCTCTGGCAGCTCCCTCAGGAAGAGCTTCAGTGCCCCGGTGACAACATGGATGTCTTCCCAGCGCCCGTCATCCAGGTCCAGCATCACATCTGGAGGCCAGGGCAGCACCTCAGGTAAGTTCAGAGCCCCAGGGAGGGGTGGAGATCCCACACCCCACTTCCCATCTGCAGCCCCATCCCCCTGCCCCTGGAGGGGGTTATATCCCATTTCCCTTTCTGTCACCACGGGTGACCGTACCGTGCTCCACCTTGTAGCGCAGTTTCTGGATGGTGGCCAAGTTGCCACTGACCCGGTACAGCCCATCGATGTCCAGACCTGGCAGATGGAGATGGGGGAAAGCTCCCAGTTAACTCACACTGGGACAACAGCCACTCTCTAGCAAGCTCTGGGCCCCCACATGTCCCCAGTGTCCCCTGGAGGGTGCCCACGGCCAGGTGGCACATGGTGACAGTGACTGGTACGGCCAATCCAGTGCCTACAACAAGCACCAGGACTCCACAGAAAACCCAGCCATTCCATGTAGGCTGTCCCCAGAGCTGCCCCCATCCCAGAGCCCCTCACTGTCCCCATCCCAATCCATGTCCCCAGGGTGGTACCTCTCCTCTCCACGGTCTGGATGCACTGCAGGACAAAGCGGGGCACTGTCCCCCGCTCCCGCTCACACAGCGCCAGCAGCGAGCAGCCAAAAACCTGGTCTGGGAAGATAACGGGGACATGAGCATGGCAGGGGGGACACCAGGAAGGTGGCTGATGGAGGACAGGGTTGGAGACACCACAGGGGGTGCTGTTCCCATATAAGTGTGCCACCAGGGTGGCTGGAGATATGCCCAAGCCCATCACCAAGACGTCGGGCCAGGGTTGGGCTTGGTCACTCAACCCACTGTCCCAGTTCCATCCTCAGCTGTCCCCACCTGGGGACATGCCGGCGGGACTCAGCCCCATTCCAGCACTCACCTTTGATTCATCCCCATCCTGACACTCACCCTTGATCCAGCCATATCCTGACTGGATATCCCAGCACCCACCCTTGATTCATGCCCATCCCAGCACCCTATCCCGACTCCCACTCTTGATGTATCTCCACCCCAGCACCCACTCCTGATGCATCCCCACCCCAGCATCCTTCTTCATGGAGCCCCATCCTGACACCCACCCTTGATCCATCCTCATCCTGACATCCACCTTTGCATCCCCATCCTGCCACCTCCTCCTGGCACCTGATGCATCCTCATCCCAGCACCCGATCCTGACACCCACACGTGACGTATCTCCCTCTCAGCACCCATCCTTGATGCAGCCCCCTCCTGTCACCCCACCCCAGCCCCCAGCCTTGATCCATCCCCATCCCAACACCCACCCTTGATGTAGCCCCTCTCCCTCAGGGACTGCATCGTCGGCCGCCTCTGCAGGAACTTGCGGAGTTTGTTCCGGACTCTGCTGGAATCGCTCTCGGTGCTGGCACCGCCTGTCACCTGCCCGGCCGCTGGTGGGGACAGGGCACAGGTGAGCACTGTCCCACCCCTGGGGACCCCGTGGGGTGGGTGGTTTTGCCAGTGCCCATCCCAGGGTGCCTGAGCTCACCTGCCCTCCTCTCCTCGCTGCTCCCCAGCTTTTCCCGAGAGCCAAATTCCGCCCCACTTTCGCCATCCTCCTCTTCAGGGATGTCGGAGCCCTAGGGAAGGGTCACTGTGAGACCCCTGGGCCCATCCCCAGGGTGGTGGGACGGGGGGTGGCCGGTGCCTGCTCACCCGCCGGCTGATGCTGTCGGCGATGGCCCTGTGCCAGGCGGTGATGATCTGCTCCGAGTCATGCTGGATGAGGAATTCCGAGCCCTCACGTGTCCTCAGCTGTGGGAGCAGCAGGCAGAGGTCAGGGCAAGGGCACGGGGCTGCCACAGCCACCCGGATTTGGCAACCAGGATGTGGATGAGCACAGTGCCCAACTCATTACACCAATGACCCCAAATGTTGCTGTTTGCCAGTGAGTTGGAGCTGCTGGAAACCTCCTCCCTGTGCAAAGCCCGAGTGGAAAAACCCCTCTGGGAGTCACGATGTCCCTTGGTGACCTCCCCATGCCCATTGGAATGGGACAGTGCTGGCAGTGCAGTGTGTCCCTGTGCTCCCAGCCTTGGGATGTCCCCCAGTGTCCCTACTGCCACTATTGGTGGGATGAACCAGGCAGGTGTGACATCACCCCATGGGCCACACTTGGACCCTGGGGGGTGGCCGGTGTCCTTCCCACTGTCACCTACTCACCTCCAGGACATTCTTCTTGCTGGACTTGTCCCTGCCAGCCCAGGTGAGGGTGGCCCCACGCAGCTCCACCGTGTGCTCGGGGGTGGTCAGGGTGCTGGGGTGCCGCTGTGGGGACAAGGGCATGAGGGTGGCACTTGCTCAGAGGGGATGGAGACACCAGGATCCTGCTGGGGGGGGTGTGGGCTGCCCTCCTCCAGAAATACAGGGGTAGCAGATGCCCCCTCTGTCCCCTCCCATGGTTTCTGCAGGACCAGGACTTGGTTCTGCTGCAGTGGGATGGGGGTCATGGCTGACAGCTTGGGGACAGCCAGGCCTTACAGCTGCCATCACCTTGTGGGACATCCCCAGCCTTGCCTGGGGACTCCTGGGGGCTTGAGCTTTGGGGTCCCTCTTTGTGACACAGCAGGAAGGGAGCAGGTGGCTGCCCCCAAGGAGGAGACACTCTCCCAGGGTTTTTACAGGGGAAGAGATCAGACCTGTTGGCTCTCCTCGTGCTCTGGCTTTTGGGGTGCTTTGACTGCACTCCCTCTTTCCCCTCACCCCAAACCCCACAGACAGAGCCCTGAACCCCCATCCCAGAGATCTGGAGATATGCCCATCCCCCCCAAGCTGTGGGTCCCCTGTCCTTCCCCCGGCGCCGACACCACAGGGTGTTGCAAGACCCACGGCAGCTTCTGCATCCGGGCGGCGGGTGCTGGGCACCGAGGGGGGGCTGGGTCTGGCACTGCTTCCTCCTGCTCGCTCCAGCCAGCTCTGGGTGCATGTTGGGGTGCTCCAACCCCGGCTCCTGCCGGGCCCCATGTGGGGAGTGTGTGTGTGCGAGGGGTTGTGAGTGCACATGTCCCACTGTGGGGGGATCCAGTGCTGGGGGGTCCTCATGTTGGCCCTGGTCCCATCCTGCAGGTGCTGACCCCATCCTGTGGGCCCTTTCCCTGTTCTGTGGGTGCTGGGCCCTGTCCTGTGAGTGCTGTTCCCATCCCATGCCCCTATCCTACAGATGCTGGCCTTGTTTTGTGAGTCCTTGCCCTGTCCCATGGGTGCTGGCCCCATCCTGTGGGTGCTGGTCCTGTCCCGTATGTACTGGTCCCATTCCAAGGACACTGGCCCCACCCCATGGGTGCTGTCCCCTCTGAGGCCATTTGGGTTCTTACCAAGCCACCAGCAGCCGAGTGCTTGGAGTCCTTGAAGAAGGTGAGGATCCCTCCCTCCAGCACTGTCCAGGAGGAGCTCCAGTTCTTCCTGGGGAGCAGAGTGGGGGTCACACAGAGGGACAGCACAACCTCCGTCCCCTTTGTCCCCCTGGACTCCCTTCTTGGGTGGTGGGGGACACTGGGACGTACTTACCGGAGCCGCTTCCCTCTGTCCACTGTCTTGGTCCGGTGGAGCACTCCGGCTTTTTCGAGGCTTTTAAACTGGAAGGTAAAGGGGGATGGTGGGTGTCAGGTTTGCCCCCTGCCCCCCCAGTGCTGGGGGTGCCCCTCCTTGGGTGCTCACCTTCTCCTCCTTGACCCCCAGTGGTGGTGACACTGTGCTGTGCCAGGCGAAGAGCCCACTGTCCTGGCTGGAGCTGCTGCTGGCCCGGTCGTGGTGGCCACCTGATGGCACCTGGGCAGGGAGGGAGGGATCAGGTGATGCCCGAGGTGCCCCCGCCAGGTGGCTGCTGTGCTGTGCAGCCACGGCACTCTGGAGCCCCTGGCCCATGCTGTGAGGCCCCGTGAGGGCCTGGCACACCCCTGTTCCTGTCTTTGTCCCTGATCCTGTCCCCACCCCCATCCCTGTCCCTGTCTGTATCCCATCCCTGTCCCCACCCCCGTTTCCTATCCCTGTCCTCATCCCTGTTCTGTTCCCAGTCCCTTTCCCTGTCCCCATTCCCATCCTCAACCCCTCCCTATCCCTATTCCCATCCCATCCCTATCCCAATACCGTGTCGGAGGCGAAGTGCTCGGGGTAGAACACGATTTCCTCATGGTGGCTGTGCCTGTACCAGCCCGGGGGCGAGCCCAGCTCCTCGCGGCGCCTCGGGGACAGGCAGAGAGCAGCCCCCTGGTCATAGGAGCCCACGGGCGAGTAGTCCTCCTCGGGATAACCCTCCAGCTCATCTGGAGACAGGTCGGGATAGTCTGTTTCCGGAGTGGGCGGCTGGAGAGAAGAGGGAGGTCAAGTTCTTGTGCTCCACCAAGACCATCTGCATCCTCATGTGGCCCCCTCAGGTACGGCTGCCTCACCTCTATCATCTACCTCCATTCCCATCTCCAGCTATACCTCCATTCCCATCCCTGTCTCCATCTACATATTCATCCCCATGCCCATCCCTGTCTCCATTCCCACCTCCATCTTCATCTCTATCTACATCCCTCTCTCTATCTCCATTCCCATTCCTGTTTCCATCTTCATTCCCATCCTTTTCTCCATCTCCATCCCAATATCCATTCCCACTTCCATCTTCATCTGTGCCTTCATCTCTATTCCCGTTTCCATCTCCAGCTCCAACCTTGTCTCCATCTTGTCTCTATCACTGTCTCCCTCTCTATCCTATCCCTGTTTCCATCTCCTTTCTCATCCCTTTCTCTATCCCTGTATCCATTCACATCTACATCTTTATTGTCTTCATCTCCATTCCCATCTCTGTCTCCATCTCCATCACCTCTCTCATCCATTTCCAACTCTATCTTGGTCTCCATCTCCATCCCATCCACGTTTTCATCTCCACCCCCATCCCTGTGTCCATCCCCACCCCACTCCCACCCCCGCGCCTCGCTGGGTGCTCACCCTCTGCTCCATGGGACTGCACCGCGTCACCCCAGGGTACATATCCTGGGGGGTGCCTGTGTCTCCCGCAGTGGGGGGGTCCCACGACGTCTCACCTGTTACCGAATTATAGAAAAAAGTCTGTCCGCTTCCTTCATCCACGTGCTGTTCCCACTCGGGAAACTCCGGGCTGTGTGCGAGTGAGGAGGCGGGAGAGGCGGCGGGACTCACTCCATCGTCCGCCTGCCCAAAGGGACAATCCCACGTGGTCTCGCCCGTCACCGGGTTATAATAAAACAAATGTCCACTCTCTGTGTCCGTGTGGGTTTCCCAGTCCGACACGGAGCTGCCGGGCTCCTCTGGGGCCGAGCTGGAGGCTGCAGCCTCTTCCCGCAGCTCCTGGATGTTGAGGTAGATGGGATCAGGAGGCTCCTCTGATTCCTTGCGTGCCTGGGGGGACACGGGTGGGTCACTGGGTGCTGCAGTTGGGACGGTGTTCCTGGGATGTCCCCAGAGTGGTGCATATGTGGCAGATGGGTGAGTTGGTTCCCCCTCTGGCTGCTGGGGCAGGAGGTGTCAGTGACAGGGTGGTAGATGGTGGGAGGTGGAGGGGGGGGCACCCACAGCACCCGTAGTGGACAGGAACACCCACTGGCACAGGGATGGGGGTCCATACGGAGCACATAGGGACACATCATGGTCCCTGGCACCTGTGTCACCTGCTGCAGGCAGCACCCATGTCACCAGTGCCTGCATCACCCACTGCATCAGCACCTGCATCAGCACCCACATCATCAGCACCCATAACACTGGCACCTGCATCACTGGTACTCGTGTCACCCATTGCATCCATTCCCCACATCAGCACCCAAACCATCGGCACCCACATCATCAGCACCTGCATCACCTGCTACCTACGTCACCTGCATCATCTGTGCCCACTCCACCAGTATCTGTGCCCACTCCACCAGTATCTGTGTCACTCACTGCATGCAGCACCCGCATCACTGGCACCCAAGCCATGAACACCCACAACATCTGCACCAATACCTGCCACCCCAACACCACTGACATGCTCATGTCCTGCACCCCCAGCCTCTGCAGCCACCTCCTCAACACCAGCACCCCAATACTCACACCCACCTCACCTGCACACCAGCACCCTCAACGCCACCACCCAGACACCAACACCCACACCACTGACACCAGCACCCAAACAACCTGCACCCACAGCACCTGCACCCTGGGACACATCCAGCACCCACATCACCAGCACCCACAGCCCCTGCTTCCTGCCCAGAGCCAGATGCTGAGCTGACAGGCCCTTCACCACATCCCAGAATAAAGGCTCCAGCACTGGCCTGGCTGACCCCCACTCATGGGGCTGCTCAGCATGGGGGAATGTGTCCCCTGCGACCAGGCAGTTGCTGCCAGTGGGGAACCCCCTCCTGGCACCCTTTGATCTCCTGTTTTATAGCCCAAGCCTCTTGTTAATGGCTGTGGGGACAAAGGTCTCAATCCTGGCCCTGCCCATCACCCAGGGTGAGGGGACAGCAGGTGCAGTGTCCCTGGGGACACCGTGGGTCAGAGGTGGACAGTGGGTCAATGATGCCCCCTCACTCTCTCCCCATCACCCCACAACCCCCTCACCATGGCGAGCAGTGAGGGGGGCCACCCTTCCTCTTGGGGACAAGGGACATGGGGGTGACCACGGGGGATCCCTTGCACAGATCCCCCCCAGCACTTCCCTCTCTCCCATAGGTGCATCCCTGGGGGGGTTCTCTCCCCTGAGGGCACTGAGTGCCCCTTGCAGCTTTGGGATGGGCATTGTGGCACCTGCCAGTGCCAATAATCAACCAGGGAAACCCAATGAGGAGTCTGGGGGGGGATGACCCCAAAACATCCCCAAAACCCAGGCGCCCAGCACCCTTGGGTGCAGCCTACCTTTTCCAAGTGCAGCAGCCTCGACACCCTGCTCCAGGCCTGCCGGGGACCCCCTGACACCTGGTCACCCATCGTGGGGGGCACTGGGAGGGGGCAGCCGTGGGGGCACCAGGAGGCTCTGGTGACGCTGCCAGCACCCCGAGCCAGGCCCTGCACCCACCGCGCTTCCTGCTGGGGTTTGGGGAGCGGAAGAGACGCCCGAGGCGGAACTGACTTTTCTCGGGGCTGTTGCCACCCGTCACCCACCACCTGCCACTTTGTCACCAGCTCTGGCAAAGCCAAGGCCAGCTGAGCAGGAATTGCACTGGGATGGTGGTGTATGGGGATGGAGCTGGAAAAGTCTCCCAACATTTAGGTTGCCCCATGTGATGTCCTGCTGCACCACCGGAAGCAGATCCGGGGCTGTTTCGTCTTCCCAAACATTGGGACCATCCCATCCCAGCAGTCAGGGTGGGGGGGTGCACATGGTGGCAGGGACAGGGCCACCATGGTCCCATCATGGGCAATGCTGGATAGTTTTGGCACCGGTTGAACCTGGGCAGGGAAGAGGAATGCTCCGGTGCTAGCACTGGGATGGGGGATTACACTGGGTCATCCCCGGAGGGGGCTGGTGGGTTTGGGTGTGCAAGGGCCACAGGGTGCAAAATGGAGTGAAAATGAGGCGAAAATGGGGTGTGAAATAGGGAAAATGGGGTGTGCAAAACACTGCCCCCCACCACCGACCCCCCCTTTCCTCCAGCAACACCCCCCAGGTGTCACAATCCCTCCAGCCCTGCTCGAAATGGGGAACACCCAGGCTCGGGGCACTGCAGGTGCCTGGGGTCACCCCAAAGTGAGGTGCTGGGGTAGAGGGGAGACAAGGCCACGGGACCCCCTCTCTGCCATCACCCCATGTGGCTCAGCACGTGTTGGTGGCAGATGAGCAGCTGAAGGGGAAACCCACCCTTGGGTGCCCCCCCAAGGAGAGGTGCAGGACATGGGGTGCTGGGAAAGGCCCCTCGCTACTTACTGGTGTGAGGTGGGCGTGGGTTTGGGGGTGTCGGGCGCTGGCCTGTGCCGGGGTGCACCCAGCACCCACCTCGGTGCCTGGGTGCTGCGCCCAGGTGAGGCACCCAGGTGAGGCCCCCGCCCCGGCAGGGAGGAGCTGCCGCGCTTCCCTGTTAACCCCTTTCTGCCTCCTCTCACCCCAGAACGCTGCCGGGACCGGGGGGGAAACACCCCAAAACCCTCCTGGGTGGCAGTGAGCCCCCCACCTCCAGGGGCTCTAGAGAGCAGGAAAACTGCAGCCCATGAGGGTGGGGAAGTTGAGGCACGGGGCTGGGGGCTGAGGGTGGAAGGTGTGCCGGGGGGTGCCCAGTGGCAGGGGTCACTCACTCCCCCGAGGTGGTTAATGTTGGCAAACCTGTCTGTGGGGGGTTTGCCCCAGAGACTGCTCAGTGCGGGGACATGGGGGGCCCAGCAATGGCTGCGATGCTGGAGTGTCACCCCACCGTGTGCTGGGGGTCACAGGGTCGCAGCCGGGGCGGGGACACAGGCACTGAATCAGCTGAGGGACCCAGGCGTCCTACTCACCTCCCCCAGCCCCCCTCCCACCATGCTTAAAGGCCCCCTGGCGCAGTTTTTGGGGACAGCCGTGGGGATGTCACTGTACCTGAGCCGCAGGGCCGGCCCCCGGCCACCTCCTGGCCACGTCCCTGTCCTTGCCGGGGGCGCAAAGGGTCTCGGAGCGGCTCTTCCCGAGCGGGCGAGCATGTCCTGGGGGGTCCCCATGTGACCCCATGGTGGTGGCACCGCGTGGTGCTGGTGTCACCCGTGCCAGGTCATCCAGGGAATGTGAAGGTCTCACGGGCTCGACGGTGTGGGGGGTCAGCCCCGAGGGGACACGAAAAGAGCTGAGTGATGGCGGGGAATCCCTCTGGAGCACCGAGTCCCTCCTGGGCACCGAGTCCTTCCTTGGCACCGAGTCCCTCCTGGGCACTGACTCCCTCCGGGGCACCGGGCACCCCCCCGATGTCTCCCCTGGCTCGGTGGCGCCGATGAACCGATACTCGTAGGCCGGTGTGTTCTGGGGGATGAGCGTGGCCGGCTCCGGGGTGACATGTCCCGACGGTGGGGGGTCCAGCGGGGCTGGGGAGGCGATGGGGGGCAGCTCCTTGACGTACTGGGCCGGGATGTAGAAGGGCCGTGCGTCCCCACTCCGCCGGACGTGCCACCAGTGCGGGTTGGTGCGTTTGAGCAGCACATAGCGCTCGTTGGGTTTGATGGAGACCAAGGTCCCGTCCTTGGCACGGTACTCGAAGCCATACTCCACCAGCACCAGCGACTCCTCCGCCGGCACCGCCGCCTCCATGGCCTCCCGGCGCCTCCGCCTGCGGGAGACAGAGCAAGGAACGGGTGACAGCAGCTCCCAACCCCTCTTGGGGTCCTCTTGAGGACCTCCCAGCTCGGCTCCTTCAGGGTCTCTGCTGAGCCCCAGCCCCATGCGACTGTTCCACAAACTGCCCAAACCTGCTGGAACAGCCCAGGGGTCACCGCCACCGTCCTCATCCCCACTTCCAAACCCCCAAAGCCGTCGAGCCCGAAGTCCCTGAGCCCCCAAAGCCACCGAGCCCCCCAGGTCTCACCTCGGGCCGGCGTTGGGGCGCGGNCCCGGCCGAGCAGAGGGGTGGTGGGGCCCAGCCCGTTTCCTCCCCTCGGGCGGGCGGGAAGGGACGATGGCCGAGGGGACCCGCTGCCGCCCGATGAGGAAACGGCTCCTCGGGAGGTTCCTGCCTCAGGAAGGTCCCAGCCCCGCGGCTCAGCCGGGATCTGCGCTGCTGCCGGATCCGGCACGGCCTTCCCCGGGCAGAGGGATGGGGACCCCATTAGGGGGGTCCCATGGGAGCTGCCCTGCCCTGGTTTTTGCCTCCACACACACCAAGGAGTCCCACTGTCCTGGCGGGCACACCCCAATCTTTCCGGCACCGGCGTAGTGAGGAAAACAACAATGGGAGAGGCTAAAACCACTGGGGAGCAGATGGGAAGGAAAATGGGGCAGGGAAGATGGGGAAGGGTCTCCCAACCACCCTGCAAAACCCTGGAGGATGGAGAACAGGCAGGGAGGATGAAGGACAGGAAAAGGGACAGGCAGCATCTCCATTGCCAACCCTCCTCCCATAGAGATGCCATGTCAGGTTTGTGATTTGGCCCTGCTGTGAGAAGCAAACTCAAAAACAGCTTCACTCATTGTTAAATAAACTTTATTTTTGCACGGGGAGGGGTTAAAGGAAAATAAAACTTCTGAGATGAGCAGCAGCAGGCAGGGAGGAGCAGCCTGGCTCTCCCAGCTCTTCCCAGAGGCCACGGCCCTGGGTGGGCTCTCTGAGCAGGAGATGCCCAGGGTGCCCCCGGTCCCCTCGGGGCGCGCGGGTCCCTAAAGGCACAACTGTCATTTTGTCCCCTCCCTGCGCGACTCTGTCACCCCAGAGCAGCCCAGCTTGTGCAAAACCCCCACATAAAAAAATACCAGTTTTTCAGTATCGAACATCCTAAAAAACTAGAGCTTTGATCAATGTCAGTTCTTCACATCCTTGACTGGAAATCCAGACTGACACCCTGGAAAGCCACTGGGTTCCACTGTGAGGGGACATTGGCACCAGGAGGGTGACAGGGAGCAGCACCCGGTAAGTGTGAGGGGGATGGACCTCTCCACCCCCTTTGCTCACCCTTGGGTGGGCGAGGGTCCCGTAGGACCGGAGCACCCACCCCACATTGTCCCTGTCCCCGTAGAAGGGCCAGGCACAGGATGGGCTCCTGGGCATGGGGTCTGGCTCTGCACCTCCCACCATCCCCATCCCTTGGGGCTCATCTGGCTGGATGAGAAGCTGAGGACAGTGTTGGGGTCGGTGCTGGGGGCTAAAGGCTGGGCTCTGTGCTGGCCTCCAGCCGCTGCTGGTACCGCTGCCGGCGCTCACAGCGCGGGCACGACGTGGCCCGGGCTTGGCAGTCCCGGTGGAAGACGGTTTTGCATTTGCTGCACCTGGAAAAAAAGGGAAAAAACCAAACCCACTGAGTTGGTAACATCAGAGCAAAGGCCAAACTCCTCCCCACCGAACCAGGGGACACTTCCCTATCCTGGGGTTCTCTGAGCAGGGCTCTGGCTCAGGAGGAGCCTTGAGAGCAGCAGCTGCTTGAGCAAAACATCCCCCTCTGCAGCTCCGGGTGGCAGCGGCTGGGCCGGAAGGAGCGCTGTGGGTGCTGCTCACAGCTGCCAGCGCGTGAGAGAGACACCCAGGGAGGTTTGAGCTGAGGTTTGTGCCCTGCCCTTGCAGCGGGGACAGCACTGAGTGAAGCTTCAAAGGTGTGACAACCACCCCTGAACCAACAAACCCTGCAACAGAGGGACACCGGCCCTGTGACACTGCACACTGATCCTGTGACACCAACACAGGGATGCTGACCCTGCAACACCAAACCCTGGACATTGACCCCCTTGATACCGATCTTGTGACACCAACCCCTGTGACTCCAGTCCATGTGGCACCAACACAGCAACACCGACCCTGTGACACGGATCCCTGCAATGGCATCACTGCTGGGGATTCCAGCCAGGGCTGGAGGTGCAGGCAGAGACCTCCACCCTGAAGACAGGACCTGCATGTGCCAGGGACACTGTGGGGGCACTGGAGCCACAAAGAGGCGACGACAGCCAGAATGGTGCTGCCCTTGAGTGGGCAGCTCGAGAGGTGTTGGAGCTTCCTGATCCAGCTCAGCAGCAGCAGGAATGTGAGCAGTCATAGTGACACCCTGCACAGGGTGACTGTGACCCCAGCTCAGGTGGGGGTTCACTGTTGAGTTGACAGGATAAATGTTCCCACTGTAAGGGCTGAAGTGAATTTTTAGGTCATGATCCCCAGCTCCCCAGTGGCAGGAAAATGCTGTTCAGCCACATGCCAGCAGGGCAACTGGATTTATCTTTCAGTGTGCAAATACCTGGTGCACAATTCATGTGTGAACAGCACCAAACACCTTAATTCCCTAAAGGATGCGTGAGAGACGAGCAGAGAAACACCCAGCAGTGCCAGGAAAGGGACCATGACATCACAGCTGGGGTCAAATCCTGCTCCATTGAAAAGCTGCAAACCCTGAGAGACTTGGGATAGGGAAGCACAGGTGGGATGGGGAATGGGAAATATGCATTTCCCCAGTGGAATAGCACTTCCAGATTAGCAGTGGTGGTGGCTGCTCCCCAGGCCTGCGGAGGATTTGGGAAGCTGGGGCCGGTTGTGAGGAGAGGTGGCACCTCCTGCCTCCACCTGCCCAAGCCCCGGCATGGGAAGGGCCCGAGCTCCTGGAGCAGGAGAGGGTCCCATGGCTGGCAGGGTCATTGTTTGAGGTGTTGCAGACACATCCTGCAGCGAGTGTTGGTGTGATCCCGGGGCGGGCAGAGGGGCAGGAAGCCGGGTTTAGTTCTGCCGCTTTCCTGCCGCACAACCTCCTCTGCCGGGTTAAAAAAGAATGCTGTCAACAAACTTCAGAGCTCGGCTTTACGGGACACGAGACCTCCGGCCGGCTGCCAGCCAGCTCAGCCCCGCGTGCCGGCGATTTCCAGAGCCTGGCTGCTCTTTTTCCAGGGAAAATCGCCCCCCTGGGGACGTTGTCCTTGCTAATGAGCTTGATGCTGTGGCTGCAGCAGTGAGGGGAGTGAGCAGCGCTGCTCAGGCACCACGGAAATACTGCAGCTGTGGAACACATGGGGCACCCACGGATCCTGCTATCCTTGGTATTTTCTGCAGGCTCTGGGAGTTGCTGCTCACTTTAGGGATTGCCAGGCAAAGTGGGGCCATGCAGACCATTAGCCTGTGAAATCTCTCTGCCAGGATTGTGCTCAATATCAAATAGGATGTGACAGGACAAGAGGAAACGGCCTCAAGTTGCCCCAGGGGAGGTTTAGGTTGGATATCAGGGAAAATTTCTTCAGGAAAAGGGTTGTCCAGCCCTGGCACAGGCTACTTAGGGCAGTGGTGGAGTCTCCATCCCTGGAAGGATTTAAAAGCTGTGTGGGTGTGGCACTTGGGGACATGGGTTAGTGATGGCCTTGGCACTGCTGGGGGAACAGTTGGACTCGGTGATCTTAAAGGGTTTTTCCAACCTTAATGATTCCATGATTCTGTGAGATAAACATGGAGAAGTGAATCTTTCTCCACTTACAATGGAACAGGCTCCTGGGCTGGAAGGGTTTGATACTGACTTCTTTAGTAAATCCTGATGGTGGTGGGGATAACTCCTGCCTTTACCATCCTCCCCCCGCTCTCTGATTCCAATTTCTGTCCAGCTGCTGCATCCTGAGCTGCAACTGACCCCACTGCAGGGCACGTCCCTGCCTGTGAGGGCTGGGAGCTCTGTGGGCAGGGGGAAAATCCCAGTGAGAGCCAGCATCACCCCTGTCCTGCTGGGAACATCCTCAGCACATCTCGCAGTGCTCCCCACTTGGCTCTTTGTTGCCCAGAGAAGCTGTGGCTGCTCCATCCCTGGAAGTGTCCAAGGCCAGGCTGGAGCAACCTGGGATAGTGGAAGGTGTCCCTGCCCATGGCAGGGGACGGAACTGGGTGGTCTTTAAGGTCCTTCCCAACCTAGACTGTTCTAGTATTCTATGAAATCCATGTCCCTGCATCCTTCCCCACTTCCTGGCTGTAGAGTGGGGTATGACAGGAGCAGGTCTCACTGCTCCTTCCCCTTCCCTCCTGCAGTCCCTGGAAGGGGCCAGACTGAATCTGAATGGGAGATGGGATGGCCAGGTGAGTGAGGCAGGGGCACCTTCTCCTCCTCCTCCCTCTGCCCCCTTGGCTGCCCTGGGACTCAGCACCCAGCGAGGCCTTTGCAAGCTGACAGCAAGATGCTGGTGGCTCTGCATCTTCAATCTGCAAAGCCACCTCTCTTGGTGACACCTCTGTGAGGTCCTCTGTGAGGACTGTCTTCTCCTGCCTGAAACAGCCTGGATTTGGTTTGGATTATTCTGGGGCTGATGGGTCCCATGATGACATGGGTATGAGGATGTGGGCACTGTGAGAATGTAAGTCTCACAAGCATGGGGAAACCATGAGGATGTGGCTTCCAAAACAACATGGAATGTGGGACATGAGGACATGGCTCCCATGAGGACAAGGGCACCATGAGGACATGGTTACCATGAGGATGTGACTCCCACAAGGACATGGGCACCAGAAGGACATGGGCACCACAAGGACATAGGTACCATGAGGATGTGACTCCTATGAGGACATAGGCACCACAATATCATTCCCATGAGGATATGGGCACCACAAGGATGCACAACCACCTCAGAGCCATTTCCAGTCCCCACCTTGGTCACGTGCCTGGGAAGTGGAGACCCCCGAGAGGGACCCAGGGGACAGTCAGGGCTCCTGGGAGAGGCCAGGCTGTGACCTCAGGTGTCCCGACTGCAGGGGGATGGGGGGTGGCTCACCTGGTGGTAGTGTCAAACTCGAAGGGGAAGATGATGTCGCTGCTGTTGCAGATCTGGCAGATGAAGCCGCGCTGGGTGCACAGGTCGCAGCTGTAGACGTGGTGGGACGCGAACTGGAGCAGGGACTGCAGGAAGGTCTCGAAGACGCCATCGGCGATCTGTGGGACACAGGGACCCCAAAGAGCTGAGAGCAGCACCCACAACCTGCCAGCACGGGGCTCCTGGCTTTGGAATCACTGAAAACTCCAAATGTTGGTAAACTCCTGCTGAAGAAGCACCATGAGATGTCTCCACAGGCACCGGGGTGTTTTTCCCAGCAAAACCCCTATGACAAGGCCTGGTTGGACAAGGCTTGGAGCAACTTGGTCTAGTGAAAGGTGTCCCTGCCCATGGCAGGGGGGTGGGACTGGATAGTCTGTAAGATCCCTTCAAATCAAAACCATTGTCCATGCAAAACTCTCACCTGCCTCAGATCAGCAACACTGTATTTGTGGGGACACTCCAAGAGGTAATGTCTGTGATCAAGCCTGCAAAGAAGCACAGAGAGGAAGGGGATGAGTGGTTTCCACCACATCTCCAACAGCTTTGGATCAAGGATGAGCCTGGACAATGCAGATTCTTGAAGAAAATCACTGCAGAGCCTATTCTCCTATTGTGCCACACATCCCAAATCCTGCCACTGGAAATGATGTGAGAGCATTTCAAAGCCAGGGGAAAAAAGAAAATAAATATCTCATCTATTTTCCCAGGTGTTTCCTGTCCAGCCAGAAGCTCCTTGGCCAGGAAGGTGTTTCCTGAGTCACAGCTCAATGTGCTGACCCAGCCAACAGACGGATAACTCCTTAGAGCAGATGATATGGAGTGAAAAACCAGTCTGTGTCTTGGCAGCATCACTCCCTGCTTGGATGACAGGCAAGGAGAAGAACCAGGGGACCAGTGGGGTGCTAAGAAAGGGGAATGTCACCCTGAGAGGGACCTCACCGCTTGCTCAGCTCCTTCAGGGCGCCGCTGCGGCACATGATGAGATAATCCCCCAGCAGCTTCAGCTGTTCCCTGCTCCGGAGGATCCGCCTCATCCTCTCCACGTGCTCATAGAGGCTCTCATTGACCAGCTTCAGGTCGATCAGCGGCTGGTTACGGATCTGGGTGAGGAACTTCAGGGCCTGTTTGCACACCTGGGGCACAGAGAGGGGACACGTGGGCACAGACCGAGGAGCAGCCCTGGAGGGAGGGCTGGGGTGGGCACCCGCACCTCAGGGAACGCCCAGATGGACATTCAGGAAGTGTGGGCAGATGCCAGAGCCTTTTCCCATTCCCTGCAGGGACCCAGCCCCAGACTAACCCCTCGTTTCATCAGATCCCAGTTGTGGATGAGGCGGGAGGGAATCACTGTCTCGTCATCCCGGTGGCAGCTGTCGCAATAGTAGAGCCCGGAGAAGGCACAGAGCTTGGGCTTGGTGAAGGAGAAGCCGATCTGCCTGGAGCAACCTGTGGGAGCAGGGAATCACAGGGGACCTGTGCTGCCCCAGAGCCTGTGCCCGTCACTGCCAGGATGGGGAGAAACTCTTGGGAGCAGTGAATGGAACGACCAAGTTTTGGGAAGGATGGGACACCAGCTGAAGCACTTGTTCAGTGAGATGTTCCTCACCCCCTTCCCCGTGGATTTAAGACCACAACAGTCCAACAGGAGCAGCTTCACTTTTTCTCCATAAAAAGAGGCTGGACTATCCCTGAACCCACTTTTATCCATCAAGTGGTTCAACTGTTTGGGGTTTTTTCCCTTAGGAAAAGTCAATTTTGGAAATATCTCAGTAGTTTAAGGAAGAACCTAAATCCCACCTGCTGCCCCATCACCTCCACCAGTGGCTTTGCCCTATTTTGCCTTCACTCAGCTCTTTTCTTTCATGCTGCTGTCACAGAGTTCCAAAACCTCCTCTGCCAGAGAGAGATAAGGTCAGGATGGATGAACCCCAAACCCCTTTATTATAGCAATGGGGAACACAGCTTGGCTTTGCCACCTCATCCATTGCACCCTGGGGTAGTTGGAGCTCATCACCCCAAAATATTCATGGAGATCATCTGTTGCTTTCTGAATTAGTAACAAAACCCAGCTTTTATTGCTCATTACCCTGAGATGGAAGGGAACACACTGGGTGTCAGGCTGGGAGTGCGGTGAAAGCAGGCAGATCCCCAAGGATCTTAGGTTTCCCTAAGGAAAACCTACACAAAAACTGGGAATTTTGTCTTTTTGGCTTGCTGCTTCCACTTGTTGGGAGGTGGAAGATGCATGACAGAGCTGGAGGGGAAGTTAGAGACCAAATAGACCGGAAAATAAATATATATGAAAAAAGGAGAGAGATTAAAAGAAAAAACCCAACCTGCTGGAGGATATAAGAAATATAATTGAAGCAGGAGAGAAATCTGAAATGTAATTAACTTGGCGAGGTGAAGACCAAATTATACCTCCTGTGAAGGTCAGTGAGGGTGCCACCAGCATTGCCCCATGTGCTGAGAGGCATCAGGGGAGGGATAAATGATTGTTTTGCAAAATCAGCTCGTCACACCCATGGCAATCCTTGCTCCTGTGCTGCCTTACCGGAAAAACTGCTTGATTGCACTTTCCCCACAGGCTGGGGCCTCAAAATGCCCAGGAAGAAAGTCCTGGGCCTCCTGATCCATCTAAGGTTGCTTCAATCCCAGTTCCCCATTGTCTGTACCAAAAGCATCTTCAATGGGAGTCCAACAGCTTCCCAGTTGGAGCTGGGCTGGGGTGGGATGGGGATCCAGCAGGGGGGGCTCAGCCTGTGCCCATAGGATATCAAAGGTGCCCCTGACTGGGGACGTGAAGCCTCACACGGGGGCTTTGGTGCCCCATCCCTGGAGGGGATGCAAGGGGAGGGGGCCAGGTTGGAGCAACCTGGGATAGTGGAAGGTGTCCCTGCCCATGGCAGGGGGTAGAACAAGATGGTCTTTCAGATCCCTTCCAACCCAAACCATTCTATACCTGCACAGATGAAGCTCTGAGAATCCAGGCCCTTTTCCATGGGGATGGCCACCAGGTACTGCAGTAAGAAGCCGTTTTCCTTCACAATGTTCTTCAGGACGACCTGGGAGTGCCCATCCAAGCTGCCCCCCAGCGTCAGCGCCTCCTCTGCACTCTCCAGGTAGGCCATGAGAGCCCTTCGGACCAACAGCCTCCACGAGGCTGCTTCCTCTGCATTCTCAGCCTGCAGCTTCAGCACAGCTTTGGAGGTGATCACCTTGAAGAATGCAGGTCCCCCCAGGCTCGTGTCTGGAAGGATGTCCTGGATGGTCTCTATGCCGTAACTGTTGCTTAAAACTTTGTCATTGTTCCTGATTTTAAAGCACTTTAGAGTTTCGAGAGACAGGGAAAAAATGAAAGGGACCCAGGTTTTGTCTATGTCCACGTACAGAACAGCCTCTTTTATTGCATCCAGCTCTGGTTCGTGAGTTGGAGTCCAGTCCAAGCTGTTCCCAGGCATGTCACTGTACTGGAGAGCAGTGGAGTCACCCTGCACGGGCTGGGCTTCACCTCCATTCTCGGAATACTCCAGAGTCTCCCACTCCTCTTCCTCCAGCTGTGGCCGGCACTTGTGCAGCGCCTCCCGGATCCTGTCCAGCCAGTCCTCAGCCTCATCTCGAGAAGGGGCTCGTAGGTAGAGTTTTTTCCCCAGGAAAACCAGCTCGAATCGGCCGTCGGAGTGTGTCAGTGCCAGCGACTCGCAGCGCAGCAGGGAATAGCTCTCCACACAGATCCGATCCTCGTGGTCCAGGAAGAGTCGGAGCTCCAGCGGCGACAGCTCGCAGAAAAACTCCTTCCATATCCCCATGGCCCCTCTCCTCTCCAGGCTGCCCAGCTTCAGGAGCCCTCGGAAAGGGTTGGAAAGACCTGGGGAGAAAGATGTCTCAGTTTAAGTGAAAAAGGCAAAGCCAGTGGAGAGAGAAAAGCCAAAGGGGCTCAGAGCAAGCACCCAGAGGTGTGGCAGGTTTGAGAGCCTGTCCTGGTGGGTGGTGGGATGGGGCAGGACCTTGGTGTCCATCATCTGTGCACCTGCACTTGGGTTTTGAGGCTGAGAACAAGTGTGATGGCATAAAGGAAAGGTGTCCCACAGGGCAGACAGACCCTCAGTGTATCCCCTCTCCCCCTAAAACTCTTCCCACCAGAGCCATCATGGGCTCAGCAATGCCTTGGGAAGCTGCTCCACTGCCTCCTGCAGTTCTTAGTGCTGCCATCAGCTCACAACAGCCAGCAGCTGCTTCCCAAACAGCCCATCACCACCAGGAATAACCCCTGAGCACTGGCCAGGGCAGGCACTGGATGGAAGCAGGAGGTGGCACATACCCATCTGCCTGCGATGCACCACACTGAAGCCCTTTTGCTCCCTTTCCGGGGACATTTTGGGTTTCTCACTCTCTGAGGATGGCACAGAGAGCCTCTCCAAGTCAAGAGCACTGATGAGCCCTGGGGCCAGGCCCTCATTGTCCCCCTCTGGCCCGAAGCCGTTGGTGTCGGCCGTGCTCCCGCTGCTCTCTCCCAGGGAAGGTCTGTAGAAATCATCTTCTGAGATCCAGCTCTTTCTTTTCTATTCAAAAAATAAATATATTAATCATTAAATGTATCGAACACCCTGTGCCTGTCAAACACACACATCCACAGTCACCCCTCCTTGGGAGCTGCTCCCACACAGCCTGAACCTCAGGCACTGATATGTGGGATCTGGGGGGATGTGTCCCTGCCCATGGCAGGGGGTTGGAATGAGGTGAGTTTTAAGGTCCCTCCCAACCCAAACCATTCCATGATTCTCTGCTGGCCATTCCCAGGCAGATGGTTCTTCTGCTCCCTCCAATCTGTGGGACTGTGTCAACAGCTGGGAAACATGGATTCTGTACTAGTGGGATTATAAAATCCAAAATCCCACTGTGGAGGGAGAGCACATTCCCTGCAGTGGCCACAGACAGATATTTGGTCCATGGAGTGTTACTGTTGGGGCGTGAAATTCAAATTCCAGTCCTGGAGCAGCAGCACCAGCCATGTTCCAGGCAGAGCAGAGATGGGGAGAGGTAAAGAGAAGATGTCCAGGATGAAACAGAAACCTACAGCTCACAAGAGGATGCTACAAACAACCAGCCTGAGCAAGGCAGGGGAAAAATAAAGCAGGGAAGGCAGAAGAAATCTTTGTCTACTATGTCAGGAGGAGATAAGACCCACAGGCAGAAGAAAATGTGGCTGTAGCTTCTTCAGGACTTTTTCTCATTACAGGAATCACAGAATCATTAAAGTTGGAAAATACCTCCAGGACCATCAAGTCCACCCTGTGCCTGGTCCCCACCCTGTCACCCAGCCCGAAGCACTGAGTGCCATGTCCAGTCATTCCTTGGACACCTCCAGGGATGGAGACTCCACCACCTCCCTGAGCAGCCCATTCCAATTCCTGACCACCCTTTCAGTGAAGAAATTCCTCCTGAAAGGAGCAAGGTTCTGGGACCTTCTGGGACAAGGTCTCTGAACAAACACCAGGAAGAAAAATCCCAGCTCAGTGCCCTGGCACAAGGGAGCAGCATCCCTAGAACCAGTGCATCCCTTCCAGGGCTGCATCTCAACAGGAACATCCTCTCAACTCCCCTTCCTGGCTTTCTAAGAGCCTTTTATTCTGGATAAGAAAGTAAGTGACAGCAGAAGAGCTGTCACCACCCCCCGGCAGGATCACGGGTGGTGGTGGTGCAGCTCCCGGATTACTCCTGGGGCAGGAATGCAGGTTGCTCCATGAGTCATGGGAGAACAGGGGGAATTTCCTGTTGACACAGTATGTTATACATAGATTAGGTCAAACTGGCTCAAGGCCACGAGGAAGCAGCGGAAACGGGATAAGCGGGAGGGAACTGAAAGGAGCAGAGAGCAGAAATGGGATTGGGGGGTATGAGGTATATCTTAACCTCACCAGGATGGAAAGGATGGGAACCAGGGTGGAAACAATGGGAACTAGGACAGAAAGTTCAGTAACAAATTAGACAGTGGCTGTTCAAAGTTTCCTAAAAGCCAAAGCAAGTGGATGTGGATCAGCTCCTGGGGCAGCAGGGGAAATCCGCCGCCGCTCAAGCCCAACACCCGGGAATGCCATCCTGCTCTGGGAACAGATGTGCTGCAGCAGGATTTTCCCACTGGGAAACAACTTTGTTTCCTGTCCAGTCAACCCTTTTCCTCCTCTTACGTGGACCATAAATGAAGAAAAGTCCCTATGAGAACATTGATTCCGGGGCTGTTTTATCACTTGCACACAGCTCACAGCCAGATTTGTGTGAGAGCTCATCCCCCTCCAGATATCCTTAACAAACCCAAAACTTCCTGCTGCAGCCACTCCTGGAGAGGGATGATTGACAGGTCAGGCAGGGCTTCAAAGGCTTTGGTGCCTCGTTTACCAGGAAATGCAGACTTTGATCCAATTTCTTCTGTAGCAGCTGCTCTGACACAGCTCCATGGGGTCCAGGAAAATGCTCATGGAGTGAGGGCCAAGTGGAAGCAGCATGGAACATGGGAGTTTGGAGAAGTCTATTCCTGGAAGTGTCCAAGGCCAGGTTGGGTGGGCTTGGAGCAACCTGGTCTAGTGGAAGGTGTCCCTGCCCATGGCAGGGGCTCAGATTGGATGGTCTTTAAGGCCTCTTCCAACCCAAACCATTCTGGGATTCTGTAATCCTATGAAATCAGCGCCTACTGATGTTTTGTTTTTCCTTTTCCATTAGGTCGGGAAGCAAAAAGTCAAGGAGATGGAAAGGGAAGGAGCTGTAAGACCTACCGGGCAGCCCAGCAGTGGAGAGAGCAGGTACTCAGCCACGGGACTCCGCACTGCCTGGCTCCCCTCGCCACTGCTGCTCTCTCCTCTGCTCACACCATCCCTCTGCGGGGCCGGAACGCCGGCTGTGCCACCAGCACTGCCACCGGCATTGCCATCCCCCCGGCCAGCAGGCACCGTGTCACCAGCTGGAGCAGAGCCGTTGGTGCCGGGTGGGGATTCCTGGTGCGCTCCGGGGGTCGGTGCCGGGGGTCCCGCGGGCGGCCGGCGGGAGCATCCCGGCACGCTGGGGACCGGCCGTCCCTCCGGAGCTTCCGGGCTCGGCCTGGCTTTGCTGAACTCGGACAACACCCTTGAAATGGAAAAGTGACCGGTTTGAGCGCAGCTGCAATGACCAAAACCTGTAAAACCCCCCAGTTATTGTAAATTATGACCATGTAAAAAGGGCTCTGCATCCCTGCTGGCCTCCTCGGGCTGGCAGCATGGAATGGCTGGGAAATCTTGATGCCAACAGAAAAATGTGGGATTTGTGCCCCACAGAGCAGCATCAGCCCTGTGGCAGCAGGACCCTGCCTGTGATGGGAGCATTTCCCAATTACACATATTAGAGGGGTTTAATTTGATGGATGGAGGGAGAGCTGGGTGCTCCCCACACCCCCAGCCCCATGTATGGCTCCCAGACATGAATCCAGCCTTGGACCATGTGCCAAATTTCAACTGTTTTTGTTAATGAGCAATTAATAGTGGAGCCTGCTCAGAGGAGTGGCTGTTCCCATGGCCCCACTTCACTGCCAGCCCCAGAATTAAACCAGTCCAAGATTAAAACTTAAACCAGTGTCTCCATCACCAGTTTAATCCAATCAAGACAGGTTCTTCCAGAATCATTGGAAGATGTAAAATCCTGGCTGTAGGGAATGATGCTGTTATAGATGGGGAAGCACAACCTGCAGCTCTAAACCCTCCTGAAGACCTTCACTGGGAAGAGGCATCACCCTGAGGCAGAGCTCCCTCAGAGTCACATTTTAAAGGTGGTACGGAAAATATTTACTGATTACTCAGAGCTTATATAACCCTGGAAATCTTTGTGCCGGGTGCTCGGCAGGAATAAATCACAAGGATGACAAACCAACAACCTCCCTCCTCCGAATGATCTGCCAAAGCTGCAAATTATAACCCTTCCCTGCGACCAAACTCATTTCTTTCCCCCTGCAAAAAGCCCTGGAGCATCTCCCAGAGTAGGCCATGAAGATGTGACATTGCTGAAACCAGGGGACAGCATTTTTCTGGCGTTTCTGCCCTGTTAAAGAGGACACTTCAGTGGCCACGAGCTCATTTGCAGTGGCAGCAGGGTTTCACAAGCTGTGCTGAGCAGTTTGTAAAAACAATGAAGGCTCTTTCCAGGAGGGAAAAAAATAGCTCGTGAAAGCAAAACAGGGAGAAAGGCTTCCTGCCTATAGAGAAAAAATATGAGAGCCCAGAGAGGGTTAAAAATCCCCTGGGAGAGGAGATTAGGGGAATGACTCACTCTTGCAGTGACCTGTCCAGGTCCTGGGCAGTGGCTGTTCCCAGGTCGGAGTCGCAGGACAGCGGCTCCTCGCTCCGCTCAGGACTGCGGGCGCAGGGAGCCGGGGGGATGCTGTCGGAGCCCAGGCTGGAGGAGAGCTGGGAAGAGCTCGTGGTGTTCAGGCTCAGCGAGGACGATGTGAGCTTGATCTTGCTGCTGGCTTTGCTGATGGGCAGGACAGGGGGTTGGATCTCGATCTCATCCGACCCCGAGGACTGGGAGATGGAACCCAGCGATGCTTTCCTGTGGGGTTCGGATGTGAGGGGCTCCAGCAGCTCCGAAACGGGACACAGACCCGACAGGGACAGAGGGGTGATGGTCCACTCGTTCAGAACTGCTGATTTATAGGACAGCTCGAAGGTTAAGGATGATAAACCCTGCAAGTAGCAGAGGAGAAACTCGCACTCTTCGGCATCCAGGAGCAGAGCGGGCACTTGGTAGTACTCGGGCAGGCGGGAGCGATCCCGCAGGAGCAGCTTCAAGTAACACTCCATGAGGCCATCGTTCAGCGCCAGCCTCAGCCAGGCACGGCAGCGGCCCACGTCCGTGTTGATAAACATGAGCTGTTCCAGCTCCGAGACAATGTTTCTGGGAAAAGGGAGGAAGAAGAACAGAATGTGAGCAGCACTGTTTTGGTTGGTCATGGGGCACAGGAGAGGCAAAGCCTCCATCAGGATCTGCCCAACCTGCTCTGTTACAGGGAGTTCAGGAGCTGGGATAAAACACGCTGTGGAAAATCTCCTTCCTTCGTGGAAAATGTGGTTTGCCATGGAGAAAAATAGTTCCTGAATGTGTCGAAGCTAAATATGTTGATAAAGGACCCCAGGCAGCCCTGGGGTGCCTCTGCCTGATTCTCTTTCTGGCTGGAGGTGTGTCCCACCCATTGCTTGCACTGGACTAAGGATGCAGAGGAGGGAATTCCTGCTGTTCCTGCATATAGTGGGGTTTGTGCTGGCTGGATCCTACTTGGTGACAACGTGTCTAAATCCTCACTTCAAATTTAAAAGGAGCCAAGACACAGTGAAAACTGGTGTGGCAGCCCCCAAAAAACAACCTGGCTTTGGCTGAGCTTTTCAAGCCATCTCAGCCTCCTGAATTCAATCGTTCTTCCCTAAAATCCAACAGCGACACCACGGTCCCTAATCCTCCCTGCTCCCAGCTGCCTCAAAAACCAAAACCTTTGTAAGATTCCTTTTTTAACCTGTCTCTCAAAACAGAAGAAAAAAACCTTCAAAGGGCACAAAAATATCCCCCGTAACATGTGAAAGAGTTATTTTCATCCACTCTTTCATAATTCAAGAGTTGGTGATAGAGCTGGATGAGGCTTTCAGAACAATTTGTGTGTGGGCTGTTATTTACTGTGGGAGAACTTTGCTTAGGGAGTGGCTCAGAAAAACCCCAGTAAACAGTAGTCACCCAGAGACCTCCTGGCTGGGACATGGGGAAATGGGGCCAACCAGTCCCAACAGATCCAGGTCAGGAGAGAGACCAGATCCGTGTGCTGTGCATCCCATAACTGGCTGCTGCTGGACACCAGGGCGGTCACTGGGGACATGGAACCCCCCACATAGAGCCTGGAAACCAAAAATCAGTAAGAAAGGGGTGTGTCTTCACAGTTTCATCCCTCAACTGTTTGGGGACATCAGCTCACCCCCAGCACACGCTGAGAGGGGCTGTGGAGGGGCCCAAACCCCCTTGGCACCACTTCGCTCTCCTACCTCCATTCCCCAGCGATCCTGGGCAGCCCCCAGACCCCCTGTAAGAGCATCTATCCCCCCAACTGAAGGGCGTGAGCACGTAGGATGAGGTAGAGATGCATCCTTCCATCGAGCCATCCTGCTGTTCACCATTCCCTCAATTTTATTGCACCAAAGAAAAGGGCTAAACCTGAGCGTGCAAATCCCTTTCAGCAGCAACAGCCACTCACCGATGGGTGATGCTCTTCAGCAGGCCCCAAAAGACCGGCTGGGGAAGGGGTCCCCGACCCCCTGATTTCTTCCCTTTCCCCCCACTCTGTGCCTTGATGTGTTTTGCCTTCAGCCCGTGCACAAAAACAGCTTCCAGGGCACTGCAGAGCGTGTTGGCGTTCCCGTCATCGCTGGTGACGACGGTGTCCGAGCTCACGTACTGCTTCTGCAGAGCCTTGATGGCATTCACCAGCTGCTTCTTGATCAGCTGCAAGGCAGGAGGTGTGTGTTTGGGTTACAAAAATAAAATTATTAGGAAGGATTTCATGTAAAATCGGCAAGGCTCATCCACAGTGAAGCATCGCGTGATTCCTGCATCCTTTGCAGCAGCTGAACTGGGAGCACTGTAGCTGAACTGGTTGAGTTGGGGACTCACACTGTTGGCATCACAGTTCATCTGGCTTATTTTGTTAAAAAAAAAAAAGAATTCATGCAATTTTATGGCGTTTCAGAGCTGGGGTTGCCTTTGGAGCATATGGTGCTTCCTCTGCAGACAGCAAAGGGCTTAAGGGATGGGAAGGAAAAGAAATTGGCTTTTTCCAGGCGCTCTCTCAGGGGAAACACAAGGATTAAGGAAGTGTGGGTGAGAAAGGAGAAGCTCAGAGGAGGGAACAGAGCCCCTGAGCTCGTGCAGGTCAGCCCAAGCAGCATGTGACATGTGACACACTGACGGGACCCAGCAGAAATCAGAGCCATCGACCTCGGTGGCTGTGCCAGGTAAATCTCAGGCACTGCTGGGGATGGGCCCCCAAAACACAGGGGTTTGGAAGGACACTGGGGTTTAGCTGCTGCCTTCTGGGTTCTGAAGCTGGAACATGGGAATTGCACCTTCCAGCAGCTTTGCTTCCCTCTTTCACCAGTCGAAAGCAGGAAGTTCAGTGAATTTAATGATTTTGGGATTTTTTCCCCCAGTGCAGCTGAGCCCGACTATCTCAGTCAACCTTATTTCAAATCCAGGTTGCGTTTCCAAGCAGACACTTGGAAAAGAACAGAAATTCCTCTGGGACCCCACCAAACAATCCATGTTTTGGCATCACACAGCATTCCAGGCAAATGCTGAATGTTCCCTGATCACAGCCTGGGCTGATTTTGACTTGAGCCTGGATTGGCTGCACAAACCCATATTAAATTTCCAGCCTGGGATATTTTTTTCAGCATCTAAATAAGATTTCCAGCAGCTGTAGCTCAAGGAAAACAGGGGGTGAGTGTGTCCCTTATTGGGGTGCTGTTTTCCAGCTGCCTCCCAGATCTGCTGGCTCGAAGAAGCAGCACTCCAGGCTCAGAGGATTAAAGAGTGTGACTGATTTTATCAGTCACACATGGATTCATCCTGCTGTGCGATGAATTAAACACTTGGGTCTAATCTGTAGCATGAATTAAACACTCAGGTTTAACTGCTGGTGTCGATATTGTTAAATGTGTTTAAACTCACAAAGCTGGGTGAAAAGACCCCAAATTTTGGGGGTGACAAGACTCCTTCACCCAGGCACTGGGGCTGAGCACCTTCCCCGCCCCATGTCAGTCTTGCAAAGCCCTGGTGTGATTTAACCCACACTCACCTTATTTCCTTTAATCCCCTACTCAGACAAACCACCAAGGACGCCCTCCCAATTCCAATATAAACCATCCCAATCCCAGCTGGCAGCACCCACAAGTGTCTGGAGCTGCACTAGGCAGTACCTGGAGCTATGTGGGGAGCACTGGGGGGTCTGGCTCACCTGTATGGCTTCCTTGGGATCATCAGGGTGGCTGGAATGCATCTCCGCTGCTGCCGCTCCCCGCGCCGGGCGCTGCCTTCACATGTCACCTGGGGATGAGGAGATGTCTGAGCACCCAGTGGGGTTACACCTGACTCCCCTGCCAGGTGAACAGCTTCTGATGCCAAGCAAAAGGGATAGATCATGCACTGAGGAATTCTGCAGGTGCTCATGGCCAGGATGCTGCTGGATCCGAGCTGGGAGTGATCCACTATCGCATGGAAGCTTCCTGGGGAAGCTTCACAGGGATCAGGAGAGTTTCAGGAAAAACAGAGCATGGCCAAGAGACTGGGAGGGAGTAATTAACCCCTGTGAGGTGCCCCCAGGCTGGGTGAGCTACCGGGCAGGTCTGGCCAGCAGCACCACACAGGGCCAGAGACTGCTGCCCCTCTCCCTGTGTCACCTGCAATGCCTGAGCCTGAAGGACAGCACCCAAAAACCACAGGAGTGGCATCAGGTGGCCCAGACAAGGGGGTGTCACCCCCCAGCAGACCCTGAAGAGAGGTGACAGCAGCTCAGCTCTCTGGTATGTGCCAGAGCAGTGATGTTGCTGCCAAACTCAGCTGGGACAGACCCTCTGGGTCTTCCATGCCTGGGAAGATGGGAAGGAGTCAAGGAATCCCAGAACAGCTTAGGGACCTTAAAGATCATCTGGTTCCACCCCTTCCAAGGGACACCTTCCACTATCCCAGGTTGCTCCAAGCCCCATCCAACCTGGCCTTGGACACTTCCAGGGATGGGGCAGCCACAGCTTCTCTGGACAACCCATGCCAGGGCCTCACCCCCCTCATGGGTAAGAATTTCTTCCTAATGTCTAATCTGAATCTCCTCTTTTAGTTTAAAACTATTCCCCCTTGTCCTATCACTGTCTGCCTGTGTAAAGTCACCTTTCACCTTTGTTCTAAGCCCCTTTAAGTGCTGGAAGGCTGCAGGTTCTCCATGAGGCAGATGAACCCCAGGATCTCCCTGTTCCAGGGGGTGCAGATGCCAGGGCTACTCTGCTGCTTCAGTGGCAGCCAGAGAAAAACCAGTGCCCCCCTGCTTTGGGAAACCCTGGAAAAACCTGATGTGAGCAGGCAGTGGCAGCCTGGCCAGGTCACCTGCCACTGCAGGGAGGTTGCAGACAACAAGGGACCTTTGACTTCTGGCTCTTGGCTTCCTGCCCTGTTCCTCCCTCGCTGAAACCAGGCTGTGCCTGGAGCCTCTGTGAGCAGAAGATGTGGCTGTCAGAGAGACACCCCTGGCACAGCTGGATCCCTGACCAAACACCATGGATCCCAGCATGGAAAAGGGCCCAAGAGCTGCTCCAGCACCTGCTACTGCCCAAAGCTTCCTCATGATGTTAGAGGCTGAGAAGCAATTTATTCATAGAATCCCAGAATGTTTTGGGTTGGAAAGGACCTTAAGGAACATCTCATGCCACCTCCTGCCATGGGCAGGGACACCTTCCACAATCCCAGGTTGCTCCAACCTGGCCTTGGACATTTCCAGGGATGGGGCAGCCACAGCTTCTCTGGGCAACCTGTGCCAAGGCCTCACCACCCTCACAGGGAAGAATTTCTTCTCAATATCCCATCTAACCCTGCCCTCTGGCAGTGGGAAGCCCTTCCCTCTTGTCAAGCTATTCCCTTAAGCTGGAACCACTTGCCATCCAAATGGAGGAGATCTCAGCTCTGGCTGCAGATATGCCCTCTAGGTTAGAGTTGGATATGCAGACAACGGGCTTGGATGTTTCAGATTTTATTTCCAAGCCAACAGAAGGACCCCAGAGCTTTCCTCGAGCAGGTACCACACCAGCTGGTTCTGCTGGGAGCAGTAGGACAAGAGCTCATTGGAGCCAAATCCCAGATTGGTCCTCAGTGTTCCCAGAGTTCACAGACAATTTCAGAGAGAAGGAAACTGTTTTCGCCGTGACTTGTCATAAGATTTCCTCTCTTTGGGTTGCAACACAGAGATGGGGGAAGGCAGGGATTACAGGGAAGTTAACCTCTGGCTCAGACCTCAAGGGGCTGATGGGGGGCTTGGGGGAGTGAGGAGACCCCTAAGTGGCAGCAGTGGTTGATGAGGACAGCAAGGAGCCATCCCCATCTCTGCCTTCCACCCGGGAGGCTCCGGCTCCTTGGGGCCAGGCAGCCTCTGCCCCTTTCCCCACCATGCCCTGCTACATCCTGTGAACAAGAGACACGTCCCACCTGAGACTGAGGGTGGGAGAGCCAAGGGTGGGGGGGATGCAGGGTCAGGGAAGATGCAAGGGGAAGGAAGACCCAAGGGGGGCAGATCCAAGAGTGGGAAATCCAAGGATGGGAGAAGACCCATCCAAGAGTGGGCATCCCAAGAGTGGTAGACCTGAGGGTGGGCACAGGGGGTAATTTCTCATGCCCAAAGAGGCAGCATAAGTGTTTCAGCTCCAGGACTGCACTCACCACCTTGGCATTGGCCACCCTGGTGTCCCAAGCCAGTCACAGGAAAAGGGGTGACAGTGGTGGTTTTGCAAAGACCTCATCTAAGTTTTACAAAGTGAGTGTTATTCCCCAAAAACACACGCTGCTTTTCCAGCATCACTTCTCCCAGTGACTGCAGGAAGCCAGACGCTAAGGATACCCACCACCTTCACCCCAGGACTCTCCACTCCCACAACCAGTCCAACCAGTTTGTTCCCACGCCACAAATCCACAGAGCACCACTTCTGTTGGGACATTTTCCTGAATAATGAGTGCAAGGAACCAGCTCCAAGGCAGATTTCACCTAACACAAGTTCTGGGTGAAACATGGGGAAATCAGACCAGCAGCCCTGGCTCTAGAAGGAACCAGGGGGCTTTGGAGCACTTCCAGGCAGATCCTGGAAAGCTATGTCTGTTCCTTGTGATCTTGAAAGGATAAGAGACGGGATGGATGTGCAAACACACAGACAAGTCCATCTACAGCAGAGAAAACCCACGAGGTTTCCCAGTAGTCACCACCCCTCTGGCTCAAGTGAAACAAGGAAAATCAAACAAGTGAGGAACAACCCCAGAGAAGGAGTTTGACCTACCGAGGAGGAGAGACACCAGCGTGAGGGCAGAGCTGCTGATTTCCCAAACTGCTGCAAAACAGCCAGATTCTTTGGGAATGGCTCTCTGGGATCGAGCCTTATGTTCCCAGAGGCAGAGCCCACGTCCCGGAGCTCGGCTCCGCGGTCTCCCAAGAAGCGACGCTCTCTGAGTTATAAATAAACAGCAGGTCACTGCCTGTGCTCTGCAGATGGAAAACAACAGCCCACGACGACGGCGTGAGCCAGTGACTCAAGGCCTGGACATGGAGCCAGTCATTTTCCAAGCATGAGTGCTGTGCCTGTCACCCTCTGCCCTGGGGGCACGGTGGGTCCAAGGGCCGGTGTGGGGACAGCCCTCTCCTCCCACCCAGCTCCTGCATCCCACCCGGAGCAGAGGCAGCCTGCCAGCAGGAAAAGCAGCTGGCACAGCCCATGGATTGCCTGGCTGGAGGATAAAACCTCCTGGAAACAGCTTGGTGAGGGTTAGGGCAGGGCAGAGCCCCAGCACGACCCTCATGGTCTGACTTCAGCTCCTTCCCTGTGCCCAGCCCAGCCTGACGCAGCACTGCCACAATTCCCAGGGCAGGAACACAGGCTTGGCATGAGGGACAGGTCCATCACACCACCCTCATCCCCACACAACCATCCTCCTCGCAGCCAACAAACCTGACGGTGGCTGGAGAAGCCTCCAACTTCTGCCTCTCCCAGGAGCAGCTGGGGGAGGAGCAGCCACTGGTGAGACTGTGCTTCCCAAACACTCCAAACTGGAAATTTTCTTCAACCTGTTGCCTACTCCTGCACCAGGCTACAACCAGGAGCCACAGGGAAAGCTGGAGTTGATTTTCTGTGGCGTTGCAGCCACACACGGATGGAGCAGGTTGTGAAACCCCCAGCGTGTTGAAGCAAAATGTTCCCAGGTTTAGACTCCCAGTTTTCGTGTTGCTTTGGATTCCCAGAGCTGGAGTTTCCCGGTTGATTTTCCTGGTGCCATCCAGCACAGCGGGTGGTTCGCATCCCTCAGCATGGGAAACAACTGAAAGGGAGGCAATGAGGAAACAGCTTTTTCAACTCTACTTTTTACACCAGAACTACCCAGAGCTCCTTTGCAACCATCCATTTTCAGTGAAAAAGCATGGTTCATTGGGAATGTAACACAGGGCAAATCAAGGAAAGCTGTAATGATCCCACAGGCACTGAGGTCTCCAGCCAGTGGAGGAACAGGCTGAGAGGTTTGGGGTGTCAGTGCTCGTGGGAGTGGATTGAGGAGCAGCCATCAATTCCCTGTGGGACCCCACGGAAAGGTGCACCTGACCTGCTGTCCCCTGGCCACGGGGGGACATGGAGAGGCGGAATGAGGGGCCAAGGGCAGTGGCTGGGCAGTGCAGCCCACATGTGTGGGGCCTGGCACGGGCGGGCTGGGGGTCTGGTGGGTGTGGAAGGATCAGGCCCTGCCCGGGGCAATGCGGGCAGAGTCAGTCTGGGGAAGGGGCAGAGCGGTGGGGAGCTGGGGGGCAGGGCCTGCTTACCCCACTCTGCACCCCCTCACCCTGCACCCCATCAGACTCCCACCACCCTGCACCCCTTGTCAGACCCCCCACCACCCT
>WEIV01026201.1:241521-266391 GCA_013390005.1 Calyptomena viridis | reverse complement strand
ACTCACACTTCAATTTTGCTGTCTGTAAAGCAGAAGATGAGGGGGACCTTTATATTTGAAAAAATAAAATCCAAGAATGAAGTTTCCACATATAGCCAAATCCTATGACAGATGACTACTCGATGACTACTACTTAAGTCAGACTTGCCAACTAATTTAATCACAGCAATTATCCACTCATTATTCTAGTTAGACTGCTTGACCTTATTTGCCTGATCCAAAAACTGATTACAATTCCTGGGATTATCGAGTCTGCTGCAGTCTATGCTCCCTCCCCCATTCCAGAGGGACTAGACAACCTAAACATAGGCTCATATTCTCGGAAAAGCCAAGGTCTTAAGGTAAGATGTCAGAATTTATAGACATGACTAATTCTCTAAAACCATACTGACCTTGTATTAGGTGCCAAGCCTCTTGGTGCCATTGAACACAGACAAGGGATTGCCATAATGCTCACATTCAGGAAGTGACCCTGAATTCTCTGCCATTGATCCTTGCTACCTAAATATAAAAGTAATTCTGTATTACTCCAGTTAATCAGCCACAGTTTGCTTTTAAATAATAGTAAAAGCAGAAGCTCACCTTTTTTTTTTACTTTCTCTTTCTTCTTTCTAAAAGGATGGAAACATGTAGGTAAAATAATTAAAGTCATTTTTGCACACTTAAACACATACTTTAGGAAAAGATAATATATTAATGGAGCTGAACAAATCAACAATACTGAGTGGAAGACTGCCTTATAACAACTTCTCTATAGTCTACAGGGAACACTTTACAATGTGTACAAGTTTGCAGTTGTCAAAATAAATACATATTTTTTTTAAGATTAGTTCACCTCTTGATTAAATTGGAACAAAGAATCTATACAATTTTACCTTCAAAGACATTTCTTTGGCTTTGAAATTGCTTGACTCAGTTTTCCTTACCTGTCATTCTCGTGAGAGTCTTCCTGTGGAATTCGTAGAGGTAGAAATGATAATTCACATTCCTCTGGCCTAGAAAAGTATTGATATTTACTATCATGTAAACCAATACTCTGACTATTAGACACATTTTTATTGAAGTTAAGATGATTTTAAGGAGATGCTGAATGTACAGAATTTATCTCCTCTTTAACATGTAAGAGGGATATACATCACATTTGACTTAAACCTGTCTGCAATTAAGATAGCTAAACTACTGCTGTCTATATTTTGATCACATTAATTATTGCACTTTCCTCAGGAAAATAAGAAATACTAGAAAAATACAACATCTCATGACATACTTGAGATCTGCCAGTGTTTTGATAAAAGCAAAATCCTTCCGCTGACTGGAGGGCATCCAACGGTGTTTTTCAGCCAAAGCCAGAGTCCTTGCACCAAAACCAAACATAGCTGAGAACCCAAACCGCAACAGCTTGCTTGGAGTACTGAAAGTGCAGACATCTACTGCCTGAATGTGTCCTAAAATTTCAAAGATAAAGAACAGAAATTAAAAATAACATCTGTATTTCACACGAAATACAACTTAACATTTCCTTTTCATCTAATGTAGCTGGGGGAAAAAATCTCTATAGACTCTTCTGTCTTTAGGAAATCAAGTTTTACTAGTAGAGATCAGGATTAATCTATATATAATTAAGACTCTATAAAAGTAGTCATTTCAAATGCTTGAAAATGCTCACGTTATGGTGAAAATTCAGCTTCTTCATAAGGCTACAGAGGATCTGACCCTTAATTCTACCCATATTTTCAACAATTAGTATTAAAGAAATGTAATATTGCTAATATTTCCAACCATTTCACCAAATATATGTAATGATTGAACATTGTGCTGTAGGAAATATGGGAACTCTTAAATACAGGTTTCAAATTTACTCATGTTTACATTTATAGAATATAAACATCTAATTCTCTTCAAGATAGGGTATATACATTTTTTCTGTAACAGAACTTGGGCAGTTTCTACTAGATTGAGTGTCTCTGATTTTTTTTAAACAGTTTTAGATTTTACCTGTAAAGGCATGTGTATGACTATTTAAGAAATTGAGCAAAGGCTCTTCCACTGCTGACTGCAAGGCCCAGAAAACAGATACTCGAGATGGACCTTCCCCTTCATGCTCTTTCTTTATTAAAAAAAAATAAAAGTCCTAAAGAAAAATTGCTTGAGAGGAATATTCAACATTGCCTGAATAAGTATTCGCTATTTCTTAAGACCCAAAAATGAGGTTTGCACTAGCAAACTAGTATTTCCTTTTAGCATTTTCACATTCAAAACTATATTTATTGTGCAGACCAAATGGCAAATGATACAGTTTTTTTCTACTAATACAGTTTTCTTGTAAAACTGTTAGTATTTAAAAGTGCTGTGCCTGGATCTAAAAAATGGGAATGATACTTTCTTGGAAATAGGATAACGCTTCCCTGAGAAGTCAAATCAATCTTAGTCACTTCCTCAAGAATTTTCTGTGTTTTTGTATTGTCTAGGGCAGGTACATCAAATTAAAATTGTAAGTGATTATGCAATCAATCATTGCATAACAACATACAGAAAGTAACACTATTCACATAATCAAGCGTGGAAAATGTTGCTTTTTGTGTTAAAAGAACATCAGTAATAGGGCACAAAAGCCAAAATCAGACATTATTCCATGGCACATTTCAGTAACCAGAAGACGAGGTCCACAGCTTCTGCTACTGAACTACAGTCGAAAAATCATAACCTTTCCAGTCCACTATATGTCAGGAAAGAGTCATTTGGGTTTAAAAGGCTTAAAGTATAACTACAGTGACACAGCATAATGCTATGGCTTTATTGAACAACTGGTTATGGCAAACTCCTAAATGCTGCTTTATTATTTAAAATCTGAAAGTGGATGTAAAAATATTTACCCATTACAATGTGCAATGTTGCAGTCACCACATGCTTAACACCATACAGTGTATGGGCCAAAATATTGGTAGTACCTGTAAAAGGGAACACAAACTGCTGTAAAGAGATACAGAATAACAGGAAGAAAATACGGAGAGCTTTTTTAATTTTTGCATTTTCAAAAAAAAAAAAAGCCTCCCCATAAATTACTCAGTCTTGTTAACAGCAGAAATCCTGAATAGCATTAAATTAAAACCTTTAAAACTTCCAGAGGTCTATAAAATCTTCTCTGCAAATTCATTCATAAGTGCCATAAAAACCAGGGGGCCTGAAACAAGCTTTGCAAAAATTGCCTGTTCGTTTTTTTTAAACCATCTCCTTAAAAAGCCCCTCTTATATACCCAAGTGCTGTACTGAGGAAATAGAAGGCAAATTATCTAATAAGATATACTTGGGAAGTATTTTTAAGTTGGTAAAGTAATACCCACACAGTGCAAAACTGTACATATCCCAGACAAAATTATACTACATCTAGTCAAAGATAGCTGCTGTGCCTCTTGCAGGCTACATTTTAAGTTCTTAGAAGGAAAAGTGAACAAAATTAATTACTGCACATCAGTTTTACATATAAAAACACATTAATGACTGAAAAACAGAGAATGTAGAATTTGATGTGTGCCCGACAAATAGCTGACTTGCATACAGTGCATTAAAATCAACCCATCCAACTTGTCTTTGTCATTGCCTGGACACTGGCAGGCCAGTCTGTACCACTAGTCACTGGATAGAAGAGAATAATGTATTTTGAAACAAGGAAAAGAGCAGTAAATCAGGTAGTAAACAGAAGGAAAAAAGTCAAGAACCAGCAACATGAGCACGGAGTTGATAGAGAGTGGAAAACCAGCTGTCAGTTTGTAAAAGACAGAAGCACAGTTCAGAAGGCCCATGACTGGTGAGGGTTGATACATCAAGGCACTTTACCTGTGTAAGAAACATGTATATATATGTAAATTTTGCCCTTCTGCTTTGATGTCTAGGACATAAAATACCATGTATCAGCTGACTTTTAAATACCAATTTATTTTTTAAACCCTGAAGAAGGAAGATTATGTCTTTCCTAAACGGGTATAGTTTTAACAGGATTGAAAGTTTATTTTTCTCATCTCTGGCATTTCTTAGCCAAGCAGCAGAGTCATAGACTTTATACCTCTGGAAAAATAAAGAACCAGGGCCTGCCACCAAGCAAGCAGAATATTGACTTCTTCATATCACTGATTAAGGGATAAATAATTCAATGACAGTTTAATTAAAAGAACAGAAGTCATAATAGAACATAATAATGTTAGAACCTAACATTCCCATAAAGAAATTATCTCACATAGATTTTCAAATTATTTTCTTGTTGTTTGAATTATTTAATATGCTACAGCAGTGCTAGACAATTCCAGATGCTAAATTTGCCTTAAGTTTTATGGAAGCATTTAAACTTGTCTTTCAAAAGCAGAGGAGAGAAGAAAGGAAAGGGAAAGACTACCACATTTCAAACAAGAGGCACTCAATATTTAAATAAGCACTTTTAAAGCATCATGTACCAGGCTGAAAAATTCTGTTCATCTCAAAACTCCGCTATCCTTGATGTCATCTCAGTGGTAGAAAAAAATACTAAGTTTGCGAAAACTGATGTATACAATTACAAAGCTCTGAATCTATCATGTCATTCTTATTCAAGAATACATTTTTTGAATTTTTTTCAATAATTTCTCTCAATTAAAAAATGTAAAATAACTGGCAATCTTAGTATCTCATAAATCCCCTGTCAAGTCCCTAAAGCATCTTTGTCTCTGAAGGTAATTCAGAACTTCATGGAAAGCTGCTATAACATCAGACAGAGGAGCTCTGAGTAAGGCTCTCAGGGTTCCTATAGTGTGGTACATTTATTAAAATAACAGATACCTAAAAGCTGCAAAAAACCCACTACATTTGACCTAAAAAGCAGTTCGTCACAGAATACTACAAGTCTATGCATAACACCGTTTCATGTTTGAAAGACCTCAAAGGTTTAACTTGCAGATCCAAACAGATCCTGTTCTGCCAGTGAAGCTAGCTAAAGATATAACTCAGAAATACCCAAATATTTCCTTCAATCAAAATTTTACAACTCTTACCAACTGTTATGGGTACCTCTCCAAAACAAAGGAAATCACACACAAGCAGCAGATGCCTGACACAAATCAGGCAAATCATGTTTATTTCCTGCATGTTGAAGTAGGGAGGTCATTATTCTTAAAAAATATTTTCCTCATCACTGAAGATCGAGCTAATAAAACAGCACAAGACAGAATATACTTCTGAAGGTCAGGCTTAGTATTTCTTAAAACTGCAATTCCTCACTTAAGAGTAATTTATCAATACAGATGATAGCAAGACACCAAATAACCACATCTGAAATCAGTACCAATTCTCATACTGACTTTAATGAGAATTAAATCTCATTCCTACTAAACAGAATAGGCACAAGTAATTGCATCCTTCTCTTAAATCCATGGGGCTCATCAACATTTCCAGAAGTAAATAGGACAAAATCCCACCCTTTCATGACTCCTAGGAAGACAGAAAAGTTCTATCTGTGTTCAAAAACATAAGTACCACAACCTCCCTTCCACAAGTTGAAGACCTAGAACAAGCACAGTTTGGTAGTAGCAAGTGCCAGCACATTCTCTAAAAACCTCTCTTAGTACAATGCTTAGTACAGTGTTTTTGATCCCAATAATGACTGAATAATGCGTCTCATTAACTAGGTCTTAAACAAGAAGGATGCCAGGCAAAATAACCCAAACTAAAACAAGCAAACTAAAACACACAGTCTGTAAAAAAATTAAAACAAAATTCTGATTTAAGTGGTTTTCTTGCCATTATTCATCCTCCCAAGTCATCTTTTTCTTCCCTATGTAAGCTCCAGATGTTATTTATCAATAACTAGATGGTTCCTCTGAATATTATCATATTACTTCAGAGTCTAACTTTGATGCCCATGTAGGGCTTGCACCCCTCACACATTAGTAATAGTAACATTTCTGTTCTCACTTCAACTAGGCAATTTACTGTAAAAAGGTTTCATTCATACAATTCCAGCATTTCTTTCACTGCATTTTTTTAACAGAAACAAAGATTTTATTACTCCAAAAATATAATTCTGTTCAAAATATCAACCCACTTTGCTGACATAATAAACAACTTCTTACAGCCTCCTTCTAAGCATCACAGTAAGGACAAAGTATCTGCAGGTCATATAAAGCATGACTGATGAAGGTACCTAACAGAAATTGTAGGCAAAAAAATTGTCCTTGGAAGTGCAAGCACTTCTGCAGTACAATTAACTTAATTAACCAGACGACATGAATATTCATAAGGCTGTTAATGTTTCCCCCATCCAAACAGATAAATGTGATGTAATGACTTGCTAGTCAAGCATAGCTAAAATTCTGTTGAAAACTACACCAATATTTGGGTTCTTTGCCTGAAATATCACAGAAATTAACAGTCCCTCAGTAATATTTTCTTTTCTGCATTAATTGGAAATCATGAATTTATTTAAATAAAACATTTTGGACCAAAAGGTTCACAGCCATCAGATATATATAAATTGTCTCTTGTTCTGTAACAACTGGATAGCTTTTTTAATGTCCTTCCAGTTCCCCCTCCCCTTTCTCCATTTCCCCCTCCGTACAGTTTCTTAGCAGTAGTTCCCATAGCAACAAACACTCTTGCTAATGGCCAGCAGTACAACTGCAGGCTTCCCCACATCTCATCCATTTGATCTGGACCACAATAAGACAGCTCAGTAGAGTATTTTAGTAAAAACACACTCCCCTCCGGACCTTTCTCTTCAGGTGGTAAACTGCTTCAAGAGCATATCCTTCCCATCAAGTTGACTGAAAGTTCAAAATGTTGTCTTAACTACTTACAATAGAGGCTAGAAGCAGATTTTAAGCCACTCACATAATGCTGTACTGTAATACAGTTGCTGTTTCTACTCAAGTGGAGAATCCTAATAATTTCGTACAACAGATTTCTGGTGGGGAAAAAAAATTAATTGACCATTGAGCTCTATCTTCATGAGAACAAGTGTCATACTTACCTGGAATATCAGCAATATGGAGTAAATAAACAATAGATTATTTTTAAGAACTTAGTAATGAGTTTCTTACAGTGTCATTTTATATTTTGTTCTCATCCTCTTTTAACACTACCTATGGCATTCTGCGCAATAAGCTGTACAGCACCCTTTTGGGTTTACAGGTCCTGTTTGATCATGACATATTTGCCTTAAACCAACGACAGTAAACACTAATGATGAGGCACAGTGACCCAAGTACAACATGGAGTCAAGTCCTGGAGAGATTCTGTCTGAATATCTTGATGGCATTGACAGTAACTGAACTGGCATGTGATGGCCCAACTGATGCACTCAAATTCATTAGCTTCATGTCTTTGAGATTGCTATCTCTTTTACCAATACATTTCCAAGGGTTTTTTAACTTGGAAAAAAGTTAAGGCAATCTTCCACTTCTACAAGCGACTAGCCCCTGTCTTCATGCTGCTTCTATAAGTGCAAACCAAGTCAAAGGACTTAAAAACCTGCTTGCTCTATTCAAAGTGACTTGCTCCTTTTTTCTGTAGAAAACAAAACTGCAATTTGCTGTTCAACTGGCTGCATGAATTTTTTCCTTACTAAACATCTTAGAAACGACATCAAGTAGTCACATAAAACATCCACACCAGACAGCAGCATCCATGCAAAGACACCCCTCTTCTTTTCAAGCGAAGTCATTCATATACCTGGCCAAAATCGACTCTGGCTGTACCAATTTGTGCTGGTTTTGGCTGGGGTAGAGTTTGGTTTTTTTGCAGTGGCTACTGGGGGGCTGTATCCTGGATTTGTGCTGAACACGGGGCTGACAGTATAGACACGTTTTTGTTATTGCTGAGCAGGGCTTACACAGAGCCAAGGCCTTTTCTGCTTCCCATACTGTCACATTGGCCCAAGGAAGTTGGGTGTGCATGGGAGGCTGGGAGGAGACCCAGCCAGGGCATGTGACCCCAACCGACCAAAGGGCTATTCCATCTCATGTGACATCACGCTCAGCACGTAAAGTGGGGGGAAGAAGCAGGAAATGAGGGACATTTGAAGTGCTGTTGTTCATCTTCCCAAGCCACTACGTGTGATGGGACCCTGCTTTCCTAGAGATAGTTGAGCACCTGCAGCCCACGGGAAGCAGTGAATTAATTCCTTGTTTTGCTTTGCTTGTATGCGCAGCTTTTGCTTTACCTCCTTAATTGTCTTTACCTCAACCCACCAGTTTTCCAGCTTTTATCTCCCAATTCTCTCCCTATTCCAGCTGGCAGGGTAGTGAGCGAGTGGCTGCATAGGGCTTGGCTGCTGGCTGGGGTTAAACCTCAACACAGTTTTACCTAAAACCTTCCTGCCTGGGCCAAGTTATACTCTGAGAAGGATAAATAGACAAACTGTGACGAGAAGGGAGACAGAACCCCCACAAAAATAACAAAAACAACAAAACACATCACAATATGCAAGTAAAAGTTAATAAAGGAGCAAGGGGATTTTTCAAGAGTGATAGGTAGATTTTCAGGCCTGTAAGAGTAAAGAAGAGAGAAAGCAATTTTATAAGCACTTCTTTTAAAAATACAATCCATGAAATGTATTTCTGGGACGCTATTTTAAAATAGACCCAAAGCATGAGTCCAACAGAGAATCCTGCCATGAAAACAGGAGCAATGCAAGAAAGGAAAATCTAGAAAACAAAGTGCTCATATAGTATCATTTCTGTCAAAAAATAAGGGCAAAACTTGATCTTTGCCTGCATCAGCTGAAAATTATTTTAGTTTTATTCTTCCTCAGCTTCTTCCTTCAGGCAAAGAGCTCATCTGTGCCATTACTATAAATTATCATTACAATTTAAAATCTAGTCATTTTTAATCAATCTAAATCACTAATTTAGGACATTTATTCAATAGCTCCCTTAAGTAACTGAAGCTTTAGCATCAAGAAGTGCCTTTAGTAGCCAAAACTGTAAAACAGGTCAGAGGGACTTAAAACAGATGACTAACAAAATGTAACAGTACCTTTTATTCTCACCTGCTGGTATCACTCCGAGAGGAACCGGTGCTCTGACAGGCTTTGATACATAATCTATGTCTTTTCCAGCATCTATCTGGGCTCTAAGTAGTAGACCATGAGCAACTTCACTGACAGATCCATCTCCACCAACACAAACTACCCTATTACAAAACAAAATTATAGACTTGAGAATAAACTCTTCCATAGCTGAACTGACAAGTGGAAGGCAGCTACTACACACCATATACATAATGATATTTCAAATAGCTAAAAAAACATTCTTTCTTTAAAAACAAGCTCAGGCTTCACTGTCAGATCAGTGAATGTTACTTCATGAGATATAAGCAACCTTATTTCTGCTTTCTATGTGAGTAGGAGTAAATATATTTAACAAAGTTTTTCTGACCTTATCACACATTATGCACATAAACTGATCAGATGGGAGAAGAAAACACATACATAAGTGCTGCAGTAGAACAGCTCTTTACATCTTTCAATGCTGACCCACACAATCATTCCAATGCCTTTTAATTGCCCTTATAATAACAACTCACCAAATATTACAATAAAATTAAAAAATACTTGAAAACAGCTATTTTCACACACTATGCAGGCAGTTGAGGGATTTAGCAAGGTATAAAATCCGAGTGCCAGCAGTCCTTTGCACGAAGGTACTTAATCACTCTTTCTGGAGCACATAATTAAACTCCCACCTGCTGTGGCTATAGAGAGGAATGCATTTGTCTGTAAAAGCTCTGTTACAGCAAACCTTTTTTTTTCTTGTTTTTCTTTATTTAAATAGCTATTACAGTGATTCTCCAAATTGGTAAATACATTCTAATGATAAAAATAATAATAATACATCCCAAGCATTTATAATATAAATATCAGAGTCAATTTAGGAGGAACTCACTTAAAATATGTATTTTTTTGTGTATTTATAGGAATGCAGTTGTGAAACTACATCTAACAATTCAACCAGAGAAAACTGGTAAGGTCTTTATAGGAAAATACTCATTATGTTATTAAATGTTTAAATTCAATTACCTCCACTCCTTTACATTCTCCTTCACTTCCTGTTACTATTTCCAAACTGTTTTTTAATTTCTAATTTTTTAGGGATGTTTCCTCTATCTAGCTAAAGACTGCCCACATTAACTTAAAAATAAAAAATAGAATATACAGCAAAAGTTTGAAGCACATTTTCTCCTGCTCATAACCAGAAGTTACTGCCTGTCTTTTGACTCATTTTTTGTTTAGTCCTAGTCTTAAAAGTTACTCTCACAGCAGCAAAAACATTCAATCTTTGAAGTCTGATAAATTGTACATGTAATCTGGATTGTCTTCTGGCTATTAAAACTTCTGAAAATACATTTTCTTCTGATTTTGGAAATCTGTGTTTGTTGTAAATGAAGAGTCCAAGGAATAACATAAAAATGCTTCTAATTTTGATTTTTATTATTTTACCATTAATCATCAAGAATTACCCTTTTGGCTGGAAACAGAGATACCATCAGGGACCTGGGATTCCCGAGCTAATCAGTGAGAACCCGCTATGCATAAGGAGTAAAATGTCTCAACCAAATGTCTTTGTGGTCTAAGTCAAATCTATTTTCTTAGAGGACGAAGCACCTACCTAACCATGAGATAGAACTTTCTTAATCAACTATTGACTAAGGTCTGACTAATCAGGGCTACTCTAAATACTCTCAATACCTCAGGCTCCTGATTAGGGAAGAAATATATAAATGTACATTGTCTATTTCTGTCACTGTACAAACAGGAAAACGCAGCTGAGATGGCAGCATCACAAATGCACTCTCTGTCACAAAGGTTCAGCCACGAGGCAGGGAAAAAAGTACACTGCCATGTTGACAAAGTGCCTAAATTTCCAGTGTCTCTAAAAAAAAAAGAGGATAGCAAAAAAGGTCGAATATATAAAACATATGTCTATGGTCTCTGGAAAACAGAGTGGTAACTGCAGAAATCAGAGAAAAGAAATTATATACAAACAAACAGCTTTGACAAAGAATTAACACATAGCTCAGAAAGCACTGAGATTTAAACTTCCAATTTACTACTGTAAACAGTAAGCGTCATATATATACTTCATATGTAGTTCAACACATAAGGAATCGTAAATCTCCTAGAGAAAAAAATCAAGCTCAGAAATTGCATGTCACCATACTGCTTACCTACTGTAATGAATAATAAAAAAAAAAAAAAATCAGTTGTCTTGCTCTTTCTACATTTTTATTTGAGTTAGCTTTCTGTCCATCTGAAATAGGCAACACCTGAAAAACACAAGCTGAGTTTGTGTAGAGCAGCAGACAGCAGACTAACCCATACAGGCATGGCCTTCAGTCCACACCTGACTTGCTTCCAGTTGCTTCCGAGTTTGGGCAAAGCAAGTAAGAACTATGTGCAGAAACGGCATAAAAACTACCTTACCTCTTAAAAATCACACACAGTGCCTAAAACGAGGTACAGAAGTGCCGTTCTAGAAAGGACAGGCATCTTTTCACCTCAGAAATCCTAGCATCATACTGACTTAGAGGTTATATTGTTCCAGCCTGTTCTGCTTCTGTTTGCCCTAAGATTTGGCTACTAGAGAGAAGTCTTACACAGTGGGTACTCCAGTGACTCTACCCAAAGATCCAAGATGAAACAATTCAAATACGGCTCAGTATAGAAGATGTTTGTACAAGAACATACAATCCAGGCTTTTTCTTCTGTCTTTGTATTCTTGCAAAATGCAGAGACTCCGATTTTCATGAAGCATGTTTCAGAAAGCTTTGTTATTCACCATTATTTATGAATCTAAAATGTATATCTGTTGTCATTATTTTATAAAAACCAAAGCATTTAGTGAGAACCCGAGACTTTCTTGGGTTTCATATATATGAGAAACAGACTAACTCATGAAACACCTCCTAGCACAGTTTTGGTTGGAATACAAGTAAAAAATAACGTGGTGAGGTTCACTAACATTCACAGTCACTAAACAACTTACCCATCAAATGCCTGGAGTTCACATTCTTTAAGTACTGAGAGAGCATGTCCTTCATATTCCGTTACTGTGGAAAATATTAATTATGAGCAGATTAGATAATTTCAAAGTGTTTTAAATTATTTTGTCCTTCCAACACAAGGAACACAGAGTAATTCAATTTGGGGCTTTTTTTTTAAATCATTAGAAGTATAAGTTTTATTTTACAGTTACAAAAGCTAAAAGGAGAGATGTTAAAACCCAGCTGCCTTTAGACACATGGCTATTAAGTGCATTTCAATTCAGGTAATTCAAGATGATGTTTGTTGCATCAAAATGCAAGTTTTAGCACTGACACAGTTGGAAAACTTCAGGAAAATAAACACATCCTCAGTTAAGACTGAATTATTTCGGGATCAATCAAATTTAATTGCCTTTGTGTTAGGATATGCAAATTGCTAAATCAAAAATATGAGGAGTTAAACACAGAAGTATGAAATCAAGCCAAATACCAGTGACAACAGAATATAACACACAGAGGAAGGTGGCACAAGTATATACCAGAGTTCATAGCCTCTGGAGGAAATGAATCTGTCACTCCACATTGATGTCTCCGTGTTTGCTGATACCCTACATAGTACTGTAAATGCCAGTGAAGACAGGATAAACTGGCATACTACAGATGGCACAAAGCATCATAACTACATTTAGCATTTTCTAGGGCAGCTTTGCCAGAAGAGACAGCCCAGCTGCAGCCACCCATCAAAGATTTTTGCTGACTGACATGACACTTGCAGATGGATTTTTTGTGTAAGAATGTGCATCATTATATGCAAAATTACATTAATCTTTCATGCTTGTCTGTCCCTGGTGCTCGCATAGTTCAAGGCTTTTCTCCAGTGTTTCTAAACACTGTTAAAATTATTAGTCTTGGTGTCTAAAACAATCATTCCGTATCTGTACCTGTTCTAAGAGTATTTCTACAGACAAATGCTGCTTACAAGAACTGAAACCACACCCCTCTCTCCCTAAGTACACACACAAAAGTATGCATGTATATATAGTGAGTGTATGTATCTTTTTTCCTTAAAAAAATAAAATCAAAACAAAAGCGATAAAAATTTTACACTTCCCACCAAACAATTGTATATATATATATGTATAGTACATAACTTCAGAATCTCCCATTAGCAAAGTTCTAGTGCTTGGTTTTTTGAAAATTCTTAATTAAAAACTAGAGTTATTTTGATTATATCAAAGGCAGAGAATTATCATTTGGCTGCAGAAATACCTATCGCTATCGTAACTTTCAGGAATTATTTACAGAATTTTCATGCAGGGCCTCTCCAGAAGATCAAAGCACAATGTTTAAGCTACCATATTCCCTTTTTCATTAGCAATAGGAACTGTGCTTTCATCAATATTTGTAGACTGTGTAAAAACTAACCAATAAAACTGTACATCATGCAAAAATGCAGAAAGGTTCAAATATCTTACCATTGCTTAGCTGTGAAAGAAATTCTTCCTATAAGAACATACAGTTGGTTACCAGGTTACATGCCTTTTTAAATGAACATGATGACATTTAGAAAGTTATGAGTACAGTCTAATTAAAATGGAACAGTAAATAAGATTTATTTTGTAACAGAAAACATGTTCAGTGCTTTCCTAACGTAATGTAAGTATGTTATACCTACTATTACAAAATTAATTCACTCAAGAACAAGGACACTGAAATAAAGAGGGCTCATGTCTACAGAGAAATCAATAAAGGCAGTAAAAATGACTAATGTTAGCCAGATTGATAGCAACTCCATCCTCTTTGCATCTAATAGCTTAAGTTTGGAAGTGAAGTACAAGGACTATTGCAAGGCTTAAGATTGGAGAATTCCAAGAAATCTAAAATTTGATGAGAGAATGACAGAAGTACACACTACCTATTTTGAAACATTGTGACAAAAAGGCAATGCAAAAACAAGGTTTCCAGGAAAGATTCTGTGAGAACATATAGAAAATCATTCAGGTAGGGAAAAAAAAACCTAAAAAAAATCCAACACAGACAAAAGAGACCATGTCTAAAAAGTTTTCTGTAGGCTTGACATTCTCCAGAAGGGCATGTATAAATCATTCTGATAGCTGGAAAAAAAAGCTAAATTTTTAATATTTGGACCTATTCCAATTTAGAAAGAAAATCTCTAAACAAACAAAAAAACCCTACACAATAAATTTTGGTATGAGGAAGAAAGCTTCTTTCATCATTTGAGAAGGATCCAGATTATACATTTGGTAAAACTATTATCACAAATATTATTTAAGGATTTTTCAGCCATTTCTAATGCATAATTGAGGTAGTTTTTCTTTTTCAAGGATATTTTGTTAAGTCTCAAGTAACAGCATCCTGAAGGAAGGACACCAACAGTGTAACTCATTTGAACAGTCACAAATACTCCAAAATATTTTAATGCCCTATCTCACACAGTGAACAAGAACTTAAGAGTTCTACCTCTACATATAGGAAAAGCAATATACCATTAGTTCACCACTTCAAAACACAGGATGCTTTCCTATAACACGTAAAAATACTGGCACTCATGTCACAGACTAAAGTCAATAGGAATAGAACTGCTAATGATAACATTTTTTCATCCAGTGTCAACACCAGTTAATCTGTTGTTATTTACTGCACAGTATGTTTAAACCAATGCTATTTGTCCAATTCTCAAACACTCTTTTTCCCTTTGTGATTCTGCCTTAAAAATGGGGGTTTGGGAAGGCTGTTATTTTTGCCTAAATGTCCAGCTTGTAATTGTGCATAAACAAAAGCAAAGGAGTTAAAACCAGGAAGAGAAGTGAGACAAGCTATCATTTTTTCAGGGTTTCATTTATTTATTTATTATTACATGTAAGATTTTGCAAGATACTAATGTATTTCTAAAATATTGACTCCAGTTATCACTACTTGCCAGTATTTGCAGGTATCTCAACAGTGGTGTGAGCTTTTGTTGAACTCAAATTTTGGAAGAGTCACTGTTCTTATCCTAGCAGCCATATCCCAGCTGCAGCACAAAAGATTGCCAAATTTTTAAAAGAACACATAAAGGCCAGATTTTTAACTATTGTTTAGCCTTAGCTACAGTTAGAAGTCCTGTTTCAGTTTAAATTTGCTAATTCCCACTTTCTACTGCATTAAGCACTTCAGAGATTTGTTTATTGCATTAACAAAAATAACTCGAAAACCAGTAAAACACAATCCCCTCTGAGACCTATGATTACTTTCACTGAAATTAATACAGCTGTAGTGCACAAAGTAATTTGGTAAAAAAAACCAAAACCACACCTACCAAACCTAAAGATAATTTGAAAAAGTCAATGTTACTTCAGCACACACTTATTTACATACATGTCTTTTGATTGCTTTATGTCCTTGACTAGAGGAGAATACTTGCACTCCAAACTTCTAAATATTAAGAGGTTTATTCCAAGAGAAGTTACACTGAAGAATAAGATCTGACAAGCCTGACCACTGAGGAAGCATAACCAGCTACCCAGGTACCAGACAGGATGATGCACTCCACTGTCAGTGTTTGACAGTTTGAGGTGTTTTTAGCAACCTGCAAGTCTTGCATTGTGTATGCACGGGGAGCCACTTCAGAGGTTCAAATCTGCTCTAAGATTTGGGTGTACAATGAATTTTAAGCTTTAAATAAGTGTATGTGGAAAGTCTAAATGTAAACTATCTTCAGTGTAAAAATTGTACAAAAGCCTTCACAATTTCAAGACCTAATACACCTTTATATGCCACCAGTTACGTAAATATTGGCCATGTTCCAAAATAGCAGGAGCAGGGAGATACACACTGCAACTTCACAAAATCCCAAACAATTATGGGAGGAAAAAAATCCTGTTCAATTCATTCAAAATAGAACACTCACAATAAAGTTTTATTAGAAGATGGTACCAGTGGACAGGACTTTCACTCAGCACCCACCATGACCATCTTTACTTTTTAATATATAGTTCTTAATTATTTAGTTTTCTACTCCCATTGAAAACTGTAGTTTTCTCATTTTGCCTGTAGGAGGAGTGTTAGGCAGCTAATAAGCACAATAGTATCTCAATATTGCCAAAGTAACCTCATTTAAAGGATAAGCCATTAAACATTTTTCTGGCTAAACCAAAAAGTTTTCTCTCAAAATTTAAAATAGAAATAATTAAAAAAACCTACCTTTAAACTGGTTTTATTCAATTAGGAAAAATGTTTTAAATCCACTACAAACTGTATTCATAACTTATATCAAGAATGTTTTTTTTAAATATTGTGACTGAACAAAGCTAAGTTCCATTTGTAGGACAACAGCATTATTAATCTGCTCACACTGTCATTCATGCCTTGCAGGTGAAAAATATGTCTGTGAGAATCAAAACTTATATAAAGCTGCTAGCATTCCCTTCTCAATTAAGGGAAGTTAAGAAATTATCACTACAGAATTCTAACACAGACAATCTTTTTCACATTTATTCTAATGTGCCTTTAATCTTTAACTCATTTTACTTTAAATTGTGGGCTACACAATTAAAAAAAACAAAGATACAGGTAATAAAATTAGCAAGATAAATCTCATCTACAAACACTTATTGTATTATTATATCCTCATGCCTAAAATATTTTCTCAGAATAATTTTTGGCCTGCAACCAGAATTAGTCATCATTTCAAAAGAAGTTTAAGGAATAACTGCGGGATGAGCTCTCTGTCTTTTAATTTATTTTTCAAGTCAATTACAACAGACATAGGAAAAAGAGGTTTTGGTGTTAAAATGTCTTGCACCAGAGTTTATATTTCACATGAATGCGAAATACATAATCAAAAAATAGCAGCGTATTGAATGTAAATGTAATACTATGGATTAAAAAATATTGTGAATGGGAAGTGCTAATATAATTTCTGTGTAAATTTAGGTGGGGTTGGGGACCAAGTTTGATGCAGTGTAAGTTTCAGTCTGTTCATAGAAGGGGGCAGAAGTAGTAATCAGATCATTAATATTTTACCAGCTTAAGAAAACCCATTATTTCCCTGTCCAATTTCTTATAAAAAGTCAATCAAATGAAACAGCCAAAGGGGAAATTAAGGACATAAAGCAGAACTGTGGCACAAATTGGGGCCGTAAGTCCAAACTGCTGTTGGGAACCCATTGTTGAGCAGGAGGCAGCACCACTACAACACTGCAGTTGTACCTCTGCATTACCCAGATACCAAGGAGGCCCATGTGCCTCCTGAGCAATGCCCTTGTCACCACACAACTTAATCACTTAGGCTTCCAGGTCTTCCCTGAAACTGAGTCAGAATCTAGAAATAGTATGTCTTTCAGATGAGCCCCTCATATATGTCAGGCCAACAGATGTTCTCAGAAGACAATAGTTAAGGACATGTGTTTGTCAGAATGCAGGAGCAACTCTTAGCAAGCACATATAAGCCTGACAGATATTAGTGTTTGTTTATATAGGATGCTTACTTTAAAAAATAACAATAATATATTACTATTATTAATTGCTCTAAGTGAAAAATATTCAATTAATAACAGAGTTACGAAAACATTTTTTGACAAAATAAAAATATATTGTATTGTATCAACTAGAGTTCCAAATGCACTACTTGCAGGCAAAGCCAATAAGGATTAGCAGTAAGTTTAAATTGTCTTGTATGCTTAGGTACTAGTTTTACACTAGGATTAAGTATGCTTCTGAAGCAACTTACCAGTGACATCAGTTTTTATGTCAGCAAGCTTAAAAAGAGGTGCAACTTGTTCAAAATAAACATGAGCGGCTTCTCGTCTGTGGCTGCTTGGATTAACAAACACTTTTAAGGATTTTGGTCTGTTTTGAAAGCCTAAAAACACAAAACATCTAAGATTACACACAGTCCAACTATTTTTACAGCTTAAACAAATTTTGAATATTAGAACCATTACAATACTTTAACAGGATAAGTAAATTATAGTCTAAAAAATGTTTCAATATCTTCTTGCATGTGCACTATTTATCTTCAAATTACAGTACTGATTACTTTTGTGTGTACAGCTAACAAACAGTTGTAGGAACCTGATAAAAAGTATATGCCATAACCTAGCTAAAACCTAACAGAGGAACAGGATGAATGCGAAGAAGTTATAAGTTTGGCCAACAAAAAAAAGAAAAGAAACACAAACATCAAAAGATATCCTTGTTGGAATTTAATATGACACCTCCCCAGCAGGCATTCAAAAATGGCACCCAGTAAAACTGACACTACAATCCAATACTCTTTTTTTCTGAGACTGCAAATCAAACAAAGGAAAGTCCCTCATCTTGAAAGAGGTCCAAAAAAAAAAAAAAAAACAGAAAGAAATAGAAAATTTGGCAATATAATTCAGAAATCTGAGAATTATTGTTCATTTTATTTTTCAAACATTTCGGTTTTTGAAGTAATGAAGCCCAAGGAAACACTACTGGGAAACACTGCTATACAAGCTGTACCTTGTCTTGCACATTGATCTCATCAAGTAATTTTATTCTTTGAAATATGGCATTTTGTTGAATAATAAATAATTAATACTAAACCAACAACATCACTTTTCAAGTTCTCCTCTCTAGAATTCCTACAACTGCCACAGTTCAATGAGGCTGCTTTGCTACAAAAGGCAAGCAGTAGCATGCAATACTGCTGTTACTTCGGTAGTTATTTAAAATATATGACTTAAACATTTCTAATTCTTGATTTAGTATCAGGTGAGATTATCGTTTTCTTAGCCAAATAAAAGCTAGAATATCTGTTCAACATTCAAGAACAAGACTAGTAGTAGGCCACAACTCCAAAAGGAGCCAAGAATGAAAGCACATTTTCCTGCCCCATGAAGACTATTACTTGAACTTTTACAACCACTTGTACCTTCAGAGTGTCAGCTGAGACTTTCTGAAGCTCCTTGCACTTACTTTACCTCAATAACTGAACAGGAACAACTCCTCAAAGAAATTATAGCTAAATACTATTTCAGCATTAAAGGGGAAAGTATTCTTAAGGTCAAAAACATAACAGTTATAAAAGTCCCACAGATTATTTTTTCACTTATTTAAACACACCAAATAATCTGGAAATGAAAACTAGCACTTTATCCAGTTTGTGTTAGTAAATTTAGACGATCTCTTAAAAATATTGAAGGAAATTACTGGATTGGTTTTGTTCTATGACCCCAAAAGCATACACGAAACTTTTATATTTATGTCAAAATGTTGCACACAGTGCCAAGTCACTGCACAGCAAATTAATCTGAGGAATCCTTAATGCCTGATAATTCCTGCACCTCTTCAGTAACGAGCCTTAGTAACACCTTGAAAAAAGTTTCTCCAAGAAGGAGAAAAAAGAACGTAGGGAACTTGGTGAGGACTGTGGATGTGTTGGAGGGCAGGGCTGCGGTTGACAAGGACCTTGATAGCTACAAGAAAGGTTTGACAAAGCCTGAAGATGTTCAGTAAAGGCAAACACACAGTCCAGCACCTGGTCTTGCAAAACCCTCAGAGGGAGGGCTGGGGATGGACCAACCATGCAGTACCTCTTCTGAGAGCATCACCAGCTCCTGCCGGACAGGCAGCTGAACATGAGTAAACATGTGCTGTGGATGCCATGAAGTCCAAATGTTTACTGGGTCGCAGTAAAAAGAGGATAACCAGTTTAAGGATATCATTATGCTCTTGTTTTTAAGATCTTTTGAGCCTGAAGTTCAAAAACTGCATCCACTTTCAGGCCCCCCAGCACAAGACTGATGAAGTGGAGAGAGTCAAAAAGAGAATTTTGACTCCAAAAAGCTGGAACAGGCCTCAGACAAGAGTCAGCAGTAGCTGACTTGTACAGCCTTTAGAATAGAATCTGTCTAAATGCTTTCCTTAAGTATCTACTGTGGGAGTAACAAAGACCACCAGCCAGACCTCTTGTAGGTGCAAGGACAAAAAGGCAACAGACAAGTTGCACAAGGAATATTCCAATGTGAAATAAAGAAAAACACTCTTCACAATGAGGGTAATTAAGCCATAGTGACATTGTCCATCTTAAATTTTGAAAAATCTCTAATCTGGACACGATTCTTAGTAACCTGCTCTGTTTTAAAAGCTCACCTGCCCTGAGCAGAAAGCTAGAAAGGACAGCTTCCAGAGGTCCATTCCAACCTAAATTATTCTTGATTCTCTAGAAACAGAAACAAGCACTGCAGGTACTGCAGTGCAATTTCTAATCACAGGGACTACAATACAAGGAATACTACAGAATAGTTCCCAAAGACTATTAATACATATAAATCAGCATCATAAAGACATTATAATAATGTCTTAATTGAAATCTACTGTCTGGTATTATTGCAGTCTTTTAGAAACCATAAAAATATTAAGACCAAAATAATTGCTATGACTTGATAATTTGCCTAAAGCATAAGTAGAAATTAAATTAAAAGCTACAAGAATTAGGACTCCTGATTTAAAAGAGAAGAGATTTAGCCACATTCATAAATGTGCTATCATGCTTATCTTCTTTACAGGAACTCCTACCTATGATAACATGGTCCTAAATGCTCAACCCCCACCAAACACCCACAGCCACACACTGTAAAACCTCACTTCAGTCATTGATTTCTAAGTAAAGTATACCTTTAAGCTTAAAAAAAAAAGGCATATAAATATAAGAATACAGTACACAAAGCAGAGGGAAGGAATAGGAAAGTACAGTTTGTAGAATTAGAGAAAGGCGATGAAGTGTCATAAATTGTTACCCAGACAGTGTAAGTTAGAACACTGCTAAACAACTGAATGGAAAAAAGCAAAAATGACTTCATTGTTTTTGAGTTTTAGGTGTAAAAATTTAACCCCTGGGTGGCAATATAGAATTTTAAATGAAATCCTAAGTAGGCAAAATAATATAGACTTTTCCATTGGTGAGGAGAAAATCCTAGATTGTTAAGGAAACAGATGAATTTCTTTTTTTTTTTTTAAAAAAGTCATTCATTAAATTTTCTAAACCAGAAACTGTATTTATAACTATGTATATTATGCAATTTTTGACATGTAGATCAGAGTTAATACATAAATCCTAGTGAGATTTTTAAGAACAAAACGAATTCACAGGATGAAAGTATTAGACTAGTCTCTTTGTGACTCGTTGAATATCAATTTACTTTTATAGAGAGATAAAATATTTCACTTACAGAAATAGGTATAACAAACAAGGCTTTTGAGCAGAGATGGTACACTACTGATGTGGTTTTGTTTGAGCCAAATAATTGCCAACTGACATGAAAAGATAATCATGACAAAAATTATTATTTTATCATTCTCAGCATGCACTGGACATGTTGTAACACACCAAACACTTGAGGTTAATGAAACAATATCCAGTATCAGTCAAAGATTAAATTTTCACACAATATTATTATGAAACTTCTTTAAGAGTATTTTTAAATAATAATCTTTTAACTGTCTTTAAACAACATCTATATGAATGAATCAATGTCATTGACTACAGTGTGCAACCGATTCCAGTCTGCCAGCCTTTTGGAGCTCTCCTAACTGGTATTCTGTTATTGTTTTCTGTGGCTGCTCCATTTGAAATGAACCAGCAGCCTAAAGCAGGAAGGCCAACTGTTCCTCTAGTACTAACAAATGTGCTAATATGCACTAGTTTAAACTTGATCTATCAAGTGAATCAGTGAACCATGAAGGGTGGTGGGTCAATCAGGGTGTTCTGAAAACAAAGGCTCATAGGGCAGCAGAGACGCTGTGCTCAGACATACATCTGTGCTGCTTTCAGGCCCCAGCTTTGTGAAAATGGGGTTATGTTACAAAAGTTAAGAGCCTGGAGTCTTGTCATTACCACCTACATTTATAGATACTTCATACAACATTAAGAATATTATACATGAGAAAAACTAATAACATGAGATGGATTTGTTAATGTAACTATGGAGATACCACTGTTAATATTAACTAACCAAAGTTAATGTTTAACATTAACGGTTTAATTAAAACTTCATGCATGAAGTTTCAGGCATTCACATCAAATCCCAGTGTGATACTATAGAATGGTAGATAAAAATAAAATGCATTTCATGCCTTTTTTGCTACTTTATCATTTCTTCTTAACCATATTTACCATCTTCTGTTAGTTTACAGACTTGTTAAGTAAAATTTTTTCAAATCAATAAGTATAACCTTGTTAAAAAAAAGAAAAATCAAAAAACGGATGAACATTGACAATTATGCATTTTCTCTCATTTCTGAGTCTGCCTTAACCCTTTAAGAAATACTGGGCATTTGCATGCATAGAGGATTTTAGATTAAACAGTGAATTCTACTGACACAGTATGTCCCTGGTTACACACTCCTAAGTCCTGTACAAAAAGCTATAAACGTATAAATGGACAGTCAGCTATGTAACAGGAGTGACAAGAAAAACAGCACGCTAGAATCTGTCTAGGCTGTCCATTGGAGCCTTCCAGGAGCCAGTCCAGAGCTAAGGCTCCAGAGGTGCATTAAGATGGCAGTGGTTACCTGACATGTTTAACAAATATGTGATGCACAGATCAGTTTTTGGGAAAACCGTACCACTGAGCAAGCCCGTCATATCTAGCTGGCATGTCTTTGAACAGCAGCAACAGTAGGCAGAAAATAAGAACTTGTTTAAAAGTGGGAAGATGGTGGTACATATATTTTGTTACCCTGTCACATACACACACAAAAAACATAATAGCAGTCACTGTAACTAAATTCTAAGCAACTATAACTCTTTGTGTGCTCACTTATATGACAGGCTTCATAAAAAATTATAGCTTAGTTAAATTTTAAATTGAAGTGTTCTGAACACAAAATCAAAGCAACAGAGGAGACTTGTTATGAAGAGAGTGAGAATGAACAGGGAAAAACCGAGTATGAAACATTCATGCCAGATAAAAATCGCACAGTAAAGGGGAAATTGTATACGAAATTTCATAAAAAAATGAAATCTTCTAATGATGAGATATTGGAAATTTTCATTAGAAACCTCTAGATAAAACTCTAGCTCATATCATCTCCGATAAACTTGCTACTGTTGTTACTTAATTAAGGTATATGCATAAAAATAAAAAAAAACAAACTTGTTGAGTAAGGTAAACAAATAGAAATTGCATTTATCTTCAGAGGCAGCACACCTGTCAATAGCATTTACTCTCATTTGTCAGAATGTCTAAGTAGACAGCCATTACTGACAGCCATACGCAAATATATATATATGCTCTACTTTGGTACATCACCTGCTTTTAATTTGCTTCAGTCCAGAAACAATAAAAAAGCCCTTCAAGTAAATAATGCAGCAGTTAATGAAAAATTACTTTATGATCAGATAGATTGAGGAGGGGGATGGGCAAGTACACTGAAATTGACTATTTTAGAAGGATAAAACCAAAGAAGCCTATTTGAGTTCATTAAAAAAGATGTCTCCAACACTGTGACAAAAGAAAAAAAAAAAGCTGCAGCAAAACCTATGAAAATTGATCACTGTTTCATGCAGAGATATATCAATGTGCCTTTTAAGATTTCAGTTACTGAGGAATCAACAGAACACAACTGCATTGTATACCTTTAGTCCAGACCTAAATCCCGCTGGGAACTTCCTACCAATGTTTGGTACATTTTAAATCAGAAGACTTTTTTTCTCAATTATACCATTACTATACCATCACTGTTTGAATTACTAATATGCCTCCGTACTGAATGCATAAATATTGCTTCATAGGAAGGCAATTTGACTATCTAGACAAACTTCAAAATGTAATTGTATGAAAATTATTTTTATTGTAATTATAGAACTTAGAATAATTTACACATTACCCAATGATATTTTGGGGGTTTTGTTCGGTTATTTTTTCCCCTCTAAGTCCTGATATTCCTGAAGTAGAAGGCAAGGAGAAAAAAAATGTACTGATGAGAGATCAAAAAAAATTAGCACGAGGCTTGAGCTTTTGGAGAAAGACTGAAGCTGAAGGAAAAACTTCAAACGGCAACATTGCACAGAATACTTTTTTCAGGTTCAGGTGGCTTCCAATTACAAAGCTATAAAACAGACTGCACCTCGAGGTCAAGGCAACCTGAGCAAGAGACACTGTAGCTTTTTTTTCTGTGAACATATGGTATCACTGCTCCTGATAGAGGGAGGGTAATCTGGGAACAAAACAGACATTTGCTCCTTATGCAAATGTCCTTGCCTTTATGGGTAGCTGGAGATCTGCAGGAATCTTGGCACTTCTGCAGATTTAGATATTTCATGATAAAGTGTTTCAAAAAAGGGAAACTTTCTAATAACATCTTCATTTGGAAAGTCCAAAGCATATTGTAAAAAACAATGCAAGAATGCACTGTCAATAACTCTTGTTGCATCTCTAATATCTGCTTTGGACACTTTAAAGTCACTTCACTAGAAGTACACTATAAATCATTACTGAAAGTGTTGTTACAAACACTACAGACATACAAGATTTGAACTCTGTAATATGGCTCAGTCTTAACAATTCAGGTAGAGTTTTAATAGTCTGTTACAAGATGGACTATTTTTCTTCTGTAAGAAACAAATTCATTTGCTATGGCACATTTTGGAGCTAAATCAGAGATTGGTATAGTGGAGGGAATATTGTTTTGGGGGCTTAAATCAAAAGTGTGCTTATTCTGTGTCTTTCCAATATTAACTACAGCGAAAGACTTAGATTTCTTGTGCGGCTTTTTTCACTAAATAGTGAATACTTTAAATTTGATACAGCTTCCATAAAAAAATAAAACTATAATGGCTTAAACGAAGCATCCTGAAACCGGCATTAGCGTAGGCAAACACAGAAAGATGTTTTT
>WEIV01026201.1:217055-241054 GCA_013390005.1 Calyptomena viridis | reverse complement strand
TAATAACATCTTCATTTGGAAAGTCCAAAGCATATTGTAAAAAACAATGCAAGAATGCACTGTTAATAACTCTTGTTGCATCTCTAATATCTGCTTTGGACACTTTAAAGTCACTTCACTAGAAGTACACTATAAATCATTACTGAAAGTGTTGTTACAAACACTACAGACATACAAGATTTGAACTCTGTAATATGGCTCAGTCTTAACAATTCAGGTAGAGTTTTAATAGTCTGTTACAAGATGGACTATTTTTCTTCTGTAAGAAACAAATTCATTTGCTATGGCACATTTTGGAGCTAAATCAGAGATTGGTATAGTGGAGGGAATATTGTTTTGGGGGCTTAAATCAAAAGTGTGCTTATTCTGTGTCTTTCCAATATTAACTACAGCGAAAGACTTAGATTTCTTGTGCGGCTTTTTTCACTAAATAGTGAATACTTTAAATTTGATACAGCTTCCATAAAAAAATAAAACTATAATGGGTTAAACAAAGCATCCTGAAACCAGCATTAGTGTAGGCAAACACAGAAAGATGTTTTTAAAGTAAAGAATTGCCTCTCATCACTAGCTAGTGTCAAATTATTTTGTGTCAAATAGTACAATAAGACTCCTACAGAACCTTAAGAGCACTGCCACCTGTGAATTTATGAAAATAAGGAAAGTCTCTCCCATTAGTCTTAAAGAATCTGCAGGAGCTCCTAAACAGTCAGCAAAAAGTCCCTGAAGAACTACAACTACGGTAGTACAATCAAATGTGATGCAATTTCAAGTGAAAATATCAACAAAATATTTTATTTCTTTCAGAAATAGATTTTCCAGAAGACTCTTCAGTCAGAATAAAGTACTTCTTTTCAGTGCCTTCCATTAGTCAATTATTAGTCAATTATATAGTGCATTAGTCAATTATTGTCACTTTCCTAAATTTTACACTTGACCATGTAAAATTTCAGTAGTAAACATCTGCCTGAAATAACATTCTTATCTGTGTGTCTTAATTTCCACAGGCAAAATGTTTCCAAGCTTCACTCAACCTTGTGTATTGCCAACAGAAATTACATCAACCCCAATTAAATGCTTACCATTCAAAATTTCCTTCAGATGTCTAAACCATGACTGACAATGGTCTTCACTTAAGTTATTTAAATGGATAGCACAGTCTGTTAGCTTATTCTCTTCTTTATTCAAGCATTTAAAAATGGTGATACCCAACAAAGTACCACCTTTTTTCTGCCCTGCAAAACGACGACGTTTCAGTTTTACTGAAAATACATCTTTCATTTCAACAATCTCCTCTTGAGCTTGTAAAACCATACTGGAATCACCTGTAAGGAGGGGGGAAAAATGAAAGCATTAGCAATATGATTAGGAGTAACATACAAAAAAAATGTTGTTACAGCTCTATCTCCAGCTTCACTTGTTGCATCTGTTCTTGCTTGTATTGAAACTTATTGCACACCTTTGCATAACTTTGATAGTTTGCCTCATTCACTGGTCTTATATTTTACCAACTTTCTGTTAGGTATCCAGCTGTACAAATAACACTATTTCAAAGAGGTTATTTAGTCACTTTTCTGATGTTCAAAAAATTAATAAAATTTACAGACTCTAAGAACAGCAAAAGACTATTTTTTTGTATTTGCATTCAAGAAGCAAATTCGTTATAGTATTCTCTTAAATCATAGCAATCATAGCAGTTGTATACTCCTAAATCATAGATCAGAAACTATGTTATGATGCAGGCTGACTATATGCTCACTGTATTTTTTCATTTGATACAACCATTACCTTTTGGGTTTACACTAGAAACATATCAGAAAATAGTTAAGCGAAAATAGACAAATAAACCAAAATTGTGTTAGCCATCTTAGCTTTCATTTTTGAGTTACGAATTTGCCCTAGAAGACAAAAAACCAGTTTCAAAACAGTTCTTGTGACAGTTCAAGAGCCTCAGCCCAAGGGGAGACTTGTGTTAGGCTAAGTGAAAGTTTTCTTATGTAAGGGCTGTTATACACATGGACACTGTGGCTGAAGACGCCATCACTTCACTCCCAAATGCCTTTTCAAGATATGTCAGCTGAACCACTGTGGTACAGGCTTCTCCTTTTTCTGCTCTCTTGAGGTACAAAACACCAGATTCCTCAAAAAAACAAAGTCAAATACACAAACTGAAGGAAAAATGTCACTGTTCCTGTAGGTGTCAGACACCAGGGGCAGAGCAACAAGAGTTCCCTGCTTTCTTTGCAGTAACAGCAGATCTGATACACTATACAAACAAAGGTCTCTTTGCAGCCCAAGGCAGGAAACACTAGAAACCAGAAACCTTTCCCAAATCTAGCAAGAGCTCTGTCAAGTGGTTTCTCAACAGCAAAAGCCATAACAGATTCTGTTTGATGACTAGTTGTTACATGCTGTACTGAAGTGCCAGGAAAAGTCTATTTAACCCATCATCCTGGGAAAGATGGACAGCACCACCTACTTCATTATACCACGCGGTGCTGAGGGTTTCACAAAGTCATAGTTTGTCTGGACAGGAAAAGGCTGACTGTCAATTCTTGTAACAGTTTTATGCCAACATTTCTCAACATCATTTATTGAACAAGAACATGCACTGATTATCTTTTTATTCAGAAATCCTGGAGGACTGCACCTCAGCCTTGCTAACACAGCTAAAGCTCAAATTAGTATTACCTCTCCTCACAAGTCTCAACCAATTCACTTTTTCCTGTTCCAAACCAAATAATCTGCTACAGATAGAAGCGTAACGATTATATTTCTCACATATTTTTCCCAACTCGTTACATTTTACCATCATAATTTCTTCATAAGTCAACTCCTAAGGTGTAAAATTAGACTGAAACCGTTCCATTCTTAGTGAGACTAGTGTATATTTACTTTACTGTATATTTATACAAGGAAATGTTTTTGTGCTCCCAGTACACAGGAAAATGTAGTGCGGATTTTCAGAAGTACACAGAAAATAAACAGGAAGAAGCTCGCCTAATGATTAAAAAAAATCAAACCCACAGATCTTAAAGTACTGTAATGATTGCTGTAAAAGTATTTCCTACAGGATACATTGAATGAAATCAGGGAACTGAGGAGGAAAAAATTTTATGATTCCATTTGAACTATGCTTTTGCATAGTTTGTACTAACATTACCAAACCCAAGATCTTCATTGTTTTTCAAACTTTGTATTGCTCTTCTAAAACATTTAGAGGTAAATAGTCTTTGTAGGCCTTCAATGAAATACACACTGGTGATACCCCAAATCACTTACCTAGAACTACATCGTTTACTACTTTTAATAAAGGGTTGTTTTAATTTTTAAAACAGCATTTTCAAGAGGTCTGCTTATTTCTTTTCCAGAAAGTCTCACTGTCAGACATACAGTACACTGAAAATTCCAGCACATAAACTCAATGTTTTAGGACAGTAAACATAAAGATATGTGAAATATAACCACAACCATTCTGCAGCATTTATTTCCCCAGACCCATACAAATATTTTAAATGGGTTTACTTTTAAATAATTTTAAATAAATAATACTTTAAAATAAACAATATTTTTGATTAAACTACTAGTTTTGCTGAGAATATCACAAATTCTATTATGCCAATATTATGGATATGCATCACAGATAAATTACAAACATTAGCCTATTAGTCCTGCACAAGTCAAGTAAAATGAAGGTCTGTTAAAATACTTTATTCACTACTAGGTTTTATAGAATGATATTTAGTCATAAGCCAGGTGAGGTCTGCCTTGTCTTTTCTTTTAATGCTACTGTTTCAGCTAGTTGCTTATTTGTTTTTGTATCTTCTTCTTGGTGTGTTACTCAGATGCATATCAAAACTTCTGAAATCCAAAATAATACATTCTTACTAGGCAGCACTACATTTTCAAAAGCAGCATTTGACTCTGGTTGTTTTACTGGAATACATGTCCAGATGCAGCTCAGAGAAACATATAAACTGTAGGAATACTGAATCCTACAAAATCATCATCCTCAAATTTTTAGTGGAAATGTTGAACTAGCTGGTAGGATTAGGAAAATCAGTTTTTATTGAAGTTGTAAAGAAATCTGCGTAAAATCCCAGGTATGTTCTACAATTTTCATGATCTATGCTTTCTGAAAATAAGATCACTGCAAATGCAGCAAAATTTTAAAAAACAATTCAGCTGAAGAAAATTTAAGTCATGAGCTATATTTATAAAGTATTTCTAGTATGTGACAACAATCAAGTTTAGTTCCAAAATAAAGTATGTATTGGATTAGATACTTTTTTAAACTTTGAAAACCCTATTGGTTTGTTAGTATTATACTGGTTATTGCTAGCAGTTTCAGGACATTAACTGTCCTCTCACATTACTTAGAAAGATATTGGGTACCATCTGTTCTTGCAAGAGATTTAAGTATACATCTATTAGATATCATGCTATTTATTTAATTCAGTACCCACTTCCCATTGTTGTATCTTCTGGAAAAAAGTCAATTTAATTACAAGGAATAAAGATAATCTCTTCTACCAGGCTGCCCTGTCATCATGAAAGCAGAGAGGGAACCTGTATAAAGTAGGTTACAGGCGTTGGGGAAGAGTAAAACTAACAGCACTTAACATTTAACAAAGATCTAACAAAACCAGAATATATGGCACTTAAAAAAAAAATTACTATAAGCCAAGGGCTTGTCTAAATCAATCTCTGCACATCTGTCTGATGTAGAGCGTAAACAGGATTAGAGTTGGATTTATCTGCTTGACGCTAATTGTACTCACAGTTTCTGCACATGTCCACGGTTTTTTCCAAATACAGCATGAAAAAAAAAGCCCTGCCTGGATATATGAGTTTCTATGAAGTTTTATGCCCCTCTTTATCCTCTCACTAATTTCAAGCAATGAGGCTGTCCTACATTTTACCTATTTATGATTGTCTACTCTCTTATTTAATAAAAAAATATGTCCAAAACAACCATACTGAGCTAAATCAAAAGATAAGGAACTAATACTATTCAATACTATACTAATACTACTCAAATAGAGTTTCATTGTAAATAGCAGGCCAAATTTTAATTAGTTAAGAGTGTTAAACTAGGCTTTAAACAAATAGATTACCTCATATTTACAGCAGTACTACTGAAAAATAGAACAGTTTTAAAGAGAATGTGTTATTAAAATACAAATGCAAACAAAACACTTCAGCAACAAAACACTTTTTGGACTGTTTTCCTCCCACAGAGGCCCAATATCTAGAACTGGTACTTAAGGATTTAATTTCCATAAGAAATACCTGGAATACACGGAAAATGGCAAAAAAACACACCAAATGTGACTGCATCATTTACATAGAAGAATTGGTCACAAAGCAAAATGGGTTATACTCCCTTGGTCACAAATGCTTCCTATGACCTTTGGTAAGACCAATGCTTCCTACGACCTCAGCCCCCCTCCCCTGCCCTTGACTATATTTAACAGATAAATCTTTTACACATTTTAGGCTCTCTGTCCCATTATGCTCTCAAAGTTCTCTTCCTTAATAGTTGATTGCTATAGCTGAGCACAACATAACAAAAATAATTCAAAATTTTACAAAATCATCAAGACTACACCAAAGAAAATACAGTGATCACTGCTTATTATAGAAGTGTGTTATTACAATATTTATTATAGAATTGATTACAGACCATCCTACACTGAATGAACACTGTTTTCAACATAACCATTCAGGACATGCAATAAAATATAATGCTATTAATATAAACCCCAAAATAAAATAAATATAATCAAAAATTAAATTAGTTTTGACAATATGTCTATAAACTGAGGTTTAAGAATATTTGAGATTAATATTATAATGTCTAATGTATATTAACCCATCAATCATTAAGCTCATTTTTCACTTACTGTAAACCAGCAAAGCACAGTAAGCAGCATGCAACTGATTCATAAAACCTCCACAGTTTTCAGCTCCTTATTAAGAAAGGCTGGCAATGAGATATACAAAGAAGCAGGCAGGATCATTCTTGCCAGAAGAGCCAAGAATCACTGTAAAGCTTGTCAGGATATTTAGCACTAATTTAAAGACTCTACACATGAGACAGAAAATCTATTTTCAAAACACCTGAATGTTCAAGGGGTTTTTATTTCAAAAAGACAAGTCATGTAACACCTTTGGCAAAAATTGACGTTATGCCTCTTACTCTCTTCTGCAAGCAGAGAAAGCAAAATTGCAATTTCTGCTTGCCAAAAGTATCAAACAGTAAGCTGAGGTGGTACCTCAAGGGCTAGGCTGGGGAGGAGCTTTGTTTGAAGATTTCCTCCACTCTAGTGCTTTTAAATGGTGGTGTAAGAGAAGTATAACACAAGCAAGGCTGTAGCCTAGAAACATTTGTCACGCTGTCTGCAATGGCCTCCTTGGGAACAGGAAGGAGTTCAGAAAGTACTACAAAGGACTGAAGAGATGCATCTCAGTTTCTCCAGAGCTGGAGAGTAAAAGCAGGGTGTAACTACTAACTTCATCTCTTAATGGAAGCTATTCACTTGCAGCAACAGCTGTATTGCTTCAGGGCAGAAAACTGAGCTTAAAAACATCTGACAGGAATACAACCAATTTTCATTCTCCTTCTCTAGAGAATCTGAGGGTGGAGCGATGTCTTTTGCCAAGCCAGTGCCATACTTGCTGCTAACCCCTCTGCCACTACGGACACCTACCCTCAACTCAGCTGCCAGGACTGTGCACTCCAGCCCTTTTCCTTATGTCTGGCACTGGGCACGAGTCAAACAAACTCCCTAAACTAACACAGATCATTTGCTTTTTTTTTTCCCCTGGCTTAGTCTTCTGACAAGTGTAGCCACAAGTCTTACAAAAGTAGAGATGCTACGAAGTGATAAGAAAATTCACAGCAGAGAAGGAAGGACTGGGACCATCTCCTTTCATCAGCAGGAAGTCAATATGGTTTGAGCCAATCTGCTACGCATTTTCACTTCCAATTGTTAACTCCCCAAAGATCAGCAAGAGTTAGCAAGAAAGATGCACAATGGTTTCTCTTAATTCTTTAGAGCTCTAGTAACATCGCATAAATTAAAAAAAAAAAAGAATTCTAAGTCTCAGAAAAAGACTTCACTTTACAAACCTATAACGTCACATTCAGTTAGTTTCACTGGACAAGAAGTTACACGGCACTTCAATACATCATTAAAAGGGATTATTCACTATTCCAGCTTAAAGAAATTATCATATTTTAAACTACTATCATAAGTAGCTACCTCTAAAAATAATACTATTATGAAAAATAATTAACATCCTGAAAACATAAAATTCTGGAATGAATTTGTACTTCATTCAATTTTTCAACACAATACTAGCCATAAAAACCCCAACAAACCCAGGAATTTGCCTATGCAAATCTCAGTCATAGGATAAAGACTGACATTACTTAAATTATTTTATTTCTTTGTTTATTAATTCTTCTAAATTTTTAAAAATACAAGTTGTGGTAGATACAACAATATAAAACTGGCTTTATTGGTGCTGTGCGAGTTTCAATATATTCTATAACAAGTGAAAAGTTTTATCATTCCTTGCTTAGAGTATATCTTGACAATTTCACTATATTCACAGCATGTGTAAACCCATTTAAAACTGCAACCTCCTACCTTTCATCTTCCCCTCGTCTCTCTCCACATTTCAAAGGGTTCTTTCCCCAAAAACTCCTTGAACAACCAATTCCAACCCCTGTTCTCCACCATATCTTTTAAAAACCGATCCTAATGCTTCTGAATGCCCTCCTCAAACCAGGCAGACAGTTGCAGAATCATATCACAGCAACTGCAGGAAGAGCAACTTTAGGGAACATTTGGGATAGTCCTTCAAGTCTTGAGTTGCACCATATTCAAGGACCTAAAATTTGCTAAGCTGCAGTACAGCTTTGAAAAATAGCAACAGGCAAACTTCTGGAAAAGAACCACCACAACCAAACTGCCTAGTTCTGGCCGAACCAAAACGAAAGATGATATTGGCTACTGGCAGAGCAAACATGGGAACAGTTACAGTAATCCCATACCGTAAGGGCAAAGTTTAGTACAGTTCAGAGGTTGTTTTTGCTGGAGCTGATGCCTCCTGGAGAAAGGCCAGGCATGACCAGATCTCGGGAGTGACACCTGTACACAGTGTCCTGGCTCTCCTCGGTGCCCACTAGGCCATGGAAAAGGCCCTTCTCAAAATGAAGCTCATTAGACGTCTATCCATTAGGCTTTCATTAGTGTTCTAACCCATCTCTCACTTAGAGCAGCAAAATACCTTGCTTATTAATTACAGGCTAATGGTAGAATTTTGTTAGAAAAACACCAAATCCGGCAATTTGAAGTCAAATACCTTATTGAATAAATACCTCCATAGAAAAGTGTGATTAAAGCGTAGCACAAGGCCTAACACTGTTCCAGACAAAAAGCTTCACCTTAAGGAAGAGTTTCCCCCTCGTTCTCCAAGAAAGGATTTGAGGGAGATGATGAATTTAAAAATAAGTCCTTTAACGAGAAGATCAGGGAATAATGCTAGGACAACAAAGTTAGCTGAAAGCAAGGTAGACAGCAAGCGATTCCAAACCTGAAGCATTTGAGAGGATGCATGAAACAAAGATTTTGCTTTTTAGTAGCTACATTTTCTCATTAACACTACAGCAAGAAAGAGGTCACTGAAACTAAATTTTCTATAGAAAACTCTGTACTTTATATTAAGAATATGGACCACATATTGCCTAATTTCATAATATGATCTGAAAAGCAGCAGGAAAACCTTTTATTTAGTGCCTGAGACTTGGTGGCTTTTCATCTAATAAGTGGAAGGAGTTATGTAAGAAACTTCAGAGTAACACCAGGGTAAAAAGCATCACTGATTTCCATCATTTTGTAAAACCTCTGCAAATATAAGCATCAGATTAAATGACTGGTATTACACAGACCAACCACACAGCCATCATAAAATAGAATTCATTTAAAGAGAGATTTCTGCAAGCAACAAAAGACTGGGATCTAATGGCTTACATGATTTAATAGAATGGCCTAACAGAGCTGAGAGATACTAAAGAATCCCCAAAGAGCAAACATGAGCTTAATTTTACATTCCATCAAAAACACCTCACATATACACCGATTTGTACCTACGCATTTATATTATAATCATGGCAATTACTTCTGTAATTTCAGAAAATAAGGGAAAGTGGGGAAAAAACAATCTCTTACAGCCACGTGACATTACTGGGTTTGATTGCATACAAGTTAACTATTACTTTTACTTGGACTCTTTCTGATACTAGATCTGCTTCAGCCTCAAATACAGATTTAGAAACCATCCATACTGCTAAATACCAGTGTCTCACTTTCAGGGAACTCAACATAACTCAAACATCTGAATTTTGATCCTTTTGGCAAAAGACTTTCAAGAAATATTTTCTTCAGGAAAAAAAGAACAAACAGCTCATTCTAAACACAGGACAATTTCCTTCTATATAATACTGGTAATTCCCGTATACTGGCAAGTCATGCTTTTAGGTATTGAAGCACAGCTATCAGCTGCTAGATAAGCTTATCCATGAGCTTCTACATGGTTGGCTTTATCCTCATTGATCTCTTGGCTATTTTTTTTCAGTTTTATGAAGAAAACTCAGCCATCCTTTGTATCATTATATCTGCACCTTCCATAGCAGCTCAAGGACAAGAGATGGCAATAGCACCACCAGAATCCTCTGACAAGCATAAAACCCTTTCCTCACTCCAACAATCTACAGCTCAGTTGCCACACAGGAACAGGGAAGAACACAGGCTACACCACTTTGCCTGCAGGGATCAATGAATACTATTTTGTTCATGGACACCACACTTGTAACAAACTTAAAGGAAAAGCAACAAAAAAATCCAAAGAACTTTGTTACATTTTCTTTATAATATAAAATTTTCCCCTTCTTCTTAGGGCACTTTAGTATTTCTCTAACTTGGTAAAATATTTTGTCAGATTAAAAATATCATTTATATTACATGATATATGTATAATACAAAAATTACTTAGAACACAACACCAAATTTAAGGTACTCTTAGCCAATTGTGCAGCATATAAATTAGCCCTTCATATAAAGAGAAAACTTACAAAATGCAACACTCCAGAAGCTTTCTGGTATCAAAATTATTTTTATTATATAGAATTGACTCCAATTGCAGTGATGCATAATCCTGTGACTGAGGAAATTAGTCTCAGACTTTCATCCATTTTAAAATTTTGTTTGTATCTTAACACTATGACAAATCTCTCACAAAAGATTTGATACCAATATGATGTGACACAACTGAACCAAACCTTAATTTCACTCACAGTAAGAAATCACAGGATTAAGTAACACTGTGCAGTCTTTTAGAAAAGTTTATTGCTTCCAGATGGATGCAAGTTTCCTTTCAGCACTGATTGTATCTTCTGTACGCAGGGTGCCAACGTTATTATAAATATAGACAAAAGCAGTTATAAAGACAAATTATTAAAATATTGACATAAAAAGCTCATACAATACTGCCTCTTTCCACAAAGTAAGGACAACTACATTAGAGTGCTGTCTGTATCACAAAAGCTCAATACAAAACATGTGCATCCTTTTTAGAAATTACAAGCCCTATATGAACAAGCACAAATTTACAAGGTATCCATAAAATGATTTCTAATTCAAACTGCGTGCTCTTTGCCCCATGTTGTGTAGTGCCATGTGTTTCACTGCATGGTGCACACTACCAAGATCTCCACCTGTGCCCATGTATCTGTGCAGCAAGCTAAGGATACACTTACTTCATTTAACAGCAGAACTGTTGAATACACATTGAAATACACTTACATCAAATTAAAATTATAAGTAATAAATATCTTTAAGCTAATTTAAATTTCAATCCATGTACATCAGACACTGATAAAATGTATCAACGGGTCTACAAAATGTTTTGCAGAAAAAAATAAATCTAGAGAATATTTGACTAGTTTATAAAAAATTATAGATCATGCTATTTTGAAAATCGAAATTAACTCAAAATTATCAGATGAAGCCACTAATTTCAGTTTTTTAAATATTTTATGCTGTTATACAGTTCAGAAATTATATTAATAAATGGTAATGAGTCATTTAAAAAATTATTTGAAATTTTCATGAGACTCTCAAAAATTGAGAGATCTCCATTTTGATTTGTGAAATAACCAGTGCATAAAGTAGAATATGTTAATGCATTTTAGAGAACATGTAGAATTCATAAAATGCTTTATGAATAAAATGTCAACATTAAGCACCATGAAATTCAAAATTAACCATCAGCACAGAAATAATCTTCACTTTTATATTAAGCTACATTAGTATACTAAGCTATATACAGAAACCTACTTATTTTCTGACAGGGGTATCAACTGCTTTAAAACAGAGCCACACACCAAAAAAAAACGCCAACAAAAACCCCATCCCAAAATGTTCCACAATGTGTGCTTTGCATCCTGGCATGCCTCAGTAACTTCATACAAGCAGTCTCCTACCTATATTAAGCAAGTTCTTTGACACCCTCCAGCAATTTCTTTTAACTCCACTATGGTAACTGCACCTACACAGCACATTTACATATCTATTCCTAAGCCTAGTACTAAAATCAAACAGAAAGACTACTAAGCAACATATCAAATAAACAAACCAACCAGTTGTCACGAAAAGAGAAGGGTTTGAACCAAACCTTGAAAGGGGAGATTTTTCCCTCTACCCTTAACAAAAATTATTAGACTGCCAGAGCTCCAGGAATTGGAAACCCTTTTATTGACTGAGCAGTCTGATTGCATTTCTTATGTGAGAAGCCTTGGCTTCACCAGATTCACTGCTCAGAGAGTATATATCCGATGTACCTTTAAAGGGGAGCTTTCACCAGCAAACATGGGGAACCTCTCAGCCGGTCTCCCTAAAGTATTATTTTGTGGTCCACGAAAACTGCCAGGAACTTTTCTCTGAACAGTTTACAAAATAACACTTTTATTAAAACAAATTCATGACAAAGTGGGGGTTCAAAGTAGTCGAGGATAACTTCTGTCTACAATAATACTCTTAAAACTAAGTAATTACAATATAAGACAAAGCATAAGTACAAACTATAAAACAGACGATCTATTACAAGTAAAGCAAAGCAGTCTTTAAACTCCTCAAACAAACAGCACATATAGGTTACAGCAGTTTCTGATGAGTTTTCACTGTTGGATAAACACATGTCAGATGACAAAGATGCACTTCAAACCTCCCATAATACACACAAATTTTTGCTCCCCCAAATTCTTAAATGCTAGCATTTACTCCGAATAGACACGTATGTACAGGGGTAACCCCTATGAGGTGGAAGTAAATATCTCACCTGCAAATCCTAGGAATTTTACTCACAGCATAGAGATCCTGCATACGGTTGCAGGATCAGAGAGCAATTCATATTCAAAGCTCTCATTCAAAGCACTTAAGAGATGCATCTTAAACTCTCCAATACGCATTTGCACGGTATATGTGTTACTGTTAATATCCTATGTCAATTTTCCTCTACCACAATAGTAAATCTATTTTGCCCATTTAAAAGTAGTTTCTACGGATGTCCAGCTGCACATTACAAATCACACAATAAGCTTTGACTTAGCCTTAAAGTGAGTCAGTGCAAGCCAGTTATCACCACCTGTGTTCAGGAAATAATTAGTATTGATACCTTGGCACACACCTTTAAGCCATTGATACAGCAAATGGAAACTGATGGGTTTTATTGAGGGTTGTCTTTCATGAACATCAGAAATCTTCTCAAAGATATTTATGGAAAATGCCAGCTGAGCATATTGAAGCTACACTTTTTCCTCATTTTCAGGTTGTTCAAACTAAATGGTTTGCAATGGTTTCAGACTCTTACCCTATGCAAGTTTAACTATGTCTTTGTAATTTAACTTCTCCACAACAAAAATTAAAAAATAACCTAAGACTACAGTAATTATAAACATTCATTGAACAATATTTTCAAGGTAATTATGGCTAAGAAATTGGGGTTTCCTGTACAGTCTGGTACTGTATCGTAATTCTCAACACCATTTAATAAAATTAACATCTTGATATTTTGTCAGGCAAATAACATACATTCTTTAAATTGTATTCTCGAAAGAGTATTGTTCCACCAATAAAAATAAGTATCTTGTAAATGGAAGGCTAGGCAAACTGAAGTTCAAATTTATCATGAAATCTTGCCTAGTATTGCATACAGAGGTGGAATTACAGACTAGTGATGTGTGTACTTTTACTCAAAATATCATTTAAATATAATTTAACCGGTTCCTGGTATGTAAGATCAGCAAAACCAGGACAGAGCAAATGTCCATCTGTCCCAGTATCTTATATCAAACCATAGCCATAAGCAGATGCTAAGAGAAGGAATAAAGGAAGCATTTATTCTGTTTTCCACAAGTACTTTTCCATTCCCCACCTGTTTTCATTTGGGACACCCTGAACTGACTATGGTTTCTACAAATTTAGCAGCACTCAATGAGGCCTTCCATCTCCAGGTGAATCCACAAAATTTTTTAGCATTAATAATATCTTTTGGCAGAAAGTTTTGTGTTTCTCTTACCTATTCATTTTGTTTTAAGCCTGGTTCTTCTTAGCCTTATTAGATGCACCATATTTCTTACATTGGAAAATAGAAAGCCATTGCCATTTAAGTTGTCCAGGTCTCATCTCAACTACTTTCCTTTTAGACCAAAAAGTGCCAAACTAGTCCATCACTCATGCAGGAGTCATTCAGTACCTCTAATCACTGCCACCTCCTGAACTTTCTCCAGTTCCACATCATCTTTGCTGAGAACACCAGAACTGCACGGAGTGTTCAAGATGTGGTTAAATAACTGCTGGTTTATAGAGCATACAAACATCTGCTTTAGTCTCTATTTATGTTCAAATTATCTTTAACATAATAATCCTAACAACTGTTTAAGTGACAGATGACATTTTCCACATGATAAACCTATGACCATACACATTAGGAATAGTATAGCTACAGCTCCTGATCTTTATTCCAAGCTGATAGCATTCAAATCAATACATTACAATATACTTAATTATTCCAATTCTTTGACTCACTGTCCCATTGCCTTAGTCAAATCTGTAAAACTGCCATGTCTCTGAAATATATATAAACAATGTTGTAAGTTCAGTACTGAATTTGTGCATACCTTCCCCAAATGGTTTTCATAGAACAAGTGAGACCCAGGGACAACATTTCAAAAACACCTGCTTGTTTCTATTGTATTTTAAATAATTAGCTCCTCAACAAATGTAAGTGGGGGGAGGAAATAAAGCTTTCTTATTTTTGTTTGTACTACAGTTAAAAAAAAGAAACAAACACTTATCAGGTACTCTTTTTTTTCTGCTAAGCATTGTTTTGCAAACCAGCTCTAGTTACTACTATCGTTGTTTAATGAGTGTGTTGCAGTCGAGTCATCAAGAAACATTACATTTCACACGAAATACTCAGAAGCATTCTTTTTCCTTTAACAATATAGAGTTAAAAATAGACATCTATATATAATCTTCTCGCATTCATGGTAACATAACAATACACTTAAGTTTACCCTGGAATGTGTCAGCTGCAGAATTTACTGAATGAAACCACAAATCTCTTCAAAGTTTAAAGTCAACATGAGTTACCACCATCTATAACCATCTAACTATTAGCGTATTACTACTGGCACTATGATAATTTTGATCCCTAGCTAATCACCTCACTCCAAGTTAAATTATGTAGATGTGACAGAGCAGGCCTTTGGGAAACCCAAAACCATTCAAGTGTGAAATCTTTCAGTATCTTTCTTGACAGAGCTGTTTGACAAGTCTCCAAAAGGCCATGCAACAAACAGCATAGCAGGGAGAGGACTTGGACAGGAGCAACCTCATTTTGAATCATCTTCAGAACAATCAGCAAATCAAGCAAGCAAAGATGTGCTATTTTCACGCAGAAAGCCAGCTAGTTATCTTAATTTTTTTTTCTATTTACTGCTAGCCATTTATTTACAAAAATTTTCACTCATTAAAATTACATAGGCTTTTTTTTTAAAAGTAATTTTCATACATCATTTTTAAGTGAGAATACTTATTCTATTTCTACTATACAGTACTAAAACAACACAGAAAAAATATGAATACAAGATAACTTTTAAACTTCTGTCAGATGGGGGGGAGGTAATATAACAATGAACATTTAATTACTCAAACTTAGAACAGTACCTGCAAAACTGCAAAAAAGCCTTATATTTACTTGTAAGTATTTATTGCTGTTGCTCTTAACTTAATCATTTTTATGTCAAATTTTGTTTTTCCAAGTCTGTCTGCACTGTGTAAAGATCTGTTTCCAGGATACGTATAATTGTGCAGTACATAACATCTGTTGCTTTGCATTTTCAGAGCCTCACAAAGCATACTTTCCTATATTCACTTGAGTGTATGGACTGACAGAATAGATATATTGTCACAGTTCAAATAAGCCAACAACTACAGCAGCTATTCTGTACTGAAAAGCAACTGACTAACCACCATCTGACATCACTTACATAGGCAAAAGCCAGGAAATTCAGAGTTCATCACTGAATTCTGTTAACGAACTGACCATTTGTTTAAACTTGCAACATACAGGCAAGAAATAGCCACATGCCAGATTACAGACTGAGTTAAACCAAGTAATTAAACAATTTTTTCGTCAGTGACCTATATATTCCTATAAAAATAACTAAGTAAGAAGTCAGGAAAGGAGGAAGTTGCACCAGATCTTAAACATAAGAAGTAGAATTATCTTTCATCAAATCCCTCATAGGCAGGCTACCAGACATCAAGGCTCACACAAAAATTCAGGCCTACAATTTCAATTTTTTTTTTTATAACACCAGGTTCCACTGTTCAAAGGGTTATCTCCTCTTCAACTGAAGAGGAAAGGGTTCCTAAATGGCAACATAAGAGTTCCGAAACTTCTTCCCTAGTGAAATAGTTTGAGAAATAACATCCACACCACCATGTCTGCAGACACAAGTATTTCTGAAGTCACCTAAACAGTTAGCAGGACATTCTAATCACCTATTTCAAGTCAGCAGTTAAAAAAAAAAATATCCTTAAATGGCATTTTAAAAGGTTAATTTAACAAGTTCAGAGTTGCACTCAACTCTGCAGTACATCAGAAAATGGTGAAACACAATTAACTCAAAAAATTGACAGTTAATGGCTATGAGACAGGAATCAGTTCAGAAAAGGATCCTAGTAAAGCACAGTTCTATAGCAGCCAAAGTACTAAATGACAAAAAGGTCAAATTTTGAAAGGAAACAGCAGATACCACCACAAAACTAGCAGATGTTCCTAAAGGATCATCTGTACAAAAACATAAGCATATGTGAGAGAAATCCAACACTATCACAAAATCAGTTGGTGTCTAACATAATAGCAGTTCCTTATGGCAATATGGTAATACTTGTATCAGATACTCAACACATTATGGGGTTTTGTCTGCACATACTGTTACAACATAAGTCATAAAAACCAGGACCACTGATTTCTTTGAAAACATTAGTTCCTCCACCCATTAATGTTAAGGCACAGAGACTACTCAGGTTATGTTCTCAGATTTTTGGCCATTTAAGCTTTTTCATAAATTGTCTTAGTAGGATAAAATATTTCTAGAGTAACACATGTTTTGGAGTAAACACTTCCTTCTAAAGGCAGTTGGATATTCCTAAATGAAACAGCAAACAAAAAGGGATGTTTTTTATTCAATACCTATTTGTTTGGGTTTTGCATAATTGCAACAGCATCTATTATTTACCTGCTGCTTTTGTAACATACATAGTTAACAAGATATTTACAAAGAAAGAAAAATTGTTTATCTAAGTTTTGTTTATATTGACTCTGACAAGAGCAGGCAACAGACTTTCTTCCTTTAATTTTATTTCTGTTTTGCAGCTATAAAACAAAGATAGAATTGCCTTAAACTAGCATATCTTTTGCCAAGACAACAAAATAAGAAAATAGAAATCAGAATATGATATTCTTTTATTAGCATGAACAGTTACAACTATGGAAGCAAGCTTATACTGATTTTCCATAGCAGAATACTCCACTAGGCACCATGATCCCCACAACTACCCCACACAAGGTGCTCCAGAATCACACCCTACACTCAGTGTAAGGAGAAAAACAGCCACAGTGAAAGAAAGCAGGCAGCAGTCCCAGACTTGGAGTGGCCAAGCTATTTATCAGATGTTGCCTTAGTTTCTTGTAGACGTCACCAAAAAACAAGAAGACTTCAGGAATTATGTAGGTTTGTGGATGTTTTCAGAACACTGCTTCCAAATGCAAGGGATTGCCTGAAAACAAATCACACATTTTCCAATAAACTTCACTTGAAAGTCAAGATAAGTTGGCAACATTTGATGTAATAGAAAAGGCATAAATATGCATAATAGAGGGATATAAATTCATGGATGATAAGGTAAAATGATAACCAGGGAAAGAACACAACAGCATCTGAATCTGAAAGAGGGGTTAAAAATATTAGTGTTTCTCAAGGGCCAAAGAAGAGGACAATTAAGAAACTGAGATATGAGATTTACACTTAGATAAGGGATTTGACTACATAATCTTTTTAATGATTTAAAAAGGACATCAATTTACATTGAGAAAGGGACTCAGTCTCACAGCGCTATTGTGGACATGAAAATATCACTACCATGGACATCAAAGATTGGTTACCATCTCAACCTTTTTTTTAACATACACTTTGGGATTCTTTTTAGGATTCTCTCCATCATGCTATATAAGCAAGGCCATCAATTGACTCTTGCACATCTTTGCACAGAAGTCTTTGCACAGTCAAGAGTTGTCAATTATTCTATGAACAAGAAAATTACAGAACTTCGGTAAGTTTTTTTAAAACGAATTTGCACCTTATTATGTCTCCTCTAACTCTCCAGAGATTTCTCTACCCTGTATCACACACCCCTTACTCTATGGCATCACCCTGTATGTCTTCCTATCTGCCCAGCAACGCCTTCAGTGTCCCCTCTGTTCACTCATACTCCTCTCCACAGAGCCCACAAATCCCTCCCACACCCATATGGCACTGCACCAAAACCCTTACACTTGCTTAATATATCAGCTCACCCCCACCACAGTGTTCTGGATTGCCCCTTGATTCCCACCTATCTTTCTTCCATGAGTCTGCTCAGCAGCCAAAAACCAGCCCCGACGACGTCTGCCTTGTCGTGGTGTGCCAACTGCCTGATGATGCATAATGTGACAAGTACCCAGCCAGTCACCATCCTGGCTCCCCAGGCAGGCAGAGGAGAGGAATAATGCAGAGCACTGCCTTACCTATAATAATAGTACGTAGCAAGACCAAATTATTACACAGTGCAACAGAAGAAAAAGAAAAAAAAAAAAAGACCAACCACAAAACCAAACACCATCATCCTTAGGCAAGTTTAAAACTTGCTGATTTATGGCCTACAACAGCTTTAAGATAACACAGACCACAATATCGCCAAAAGAAAGTTTTGCATTAAAAAGAAAAGGCCATCAAGAAGGGTTACTTTCTGTGAAAGTTAAATAAACCCTGTTATTTCAAATTCACATAGCATCAGAATCCAGCTCACTAACACACTCAGTGCTTAATGTGTATGTGAACACAAACACACACAAATACAACTTGTAAGACCTAGCACAGAACCTTTTTTCTGGAACAAAGATTTAAATATCTGGTCTCTCTCTTTGGAAGTAGAGAATTAAAGTGCATAGAAAAGCCCCTATTAGATATCCAGGGTATGTTAATCCCTTTCAACATTAGCAGAGAGGTGCATAAACGTGTGAAATACAAGAAAAACCAAAAAGCATTAGACAACATAATTTGTTCCACAAACACATAGTCATGAACTGCTCTTCTGATAAAGGATAAAAGACACACAGAGTTAAGACATTATGTTTAAAAGTCCCCTGAAATAAAGAACAAATTAGGAGTCCTTTAATTAGTATATCCCATTTTCATACATAGTTTTAATTTTCCACAGTAAGTTGTAAATTAATAAATTATTTTGCAGTTTCATGCAGCATTTATCTAAAATACATTAATTTTATGGATTTCCTGGAAAGACATTTGAGTGCCTTTTAAGTTCAGACATGATGGGATTGGTTAAAACTGCATGCTTGCTGCCTTCAGTTTGCATCTTAAAGCCATATATTAATATGACACTTGAACACCTCACTCTCAGATACACTTCATATTATTTGTTTTTGTGTCTTTTCCTTAAAAACAGTTTTCATGTTTGGACAGTAGATAAGCCACTTAGAGAAATTACATTTTCTACATGTCAAAAACAGAATCAAAAGCTGTGAATTTGGTCAACGTGGAACTTTTTGTAACAGACTGTCTCCATTTCCATTATTCCTGACTGACCGATAGACTGACAGATGTCTTACTTTAGAGATCCCAAACAGACTATTGGTATCTATTTCAGCCACATCTGTTCCTAAATAGCCTTGGCAACAGGCCACTATGCACTCGGAATTAATTCTAAGTCCTTTATTGCTGACTCTTTCACTGTTGAAATACACCAGTGGTTTTTTTTCCTTATTGTTGCACTTATATAGAATATTTATAAATCTATACTTTAGATGAATATACAGACAAGTATATACAGCATTATACTATAAATATAGTATACTACAGATAAGAATAGTATACTTAAACAATACATTGGGTTTTTTACTTCATTATGAAAATATATATTCATGACCTTTTCTAATTCATTATTAAATATATATTCAATATTACATTAACCTCTGGATTGCTCCACAGATTTTATTTTCTTATTGGTCTATTGACTTAGAAATCATGTTCAATTACTTATATTTAAAATGCAAGTTTTTTACAAATTATTACTCTTGTTATCCAAATAGTCAGTCCAGTCTGAAAACTATCAGTCTGAGAAAATAACTTCATCTACCCTTCAGTCTAATACCTACACACACAAGAAATTACACTTATAAAGACTTTCATAATGACCAAAATCCTCCAGACTTCACATATTGGTAAATCACTGAGCAAGAGCCAGTCTTTTTATACTTCCTACCTGACAGAAATCTGCTGGAAAACTGCAATTATTTTTAATCACGGAACTCTGTGGCAATCTTTAAAAACAGGCTGAAGACTTAAAAAAAAATAATCAGGATTAAAGTTCTCAATCAACTGCAAAAAACAAGCCATATGCATAAAGAGGATTTGACACTATTTGTACTGAGACTGTTCTAAAATACAAATTATTCCCACATCCACTGCTGATAATCCCCTACATTTCATTAGTTTTTAAACTTTAGCCACACACACACAAAACCCACTCTAAGCATTTGTCATTAAATGTAAATAATTTTTTTCCATTATTCAGTGTTTCAGAGGGGGCAGCTGAGCCATGCCTCACACTCTCCCCATCTCCACTTGACACATTCACTCCCCCAGGCTCCACATCCCTTTGCCTGCCCAGCCCTTAATTCTGCTCAAATCTTTGTTAAAGAACACACAAAATTCATAATAGATTATGTTTATTTGGAGAGGGAAGAAGACTTTGCTGTAGAGTGAATAATAAAGGAAGCCATCAAAAACCATCAGCAAGCACAGGTAGCCAAAAACCTCCAGGAGACAAAAGCTGCAGAAATCAAAGAGAAGGTAAAGAAGAAAGTCCTGATCACACTGCCTAAAGCCCCACAGGAACAGTGCTATGGGGCAGAACTACGCACACACCAGTGGGATACAATCAGGCCCAGGCACAGCAGATGTTACTTGCTTGGGAACGTTGAGCTGGAGCTTTAAGTTCTCTTTAGAAGAAGCCAAGACTGCACAAACAACCACACGTAAGAACATACAATCAGAACTACAGAACTGTGGATGACAAATGATGACTTCAGCAAGACAGGAATACATTTGCTGAACTATCAGGGATGGGAGGTTAGGAAAAAGGGAAGAAAGTGACTACCTGGTAGTTCTATGATTTTGACATACTGGAGGACTTGCCATAGAAGAAAGATCTTTTCCTAAAATAGGAAGAATTACTATATACAAATCCAAGCTGGAGATATTTAGCATCACTGACAAAGCATGAAGACCTGACTTGACCTCTTAAAGCTTAAGGGAAACTACGTTATGAAGCTTTTTGTTTGGAGAAAGTATGCATAAGCCAAATCCCAATGGAAAGACTTGTCCAGAGAGCCGTTAACCACCTCTGAACACTGCACTGCTGTAGCCAGGAATGAGACCATGACACAGACGNTCCCAATGGAAAGACTTGTCCAGAAAGCCGTTAACCACCTCTGAATGAGACCATGACACAGACAGCTCCTCCCAGCACCAGTACAGACCCCACACTTACAACACCCCAGGGTAACTGCTACTGGGATCCAAGAATGAGAGAGAGAAAAAACATTCCAACTCCAGAACCCATATTTGAGTGCTGCAACTGCAGAGGTAAAACCACTCTGACCTACCCTATCCAAGATGCAAGGAAAAACAGACAAGATTTCTGTTGAATTCATCCCTCTTGAGGGCAACAAGCCACACAGTGAAATTTCCAGTTCCTACTCAGTTCATCTGCAGTCACAGGCATATACAGAGCCATACTGGCCCAAATGAACGAGTCACAAGCATTCTTGGGAATGTTGCTCATGTAAACTGTTGTGTTCCCATCACAAAGGGGACAGAAGAATAGAAAGATCTCAGAACAACCTAATAATTTTCCTTTCAAAATTATTTTATTCTCCAAGAGATCCCAGAACAGCGGCAGATGACATAATTGTGGCATCTATAGCAACTGAGAAACTGAAAAACCCTTTATCTTCAATATCAGTACTCAATATTTAAGAATTTGAAAATCTTACAGTCCAGAGACTCTAGGGAAAAAACAGCATTTGGAAGACACCACTGCCTTTTCCACTGAAGCTAGTAAAGAAGTAGGACAGAAAGAGCCTCTCAAAAACCAAAATATTCAGCAGCTCAATGCTACATAGCACAAAAGCAAATTGTCAGAGAAAGACGTATCAGCAGATATTTAATACATGTGCAATAAAAGCCCAAATCCTGATACAATTGACAGCAACTTGTCAATGCTGCTTTCCATAAGACTCCTAAATTTGTGTCATCTGCTATATGTCTGACTTAAGCACTGCATAGTTCACTACCCTGCAGAAACTAAGCTTGCAATGTCTGTATACATAATCCAAGGATGAAAAGATAAGTAATCTAGGTGTCAAAAGATCTTACACAAAGTAGCAATTTAGGAGGTTGAATTTTTCCAGGCGAGGGAGGGGACAAAACCCACACAAACTAAACAAATGAAACAAAAACAAACTAACAAAACAAACACACGCAAAAAATCCCAAATTGTAGAATATACTCTCCATTTCTGGAAGCATGGAGCAATATATACCAAAATTTTTTCTTCTTTCTGTACCTTAAAATCCTTCACTGGTGACAACTAAAATACAATCATGGACCCTAGTTCCTGCCGTATGGTGATTCAATCTACACTCAAGGAGCCAGAACATCAAGTAGCAATCATATTAGACCTCTACACACAGAACTAAATAACTAATAAATCATACTACACATCACACACACAGAGACCCGTAGTTAATCCTAAAAGGGAAGAAAGAGAGCCTATAGCATTGAGCAACAGCATTACTAAGGCACCCAGACAGACTCCACACAAGGAAGGACTGTACGTGTGCACCGGTGCAGGGGGCATCGGAATTCAGCGGTTCTGCTAAAAAGCAGATATTTAAGTCTGAGCACACCACCACACTAACGTGGTTACACTACTCAGAGGATAGGAACCAATAGCAGTGCATGGCACCGTACTTGTTTGCTTACAGTAGCTCCGGTATCTCAACATGGTTACATGAAATAAAGCATAATGACTTCAGCCACAAGCATCTGAGTATTTCTCTGCAGCAGCAGCATGGAAAATGCTCCCACATTGCTCTCAAGCCGCCGCAGCATATAGACTATCTTGAAAAGAAAAAGATTACCATAACATAGAAAAACCGGTAGGTGAAAGAAACTTTGTTTCTCTCTTCTGCTGACTTTATGGCTATTAGATCTCACCTATATGAAGCTTTAAGTTCTGTTCTTCACCAAGATAAACCTGGTATTTTAAGCCTGCACAAGCTAACTGTGCCATACCAGAAGGCAAATATGCTGTCTGGAACTGCATTCCTGAATACAACTTTAATTTCTCCACACTGGGAAGTCACTGAAATCACTGAAGCGCCTTTTGGAGAGTGCACGCAGTTTTAAAAGTAAGTTTATGTTTTCAACGTTTCTAGAAAAAAAAAAAAGGGAAAAAAAAGCCTATTTGGATGAGTTCAAGGAGCATTCCTTTCCTTCTAAAACTTTTGTGTATAATTTGTTTCACTTGATCAAATCATTTAACTACACTTTCTCCGTGTGTTGCTGTGTGAACGACCTGTCACAAAAGCCTCATCACAAAACCATACCCTCCTCTATGTGCTCCAGCTCATGCACCTGTCAGAGAAACAGGGAAAAGCTGATGCAGCAAAAACAAAATCAAATCCTCTTACTGCTCTGCATGGGGCTAAGAGGCCATAAAAACATCCTCCCTACATTCTGTCCTTTTCGTATGACACACCAAGAAAGAAAGGCTCTTGCAAGAAAGAGTTGATTCAGGTACACGACGTTCATTGCGTTATAAGCAATTTCTTTTTCTTTTTGATCACCAGAGTAACCTCGAAGGGAAGAGTCGTGCCTGACACGACTGTCTTTAACCACACTACTGTAATCCTGCTTTAAGGCGACTCTGCACCACCCTGCCCGGGAAGTCCGCGGCGGCCTCTCCCCCGCGGGCGGCGCAGCCCGACTCGGCTCGGCTCGGGCCGGGCCGTCC